>JAWWEO010000009.1:11555970-11577234 GCA_035582975.1 Ormyrus labotus
AAGTCTTATGTACTTTCTAGAAAATAACAGAATTTAAAAAAATATTTTAAAGTGTAAAGTACAAAAATAAAGTAAACATTGTACAAAGCGGTGTCTATATACTTTCCTACACGAAATGCCGGCCGTTTTCAGTTCGTTTTCGCGGCTTCTTTGGGGAATGATTGACCAGTGGAGTTCAAAGAAAAATGTATTTTCAGTAATTTTTTAAGTAATTTTAACTAATTGCGAAAGTTTACATTTCAAGAGTAAACGAGACTAAATATTTATGCAAGTGAACGGCAAAAGTTTCGAAAAGGTTTTTCGAAAGGTGTCTAGATTGCGCGTTTAAGCGGATATATAAATGCTTAGGTAAAATGCGGCCGACCGCCATATAGAGGGAGTTACTTGCAGAGGCTCCAGAATTTATTTATATAGGATTTGGCGATCTTCGCGCGGCGGCCTTTCAATAACAGGCGCTTTTCGAAGTTACGGTGGCGCTCGATCGTTCCGGACTTGGATCATCCTCTAAATTGAAAACTCCCCGGGCTTCAAAGCTGTTTATAACGCCGACCGACAGTTTGAGAGATGGAGCATTTTCGGCTTCTCGCCCTATAAAACTCAGGCTGCCTTCTTCCCGGGCATTGTTGCCAAGGGAGGATCGGCCTCGGAAGTCGTAAAAAATTATCGCGGGCATTTGAGAGATCGCCAAAAGTCCTTTAAATCACGCCTTTGCGGCTCCATTACTCACGAAACACGCAATTGTTTTGTACGCCGCGTTATACTCTCGCTGAATTGAATCTGCTTTTAGGGTTGAAATGGCCGGTTTATTTTACAGGTACTTCGGAGGAAGGGATTTAGATTTGAAACTTCGATGGAGAAACATTTACATTTTCATATATAAAAAGTTGACTAATATACTTCTGATAATAACAAGTGTTTAAATACAGATTTATTATAAATAAGTTTGTTTCTCTTATTTATTATTAAATTAGTTTATTATTTTCTCTGAACTCGACAAACGTAATTGCAGCGAAAATTCACAGCGACATGCATTTTGTTCAGGAAACGCGGCGATACATTGTTTCTAACGATTTGACTTAAAGGTAACTGACCGCAAATACAGGGTTGACACTCTGCAAAGTTAGTTCTACCCACGCTATGTGTTATAACAATACGCATATTACAAACGTAATGCGGAAACGGCGAAAGGAGTTATCTGATTGCGTGTAACTTGTATAAACGGAAGTCGTACAGAGCGAAGCTTTTAAAGAAATTCCGAGTTTACTTCAAAAAAAAAAAAGCCGGCCATACGTCAGAAAAATGTTCCAAAAAGATAAGAGAATAGAGATGCTTTCGCAACGATTCGCGATAAATAATAACTTGCTCATTTCGACGTTGATTGATACATTTCCCGTCGTTTGATATACCGCAGGTCTCTCTATTTACGAAGCAGAAATCGCTCTAGGAATCTTATCGAAACGTTTAGAAGAGTGCTTTACCGCTTTGCTCGGCCCCGGCGGGAGGAGGCATAAATAATTCTCACCGCCGCGCGCTCGCAATTAATCTCCGCCGCGTTGACAGAGTTTTTGAGCAATAAACCGGAGAGAGAGAGAGAGCTTCGGCAAAGATCCATATTTTATGCAGGAACGGAGGGAGATAACAGAATGTACCTGGGAAGTAATCCAAGTCATTCAGGCTGTGTACTCGGATCATGTTATCGGCTTGGGATACGCAAACTTTGTTTAGCGACGGGGGGGCCGGACTGCTGCCTGGCTGCGTTCGCTGGATTTCGACCTGTATGCGATTATTTGCCGTGCGGTTAAAGACCGCCCGAGAGAGCGCCCCGCCGGGGGGATCCTTCAAGTAAAGGACAATTCGCTTACTGCATTGCAGATTAGTTTGTTTATGGCGCTTTCGACCTGATTCGATTGCTTCGGCTTTTGTAAATAAGAACGTTTCGCGTTTTATATGTATACTCTTTGCCTTTTATCTAAAAGACGCAAAGTCCGAAAATATATTTAGCTCTCGCGAAGCGAGACTTAGTTGACAAAGTTTAATTTTCGGCTAAAAAGGCAAGTTTCCGAAAGAAAAACAAAATAGAAGCTCGGCTGCCCCCACTTTCTTATTCCCTCTTCGCGTCCTCCGGAAGTTCGTCCGCGGCCAATTTCCCCCGAAGAAAATCCCCGAAAATTGATCACCATACAAAATTCACCGTCAAACTCTCGGCTCGCCGTCTGAATTAAATAGCGCAAAGTGCGCGCGCGCCCCGGAGCACTTCTGCTGCAGCTAACTTTTTCGAAGCTCGCATTAGTTCTCCTCCCCCCCTCCCCCCTCCTCCGTCTCCCCTCGGCTGCAGCCTTTAATCCTCCCTCGCATAACAGGCCGTCGTCCGCCGGTAATTCGACTCTCGGAATCAATTAGAGACGATTGGCAAGCGGCCGACCTACTTCCAGAAAAAATAAAAAGATCCTGCATGTGACAACCTGACGAGCTCTCTCGGCTC
The DNA here is from genome assembly GCA_035582975.1 of Ormyrus labotus. Taxonomy (NCBI): domain Eukaryota; kingdom Metazoa; phylum Arthropoda; class Insecta; order Hymenoptera; family Ormyridae; genus Ormyrus; species Ormyrus labotus. The sequence continues at coordinate 11,558,453 of JAWWEO010000009.1, forward strand.
CGCTGGTCCCGCAATTTACATACGTAATTAAGCCCCCCCCCCTGCCGATGCCTGTTGATCGCGAGCAATTAGCGCGCTTCGGGGCGGGGAAAAAAAAACTGCGAGGTTAACTCGATATGCGGATTGGCTTTTTCGCGGCCGCCGCGATTAAAAGAGAGAGAGAGAGAAAGAAAGAAGGGAGTTCGCCGCGCTCTTTAATCATAACCCACGGATCGGATATTTGCGCACCTGGGTATTTATGGGGAGGGTATTATTCTTTGCTGGATTGCGTTTGCGTTTTTTGAGGTTTTTTCACGGGCTTGCGCGGGTTGGTATTAGTTTTTTAGGAAGACCGAGTATTGTTCGGTTTGTCGATGAGAACGAGTTTTGAATAGTAATTCAATTTTGGTTTGAATTTTGGAACAGAGATTTGAATATACTTCTTTAACGAGTTGTAATTAAAGCAGTAAAATTGCTCGATTTATACAGCGATTGAAAGGATCATCTTCCAGGCAAAAAAATACGTATAAAAATACAGCGGCGCATAAAAATAAGCACGAAACTGAGGCGGAATCGCAAAGAGTAATCTCCGAGAGAAAGTCAGAAGAATATAAAAAGGATAAATCATAGAGGCGCACTTTCTCAGAATCACTGCGCTTATCTAAAAGTCGTCGCGATCAAGCATTTGTATGTAGCTCGGAGTTGCGTCTCTCTCTGTCCTTTCAGATACGCTCGACTCCTCGGGGCAGTTTCTTTTTCCCGCTCAAGCGGAACAGCATAAGTTTCTCGCTACGACTACTTATATACTTTTTGTCATCAAAGCGCCGCCGTCGTCGCGAAACAACTCCTGGGGATGTACTCTTTACACTTCCGCTCGGCGCATGCCAATAAAGTTGCCTTTAAAAAAAAAAAAAAAAGAAAATCTGCAAGAACTGCTGCTGCGCCGGGGGTATAAAATGGGGTTTGAAAAAATTCGAGAGAGAGAAAGCGAGCCGGAGAAAGGAGTTGGAAAAAGTGCACGGAGGGGAGTGGAAAAAAAAAGTTGGCGTTTTTGCGAAATAAAATTTGTCGATTTATTCCTGCGCTTTTAACGCGCACCTGAATAAAAGGAACGTTATCTCATTGTATTTCACGAACTTTGCGTGCATTTATTTTAACTTTTCCAGCGGGATGAAAGAGCCGAATTCTCCTTAAAATTCATATTCTCCGCCGCTCTAAGCGATGCAGTATAGGTGTATTCGCATTGGCCTTTTTTCTCCTCTCCCCCTCGACTATTTTCAAGTCCGGTCGAGTCTGCGGGGATTCTTCTCTCTTTAACGCTCTCTGGCCGGCGGAGTTACTGCTTTTAATTTTCCCGTCTTTACGAATTTTATATAATTATTGCTGACGAAAACTTGCCTCGGTCTAAAAAATGACGAGAGATACGTCGGAACGGACTTCATCGAGAATTTGAGCGGAGAATGTAGAAATGGAATTTCTACGGAAATGCCTCGAATAAAAATTATTCCACGAGCTTTCGATAAAACTTTTTACAGTACAATGGTCTGTTTTGCATTTTCAAAATAACACTTTGAAAGCTTGCAATTCAGTCAATCCAAATCAATATAAAAAAATCGCCTGGTAGAAAAATTGAATCGGATTAAAAAAGCTGGTTTACTTTATCATCGAACAAGTGCCGCTTTTACATTTTTACTCGACAAACGCTTCGTCAACCCGATTTTGATAATTTTTTAACGTTCGTCTGCTAATAAAGCACTTATCTTTCGTGCAGATAATTCCCGCGGCTCGTCCACGTCCGCGCAAAACAAATTAAAGCGATTTTACAAGCTTTTTCCAACGCACGTAATTCACAAAGCTTTCATCTCTCCCTCCGCACGCAGACAATTATCGCAAAAATAGCTTCGGGCATAATGCGTTATTACACAGAGAGAGAGGCGACTATACTCCCTTTTTCCGCGTCCAGTAAATTAAAACGAAAGCTCGCGGTCCCCCCCCCCCCCCTCCGGGTTGAAAAAGCGCGACGACGAGCGCGAGATTAAACGCGAGAGCGCGAAAAGGAGAAGTAACCGAGCGGAAGGAGCAGGACAATATATCACGGACTTCAGGCCCGACAGTTATGGAGGCTGCGTATGCAAAAATTTTTTAGCCTTTGTCCGGCCACGCCGCGGCGCATCGCAAATAAAAGCCGCTCGCGCGCCGCCGTTAAAATTTATCGCGAACTCAGCTGACGGATTATGCAAGCGAGCCTGAGGGATTTACCATCGAGTTTTACGACGGGCACAAATCATTGCTTTATTATGCCGTATCGACCGTAAATTCCGCGATATTCCAGCGCGCAGCTATTAATTAATGATTCGGTTTAATTAATTAATTATCGATCGACTCGCGATTAACGATTGAAAACGCGCTCCGCAATCGAGGCGCCGATCTGCGCCCTTTTTGCGAGGCGACGAGGAAGATTAGGTCATCAATTTCGTGTTACGCGGACGAGGGAGAGAGATAAATTTGTGTAAAAAGTTCATTTTTTTTTATCACGGCGCCATTCCATAAAATGAATTTACGCGGTCTTTTTTTTTTTTTATTATCGTCCCACTGCCCCTTTCTACGCCGAGCATGATAGAGTTCCTGTTGCCACTGCGCTTTGATGTGCGCTGTACAAAATGTTTTTAAGTATTTCGCGTGTAAGCACCGCGTTTTTTATTCCGGCACGGAGCGCTGGTCGGTTGAGCTCCGTAAGTAGCGAACGCGTTTCTGCGGCGCTCCGCAGGGGAACTGTAAAAATGTAAAATGCGACATATTTTTCAAAACAGAACGTTTATACTTTTTCCCTTTATACACGTATTTCAGTGCCAGTTTTACGTACTGCCTTCGGAGGTTCGGAGTCATTGAAAAACCGATTGGACCTACTTTTATTCAACGATTTCAAGTCGGATTAGAATGTAAAAATAAAAAAAGGCGTTATTAAAGGAGTAATTTTCTTAATTCATGAAGATTCTCAAAGAAAACATTATTACCGAGCAAGAAAAAGCTTGTCTCCAATCCAAACTCCGGAAAAAAGCCATAATAGAATTTAAGTACGCCATTAACCAGAGAAAAACAGCTTTTCCATTACTCCGTCCTCATAAAATCCATCTCCAAGAAGACAAAAAAAAAAAAAAAGAAAAAAAAATCCTCTCCACCACCTCCGCCAATGACAAATTAAAAACAATCGATCCCTCTAAACAAACCCTTCCCCGTTATCCTAATTGAGATCTCGACTCTGCTACGCCTCTCGCGAGATAACGCACGCAGAGCGCGATAACGAGAGGAGAGAGAGAGAGAGCCAGCGCGCGTTAGTTTTTGCCTTTTAACCGGCGTTCCTTTTGCTCCTAATAAGAGGGTTAATTGGCCCGGCATTGCGGAGGCTAAGGGCGCTCTTAATTGCGAGCGATTGCTATCGATTCGAATTAAACGCTTAGAGCCCGGCGCTGTTATCCGTTTGCTAACCGCTCCGAGAGATCAGGAGGAGCTGTTTGCTGGATTAAAGAGTTTATGATTTTCCCGGGAACCCGATCGCACCGAGGATTCCTGAGATTTATGGGTACCGTTTCAAGGAAGTGTGCAGTCATTTTTGTGGTTGGGGAAAGGAGGTTTGAAGTTTTCAGTGGAAAGTGCTTGGATATGGTCAGACGCGCGACAGCTCAGGTCAATGAGAAAATAAAGGTAGGAGGTAAAGGTAAATTTAGTGGCGGATTTTGTGTAAATGTTTAATTGGAATATTTATAAATGAATTATAAGATACTGTAAGTTTCAAATATATAAATATTATATCTTATATTAAATTTATATCGTTTATTAATAAATACAATCAAATCAATCATGAATGAAAATATAAATAATAACAATACACCAGAAAGAGCAAAAACGTTTTTAGCAAGTTAATTTTATTTTAAAGCCGTGCAAGTATTTTGCAATTAAAATCTATCAGCAATAAAGTATCAGTTGGGCTTTAAAATAAAATTTAACCTATAACCTGCCTCACTAAAATTGCCAGGATCTTATATATATATATATATATATGTAGTCCAATAGATCCCTTTAATATCCTTGGCGCTATAAAGAATCTCACTTTTTCAGTCGGGACACAAAGTAAATTTACTTTGCACCTTCACTCGGGGGAATTTCATCAATGTTTATTAAAATTTGCATACAACCTTTAGCCGCAAGTCTTTCCGGGGGTTATTTTCAATTTGGCGGGAGGGCCATGAAACAGCGTGTGTACCATAAGACGGTATATTAAAATTCCTTATACCGCAGCAAAGAGGCAATATCGGAATACTAACCCATAAACAAACATAGTCGCGAAAATTCTATTATTGGGGACGGCACTTTATGCGTCCAATAATAAGTGAATTTTATCGACATGCGGGCCTTTTGTTTGTTTTTTATACATTTTTAAATGCATTCGATATCGGTTAAGAATATATTTCCAGTGTATATTGATTAAAAATGTTGTTGGACGTATAAATGAGTCGTGGATAGAAGATAATTTATCGATTAATTTGCAGCCTGGCCGAAATAGATTTAACGAAGAGTGCATTATGCATGTTCTCGGTTTAATTTTAATTGAGTTTTCCCCCGGCGCGTTAAATATTTACTTTCCATTACTGTCCTAAAATCAGTTTTTTTTTTTTTTTTTTGAAAACTCCTAATTACGCGGCTCGCGAAAAAAGAAACCTGTAACCGAATGCAAATTCGAGGGAAGTGCGCGCGAGATCGTCTGGATAAATACGCATTTATAATTAAACTCGGAAGAATACGCAGAAATTTCGACGTGCGCGGGTGTTTAATTCGCTTACTGTTACGCTCCGCGCACTTGCAAATATTGAATGAATTTCGCGTTTTAATTTTTGCAATTAGACGCGATAAAAACCCGCGGCGGGCGGCACTCGGCGTCTAATTAGACTTTTTTTTATTATAACTCCATAACGAACTTTACACACGTCTAGATAAGTTGATGTACCTTCAGGGGCACTTGTTCCACATTTAGAACAATGTGCAGAAAGAGGTTAAATTACACACTTGCGCGCGAAAAAAGATAGGTGAAAATGAGATAGAGAGAGCGAAAGAGCGAGAGCGCCGAGCGCAGCGGCAAATGAATACTCGAGTCGCGCTGGATATAAAAGAAAAAGTAAGGCATTCGTTATATATCCCTCGGCCTACCCGAAAATTATCAGTGTCCCTCTTCTAATATTTAGCCTCGAGATCAATATAATGGAGCCGCGAACGGAGGATCGCCGGCAAAAAGCCCCTGACCCAGATTCGCCTCAGTAGCATTCAAGATCAATGACCTCACCGTCCTCCTGAGTACCGTCCTGACGGTGTCGACCTCCTGCGTGGGCCACCTGGCGTAGACGTAGAGGGCGGCGAGAACGAGCGCCAGCAGACCGAGCCTGAGCGCGCAGCGTCCGAGGGTGCCGCTGGTCCTGCCCAGCAGCTTGCCGACGGCCCTGCTGGCGAGCAGCTCCTGGCCCGGCACGTCGAGCTTGCGCGCGCGCGCCAGGATGTCGGCGAGCCTGAGCCGCGCCAGCTCCACCTCGTCGCCCATATGGAGAGGTCTCGTGGCCGGCGGCTCCCGGGAGATCTGGGCCGAGCCGCCGAGCCGACTACCGAGAGGCACCGGAGCGCCTGCCGAGCCGCCGCCACCGCCGCTGCCGCCGCCACCAGCAGCGCCGAATGGAGGGAGGACGCCTGCGCCCTGACAGCCGCAGCGGCGTCGATCAGCAGGACAGCCCCCCAGCGCGGGGCAGGAGGACAGGACGCCTTTGTTTATCCTCGATGGCCTGCACTGCCGTCTGCTCGCGTTTCGCCACTTCCTCGACGAGAGCACGTGTATGGCTAATGAAGAGTTTTCTTAAGCTGCTCAAACGCTGAAACAAAGGGGGAAGAGAGAGAGAGAGAGCTTTGGGAAAAGGAGGTTGCCGGAGCAAAGAGAGCCGCTTCAATTCCGCGATTTCAAAGGGAATGCGCTAATTTTGTCTTGTACCGACTGCTAATTTTCACTTGCTTAAGAAAAGATTGGACCTAGCTTGTAAATATGTCGCTTTCTTATACGCACTCGTAACAAGTGAAATTTCTTAGCGAGTTTCGAGTCTGTGCATGTTTTATGTAGTAGCCAAAGTTCAAAACGTGTCGTGCATATATTCATGAATATTATCCCCAGCGACAACAACTCCAGTTAACCTTCCGCCCGACGGTTATGTGCACTTCTAAACTAAACAAACAACTCGATGCCCGCGAAAAACGGCGCGAGCTGCATCCCTTTTAAACGCGGCGTTCGACTTTTTTATTTATTCCAATTAAAACCCCGAGCGCCTTCAATTCCGGCATAGAATTTCATTCGATTGCGCACAACTGCGGCGGGGATTTAGTCCAAGAAGCCCGAAAGCTCGGTCAATCCGCTGCTACCGAGTCAAAAAGCGCGCACCTCTCGCTCCGACCAACTATTCGGCTGCGGGGAATTATTATCGAAGCCACCGGGAAGCTGTTGAAAGTGAGAATACTTGATCCTTCTCATCCGGTGAATATCTCGGCGCGAGGCGGAAGCGTTTCGATAACGAATATGGAAGGTAAAGGGCTGAGTAATCGAGGATCGGTTAAGGTAAGTGGATTTATGGATTTTTGGGAAAATTTTGAATTGCAGTTTTAACGAGATATAGTAACTTCAACCGTAACTTTTGCAATTCACTTTAGTAATGGACTCGGCTGTAGTTGTGGGCTAAAATGTGGCTTAGAATAACAAAGATTCCTCTTTTTAAATTTTTAGCAGAATTCCATTTTAAATAAAGCACTGGAGTTACGCGAAAGAGGATAAAAGTCTAAGAACAATATCATTATTTATTCAAGTTATTATTTACGGTAAGAGTCTTGTTGTGTTGAGAGATTATTTACTTATTTACTAACGTTGGTGAGTGTTTTTTTAAGAAAAATATTATATCTCTTGTTAATTACCGCGGATGAAATTATTAAGCGAAAATGCGCTCTAAAAAAATGATTTAAAATAAAAGTGGAACTTTTTAGATTATTAAATTGCATTTTAATTTTATTTGGAAACTAAAATGGAAATTTTAATAAAATTTTATCATCAACATTTATTAGTAAGTAGAAAACTATTTCCCAGAATCTCAATGATGGTACAATAAATCTCATAATAAAATATTCAATTAAAAATAAAATAAAACAATACATCCCAATTTCCTCAGCTGCAGCCATTAAATGCTATTAGGTACTCGTAAAAAAAAACAACAAATAAAACACAACAAACCCAACTGGCTCCCAGGTGCAGCTATATATTAAAAAAGAAAGTCATTAAGAAAGCGGGGAACTGAGTCCGCGTCTAACTAATGCACACAAGGGTGAATTTCTTAAACGGCCAGGCTGCAGCGAGAGAGAGAGAGAGAGAGGAAGAGAGCGACGGCGGCTCTCGGGCCTCATTAAAAATGCAGCCCTCGCGACTGCGTCTCAGGTACCGCGCTGACATTAGTCGACAGCCACTTCGTCCCTTGCAGCCTCGGAGTTACTCGAGCCACTCGAGCGAAGACTCCCGACTTCCGAGTGGAAAGAGAGACAGGCGCCGAATTCTCTCCTGCCGGTTCGACTCGGACTTTCACCCCTTCGTCCCGCCGCGGCGGCCGGACTGTTTTGGAGATTGATGCGCGCTCGGATTGGTGCCGTGAATTTTTTCTCCGTGCCATTTTTTTCGGGGATAATGGCGCGGGAGGTATTTCGCGGATGCGTGCGAGTTGGATTTTTTTATTTTTTTTTATTTTGGGAGAAATTAGGGCGAGTTTCGGTTAAAAATGGGGGAACGCGGTGTTAAATAGCTTCCGGGAACGCATTTAGTTTGTATGCATTAAAAATCTTGATAGTGTATGTTTATTTTATTTTTTGCGCGTTCCCGTTGCGTCTGTCGACGAAACGACGTTTCTTTTAAATTACGCGAAATAATGAAAAGTAGACTTCATTACTAAAATGAATTATTGCGCTACTCTTTTTTGCAGAATTAAGAGCTGACCGGAAAATAAAATATAACTCCGCACCGATTTCATTGACATGCAGGTAAAATAAAAAAAAATTGGATCGCGCATTTATTGTTCAAGCTGATATTAAATCACGAGTCGAACGCTTGAAAAATAAATCTTCGAGAGAAATAGATATAAAACTTTAAGATACTTCCGACGGCCGCCGGCGAAGTTGCACTCTAGAAACATATGTATCTTCGAATTCCGATTTAAAATTTTAACGACGTACTCTTCGAGTACCGACCTTTCAGAAAAACCAAATAAAATCAATGCCTTTTTCTCTCCGCGCAGCCATGAGAAATCCCCGAATGATGAAAGAAAACTTTATTTAGCAATGCTACAAGAATTCTTCATGGAAGCTCTCGTGATTAAATAAATTCGCGGGGTCTCTCCCCCGGTTTCGTTATGTCCCGACGAAAAATCCTCGTTTTATGTAACGCCGCCTCCTCTGTGTGCAATATAAAGTTTCGGAACGTTTTTTCATAACTTTTCTTTTACATTTATTATGCAAGTACGTGATAAAAAGTTAACTTTTTCATTCCTGGTTTTTTAACATTTCGCGGCGGCGGCGGCGGCCGCATTGCATCTCACAAGTATATCAAGTTTAATTAAATTGTGATTTATTAAAAAGACGCGAATTCACGAACCTCTTTCTGCGCGATGTGCCTTGACACAAAAATACGACTGGTTTAATTCTTTTATCAATATATTTAATTAAAATATTGCTGCTCGTTGCTTTAAAGTATACGGTTACGCTTTTTCCGCGATGCTTTGAAAATCATACTTTTGTGTAAACACTTTTTATTTTGTTTCAGTTCAGTTGCGTAAAAGCTTTTATGGAAAAAAGCACCTACGCTTCGAGTTTAAGACAAAGGTTTGCCATATAAATTTTATATTTATACGAAACCCGTTAGAACACAAAACTAATCAACGTTGGTATCCACAATGGTGCACTCTTACACAAAAAGAACACGAGCTTTTTCAAATTTCATATAGGTAAATACCGAAACGAAATAAAACAGCACAAAACGGTATTATACTCTCCGTCGGTTTAAAATAACGAAAGACTCACTTCCCCTAATAAATCCACCCTCTAAAATTTGAAAATTCATCAGCCTTCCCACTTCGAAGTAAAAAAGAGACAAACGTGCGAGTGCCGATAACAAGCAGCGACACAAGTTTTAATCGCGTCGTCCATCTCTCGCTTAGAAAAAAGTCGAGGCGCGCGCCGAAGCGAGACTGCGATTAAACTCCTGTTTTTCCGAAGCGAGAAATATACACTCCCGAGCTGTCGCTCAGGGGAAAAACGAACAAAGCCACCCCCCCCTCCCCCCGGCGCGCAGCTTCGGATTTAATTCGAAACTTTTCGAGCGGCGATTCGAGGCTGCAATTCGGCGCCCGGAGACAAAGTCCTTCGTTATACGCGCGCCGAAGCTCTTCTTTCTTCGGTAACGGGCAAACTTGCCCATTAAGCCCGGGAGCGCTTAATCCGAAACGCTCGGCCGATATAGATTAAAAAGTCGTCGGCGAATCGTTTAGAGGAGCTGCGAATGTTCTTGGGGCTAAGCTGTTTCTTTGAGTGCCGCCGCCTGTCGGGGAGAGTCGATCGTTCGGCGCGGCCGGAGATTCGCCGAGAGGCGCCGGAAGAAATTAGGATCGAAAACAGCCAAAGTAAGATTGATAAGGAGGAGCGGGAAAGAGATGGTGTTTTGAATCGCTCGATTGATGAAGAAGGGAGAAGTGATGTAAAGAGGGAACTTATTGACATCTGTTCCCAAGTGGATATTGGAAGATGAAGATACTTTTGATATCGCTTTATTTTCAAGTACCAGACAAGTTTACTTTTATATATATACGGTAAGCAAACAATGTTAATTTTTCAATTCGAGAACTGAAAGAAAAATAAACTGTTTAATTAAAATTTCAATGCGAGGTAAATAGTTGCATATGGATAACGCGGCCAATTAACCTCGTCTGACTCGTTAATTAATCGCAACAACAAATGCTCGCGGCACAATCGCCAGAGGCTAACAACCGGCGGCGCCCAGTAATAACAGGTGAATTCTCTTCGTTATCGGCGGCCTGGCATTCGCGGATATCAAGTCGAAGCTATCACAACATGATAGTTACGGTTTACATTAGACACGTAATAAATCATACATTCGCCGATTGTATTAGACGGAGGGCTCAACATTGATATCGACGTGGGCACGGTGAGTGAAAGCGTCGCTGCATTCGCGCGATAAATCTCATTAACAGCAGGCGGAAGTGTGCGGATGGGTGAATGCAGGACTAACTATAAAGATAATATTGGAGGGATGATAAAGCTCTTTCGAGATTTATAAATGAGAGATAATTATTGAAAATTCGATTTCAGGTCGCATGGACAACAAGTTTAAAACAGTATAACTCAATGATGAGACTTTGAATAATTCATGCGCCGGTAAAAAAAAACGTATTGATTTTCCACAGTGAACTTGTATTTGTAATTCCAACTGCGTTAAAAACCAAACTTTTAGCGGCAAACATTCTAAAAGCCACCGTACAGAAAACGAAATCCTTGCAGAATTTTCATCAATAAACCAGCTTCACCGCAAAAAAAGAAAACAGTACGAGATCCCTCTGATCCTCCTTACAAGCCAGCATCAGCCTTCGCGTCGTGCGGCTCTCTCCTCCCGCGACATCGTCACCCCGCGTGATCGTGCAATCATTACTAATTTTTGCTCGCGGCGCCGCTAAGGTAAACACCGGAGCGCCAAAGAGGCTACAAGCCAAAGCTGCCGGGGTAATGCGATTGGCGCTGAAAGCTCGACGGCAGCACCGACGGCAGCAATCCGATTAGGAGCCCCTCCGTTCTTCCCGAGCCCGAGGAGGAGACGCCGACGCCGCCGCCGCCGCTGCCGGAACAAAACGCCAAGGCCAAAGGTTCGCCGGACTCAATCAATCGGCGCTAACGGCCGGAACAACGGACTTGATCGGATTACAAGGCCGCGCGGCTCGTTACCGGACAGAATGACCGGGGCGCGATTGGCCGGATCTTTTTTCGGGGTCTTCTTGTGGGAAGGGTCGGCGGGAGCAGATGTACAAGCATTTTTTTGCGGGGAGGAAGACGAGGGTTTTGGGGGGTGGGGAGGTGGAAGGGAATGGTAGGAGGAGCTTTTGTAGTTTTTTTTTTAGATGCTTAATATTTATAACGGATTTTTCTAGTAGAAACTGACATAAATTTGACAAAAGCTTCGAATTTATACATAATTTTGAGATACCTTAAAAATGTAACGTTCTCTTAAGTATGGTTCAATTTTAAAACCACTTCTCTAAATCGTCAGTAATAACTTATTAGTTTTTAAGCAGATTTTGTTTCAATTTTATATTTATATTTCTAGTGAAATGTTTTTTCACTCAATAATAAAAAATTTATTGGCACTTAGCTTCTTCCTTACTAATTTATCGTTTCAATATTATCTTTGAGATTCATTCAAAACCAATCGATTTCAAAAACATAATTTCAAACTATTTTTTATTTAATTAATTATTTATTTTTGTTTTATTATTTTATTTTTTTATCTCTATTTTAGAATTTAACGAGCAGCAAACAAAATTAAAATAAAAATTTTGTTATTGGAATATTTAAGTTCTAAATACAGAATTTTAGAAACTCTATGCGCAAAACCCGAATTCGCGTAAACTTAATTAAAAATGCAAGTGATAAATCAAGCTTTATACAAGATGTATTAAAATATAATGTTCAATATAAGAGCAAAAAGATGATTTTAACCTGGTGTTATCTTTTCACACTATCTTCCTTTAGAAGAAAATTAAATAAAAATTTCAAGTAAATTGAATTTCTTCGAGTAATTATAAGCTAAAGAAAAGTAATTTTTTATATTTGATTTGAACTATATTGCTGAAACTAATATAAGTAATCATAAGAAAAAATTAATAATAAAAATATGACTATACCATGTTATATATATAATCGCGATACCATATAGAATTTAAAATCATTATAAAACAAAAATGAATGGACGAACTTCGAAAATTCTTTTTTGTTTTGAAAGTTTAGTTGAAGACGAAAAACATAAGGGGTAGACCCTTGAAAAATACCGATTATTCACTAAGATACAGCTATTCAAAAAATTGAAAAAAACGAAATAAAACCTTAATATCTTTTGAACTAATAAGTTTCGTAAGCAGAAAAACTATACAACTCTGAACATACAAAAAATTTACCTTTTCTCAAAATTTCTAGTAATTTAAAGTTTTTTTATTCAACTTTTTATTAAAAAACTAATTGACAAAATTACTTGAAATTTTTACAGATTATAATTCTACATATTCTTAATTACCAAAAATTAATTCAGATCAGTTGTAATTTAAATTAAGAATTATAAGCTTTTTTAAAAAAAAACACGTTTTTGTAAAAAAACAAAAGAACCGTAAGAGCTAGAGTAATTTTTTTCTCTGAAATTATAGGTATAATTTTATGTTCTTTAAAATCAGCTTTATTCGATTCAAATATCTCAATCCTATTATCAAGAAACAGTAAATTTAAATTTTTCGAAAATCGAAAATTTGCGACAAAACGAAAACAAATAAAAGCAAAAGAAAGCAAAAAAAATAAGCCGTGAAAGATGTATATCCGTTCAGTAGAAGCTGAGATCCAGGCTTATACGTACACACATACACACACACACATATACATCCATACAAACATTTTTCAAAAACCATTTATTCTTGTTCCTGACATTTAACAAGCTTCCTCTAGGAGAAAGCAATACAACAAAAATTAATCTGTAAGCCCAACTACTTTTCCTTACATTTAATACATTTTTAAATAAAACCAACTATACAGTTTACTTGCCAAAGCGCAAAACTCATTTTTAAACCCAAGTATGCAGTTTATTTGCCAAAGCGCAAAACTCATTTTTAAACCTAAGTAAGCAGCTTAACAAGAAGCCCACAACGTATTCATAAACCATAAGAAACCTCGACCCGCCTTTTATTTCTCAATCAATCTCGCCTCATCTCCTTTCACTTACTTCTTCCAGCGGAATTACTCTCCTCGCCGAGCCTTAAAACAAGCCGCAAATCCGTCAGTCCTCCGTCCTTTTAGCCGCTCCATCAACCGACTCTCGCGTGCCTGTCAGTGCCAGCTTGCGGCGCGCATCTCGGCATTTATTCCGCAAGAATAGACCGCGCGTTCCCGCAATCATCCTCCCGAAACACCTCGAGCAATCATCGGCGACTGCTAATACCGGGGGTCTCTCGATCGGCGCCGAAATTAGAGCTCTCTCTCTCTCTCGCCGAGAATATTGCCCCCTGCCACCGGAGGAAAACTTGATGCACGAGCCCGCCTCGATCGATGCGCACCGCGAGCTTAGCCGTCGCCGCCGCTCGGTACACTTGTCTCGAGGCGCTTCGGAATTCCACTGTCTTTATGGAGGTTGGCCGTTGCGGGCCTGATTTATTTGCCTTTTGCGGGAGAATCGAGAGCCTTTATGAAGACTGTCGCGGGCATGCTTATATCGAGTGCGTTCGCGCCCGTTTTTGCTTAATTCTACTTTAAAAAGCGATCGCGGTTTCTGTCAAACAGTAAAGAGAGCTTCGATAAGCGGAAGATAGATTGCCGAGAGCTTTCGCCAGTTTAAATAAATATTGACACGCTTACCTTGAGGCGGAATCCAGTCAATGCGTACGGTATGAAACCGTACTGTATGTTAAAGAGTAATTGCAGAGATCACTGCTTTCAAATATTTTTTACCGCGCGAACAACTAAAATGATCTTCGCTCGCTTTTATGTTATACAAAATATTAATGATGTAATTTATACCGAGACACTTTGATATTTGAAGGCTTTGAGCACGGTATTTGTAAAGAGATGGGATATGGATTGAATAATCAAAGAACTTACGTGTGTGTTGGTATCTGAAAAATGTTTCAACCGAAAAGGGATCTAGTTTCAAAAAGCTCCGCAAACTTTGTTAAAAAATATACGTTAAGATCAAAGCGAACTTTTAAAAATAAAAAATAATTTTTCTGATCATTTATTTAAAGCAGCATTAATTCGAATCGCAATGAATTTTACTTAAAAAGCTGTGCGTAATGAATTATACAAAAACAGTTGCATCTTGGCCCGTAAAACAAGATACCTGAGCTCTACGCAAAAAGCACACATCCATTTTTCAGTTTTGCATCTCAAAGTCCCCCCCGTCACCTCCTGTTTATCTCCCCTGCCTCATTTTTCGGGTCGCTCAGCTCCGCGCAAACAGAGCCGGCGCAAAAGACAAATAAAGCCTCCTCCTTCCCCTCCGTCCGGTCACCTCGAAAAAAAGGGCAGAGACAAAAAAAAAAAGAAAAAAAACAGGCGTCGCTGCTATCGATTCCCCACCGGCGAGCTCCTCCGATAATGAAATGCCGCTCTCCGCGAGAAAGAAGCCGGGAGGCTGCCTTTTACGCCTCCCCGTCTACGTGACTTACCGGCTCGCGATATATTCGGGCCCCATTATGCAGCCGGCGCTCATATTTTCGCGCCGTTAACGGCAGGCTTTATTTCGCCGCTCGGCGGAAAAGGAGAGGCACGCGTCGGAGCTCGATTATACGTCGAACGGGAGGGGGGGGGAGAGGAATTAAAGTACGTGCGCGAATGTCCGATCGCCGCCTCCGCTTGATTTCCCGCTGCCTTATTTTACTGCCTTCGCGAGATTGATTACTCGTAAAACCTTTTATGATATCGAGCCCTCGCCTTCGTTTGGAAAAAGTATGGACTCCGTACACGGAGAGAAATTGTTTAGAAAAATTACTATACTCGTCAGTAATGCGAGGACAGACTTTCAATTAGGCTAAAAAAATTTTATACTTTATATTAAAATTTACTATACGTTTAGTAATTTTTGCTAAACTTTCAATAAAAATTGTTAAAAATATTACAAAAATTACTATAAAATATAGTAATTTTCACCCTAACTCAAAGTCTGTCCTCCAGTTACTGACGAGTCTAGTAATTTTTCTAAAAAATTTCTCTCCGTGTAGGAGCGTTGGATTTATGATGACCTCCGTTGGCGACGGATATTATTTAAAATGGAGTAATTGGCCATTTTTCCGCGGCCGATTGATGGCCAAGATTTTCGGGACGAAATTTTTGCAAATGGGACAAATGCGAGGAGCAGCGGGGAAGGGAGGAAAATAAATAATCCGGTCTGGGAAACGAATGGGCTTACAGCGTCTGCCGGAGGGCTTTCGTGTCTCGTTTTATTTTTCTTGCTGAAACGTGAGACTAATAAGGAAAGTGTCTCGGCGACCAGTCGAACGTTTTAATTAAAGTCTGGAAAGTGTTTTTAAGGGTTGGAAGAAGGTTTTTGTTTTTGGCTCGTTTAATGAACTTCTGGAAATGAAAGTTAGGCGATGCATTTTTAATGTTTTAAAATAACTTTCTCAGCGCTGTGAGAATCTTTGTTAGAAAAATAAAATAAAAAGATAATGTTTAATTACAGTTCGTTTTCAATAATTCAATAACATGTTTTAATACAATTCAATAAAAATTTTTATTTTAAATTCAGTCTGCAAAAGAAAAATAAGTATATGGTTTAAATAAAAAAATATTTATAAGAGAAACTGAAGGATATGTCCACAAGTCGGTAAAAGTGTCCACTATTTAGTCGACTCTGCTTGGATCAATAATTTCCAGTTTCATTTTGCTTTTGGCATTCGTCTCAAATATGCATGTACGCCCCCGTTTATATGAAAATCCAATAAAAGAGGATAAGAACAAATGAAACAAGAACAAGTCGCTATTGGAAACTGCGAGATCGTTCGATCTTTCGATAAATTTTATTAGTGAAAAAGCATTGTTTTAAACAACTGATTTTACATACAATTCGCATTAACAAATACGCGTTGGCCTCGGTTTATCCAGACGATATCGTGATTCCAAGAGGTTCATCGTATATTTCATCAGCAAATGGACTCGAGTATGATTGTTTAAGGTATTCTGCTCAAGTGTGGCGCATATAATTCTTAAAAGCGGACTCGATGGTTTTTGCTTATTCTTTTTTTTGTTTTCATTTTTATTGTGCTTACGTGCTCTTTAATGTGCAATAAAAAATGTCGAAGTCACTTGTTGTTTCACTTTAGTTTCTCTCTTAGTTCTTCCTTACGTTATTTATCTTTTTTATCAAAATCATAAATAAAAAGTCAAAAAGCTGATTACAACTGTTTACTGACGGGAAGGGGGAATACAGTTCCTCATTTACTTGCTTTCCTTTAAATTCCCTTTCGTTTAGGCGAAAAAAAGTAAAGTCATCGGTAGTAGTTAAGACTATAAATCGTGTTGTGATCTCTTAGAATAATAATACGTCGATGCAAGCGCACAAGGCGTCAATGATACGAAAGAATCCTTGCTAAAAGTTACTCGCGTGATGTGATAATAATTGACTAATTTTTACACTGTCTCGCCTCGTCTCTTTATCCGTGCTTATTCGCTTTCTGCTTTTTGATTTGCCTGTTTTCTCGTTATCCTTTTTTTGCTCGCTCGGGGATTCTCGAGTATAACAGATCCCTCGTATTTTATTTAAGGTGTGTGCGAATGCCTTATCGTGACAATAGGCGTTTTATAATCCCTATTTCTGTTTAGTTCATGTCCTTATACTTCATTCAAATATGACTTTTTTTTAATTTTTATTAATTAATTATTACATAACATCATTTATATTTATATATAATATATACAAAAAACGCTTTTTACTCCATTGTGACAAAATTTGAAATTTCACTACCTACATATTCTTTTCCTACAAAATATTTTGTTCAGTCCGAACGTGACAGCAATACTCCACTCTCTCTCTCTTTCGCTCTCGCTATACTTCCACTCTCTCCCTTTCTCTCCCTCACTCTCACACACAGCCTCTCGCACTCAATCTCGCTATCTTTTTTAGAACGCCGTTTCAATTTTAGTTTCTCAAGTGCGCGTGTACGTGAACAAATACTCCCCGAACGTGGGTTCGAGCTGAAGATCGGTAGCTTTTATATTGATATTCCTAGACTCGAAACGAAATTTCACCGCCTACTGGATGATTGCGTTTAATATACAAACCCGTAAATGCCAATTGATTCTCCTGCGCTCGTCCGTAATTGCATTGATGAGAGAAATCTTTGCGCAAACCCTTCATGCGAGATTCGTAAAACGCGTCGTCTATTCCCCTTCTCGGTTCTCCGTCCCCATTGTCCCCTCGTATTCAGTTATTGATAATAGTCTTTAATAAAATTCTAAAAGCTAAAGTTTTCATTCGAGGCCGGCAGCAGACTGAAACGCGTCTCGTGCACTTGCGTATGAATCACTATGAAAAACAGCCTAATACCTAAAATAATGCAACTCGCCGAGACGCGGATTTCAGGATAAAATGCCCAACCTTGTATTGTAATTATTACGCGTCCCCGTCGGGCCAACTTCGAATTTTTTTATTTTAGAATGTTTATAATAATATTCCATCCAGCGTTATTTTTGCCTTCTGCCTTCGTCGCTCGATAAACCCTTCTACGGCTCGAGGTTCGTAAGTACTTAACGATATCAGCTACGCTGCAACTGCGCTTTTTTTTCGCTATATAAATTGTGTACGCCGACAAAAGTTTGACAGAAAAACACACTCAAGCATAGAGAAACTCGCCTTTATCGCCGGTGAACGCCTTTATTTGTTTATCGACACGCCATTCACAGCTGGTTTTTTTCACGATTTTTCTGCGCGTGTCGTCGTGTCTCTGCATCAGACTTTTTTCTGGTTACTTTATATAAGAAAAAATCAAAAAAGTTTTCTAATCGCGCGTTCGTCGCGCATATTAATCACAAATCTGTATAGCGCGCCTAAATGTATATATGAAAATCTCGAAACGAACTCGAGTTTGAGATTCTGAATGTCGAAGTGTTTGAATCTGTTGCTGGTGTCTATATTTTTGTACGAAAAGTGGTAGGAAGTTGTGATTATGCATACGTCTTTGCATTACCATAATTACTTTATCAAGAGTACCTTAATAATATCATCATATCTCTTTTCCGACGTTTGAACTGTTGTCTCTTAATCTTCTGTTATCGTTAATGCATTGTTTATTTAGAAAATAATTATTGCAAATGTTGCTTATATCTCAGTATCCATTATTATTAGCATAGAGTAAGAGCACTCGTATGATAATATCCTGACACCGAAATATAATATTGAGGCGTTTTATATCAAATTTGATTACTCCCTAAAAAAATGAAAAATCTAGTTAATCGGTAGTCAGCGTATTTAAGTGTATAATCACTCTATGTATACACGACCTTAAGGGCAGCGTGTTTAAACAAACTTTATTTACATGCAGAGATTTGATATTTTTACGTTGCGTTACAAGTCTATAATAACCTCCTTCACTGTTCGTATTCGCCTTTAAAAAGTTTAATGACAATGGACATTATCTAGTTTTATATATAGAATCTTCGATGACGATGCATTGCCCCGATGCCGATCACTACGCGACGATGCGGACACCTGAGCCCGAATATAAAATGCCTCGATCGATTGGGACATCTTCCGTGTGGGGGGGGGGGGGGTGTATTTCGTGTCTGGTGTGAGTGTTAGAAAAATCCTGAACCGAAGCAGCACGAAAAACTCATTCTCTCACCTCTCCGCGACGGTTAAACTACACTGAGAAAAAAGTATGAGTAAAAATTACTATACTTTTTAGCAATGCGGAGACAAACTTGCATTATGCTAAAAA
>JAWWEO010000009.1:11577382-11612602 GCA_035582975.1 Ormyrus labotus
TTTTAGGATAATGTAAGTTTGTCTCCGCATTGCTAAAAAGTATAGTAATTTTTACTCATACTTTTTTCTCAGTGTATGAAATCGCCGGCGTCCGAGCGCCGGCCTAGTATTTACAGAACACAGTGATACAATATAATAATACTCGTGTAATGGATAGAGTCGCGCTGACGCTTTGGTACAAAACCGGCACGAACACATCGGCCTGCACGACCGCTTACAATCAAACGGGACTTAACCGACTAAGATAAATAAATAAACGAGATACAAAAGAAGCCTAAGGTAAAATGTAGTCACTTAGAAACAGTTCCTGGCTGTTGTGTGCTGGGGAAATAGTGCTTGCTGCTGGTGGTGGTAGTTCTTTTTTTTTTCAAGTACAAGTAGAAGCCATCGGCTTCGGCCCGTGGTCCCTCCTAACTTTATCGTCGGGCCTCAACATACATCAAACGATTTGAGCTCCGATCCGTCAACTGCGCCGCTTCCAATTCTGATCCATCCATGCTGGCTCAGAGATCTTCGTCGAGCGCTGCTGACGGTTTTCTTACTCAGTCACCGGCGTCCGGCTCGTCGTAGTGAGAGAACTTGAGGAATACCTGCTCCAGAGTCGTCTGGCTGAAGCTGTACTCCTCGATATCCAGTTCAAGCTTGGCTAAGAGTCGAAACGAACAATTTAGTAATAAATGAGCATTGGCGAACATTGAATTTAACGAGATATATGTATTACCTTTCTCGAGCTGGGTGAAACATTCGGCCAGCGAATGCACAGAGTGCTGCGGCACGGCAAAAACGAGCCTATCTGCAAAGCTCTCCTCAAGGGTGGCGTCGGCGAACATTCCCGTGACGAACTCCTTCAGACAGCTGACGCGATTACCCGACGGGGTGGTGGGCGTGCAGTCGCCGCCGAGGAGTTTCATCTCCAAGGTGTATCCAGCACCGTACAAGTTCTTCAAGTGCTGGGTCGAGCCGATGCAGCGTAGCTCTCCCTTTACCATGATGCCCACGCGCGAGCACAAGGCGTCTGCCTCCTCCATTGAGTGCGTCGTCAGGATCGCTCCTCTGCCGCCCTGTGGAGCAACGAATCGTTCGTTTGTGTTTCGAGATCTTGTGGAACGGGACTGACTGGCAGAAGCTTCGTTTACCTGGAAACTAGCAAGAATAGTATCCCAGAGGAACCGCTTGGAACGTGGATCCATGCCGGTGCTAGGTTCATCCATGAGAACGACCTTCGGTCCACCGATCATTGCCATGGCGAAGCTGAGTTTCCTTCTGGTCCCGCCTGAACATTCCTGAGTCTGCTTGTCAGCGTGCTCGTGTATTTGCAGCCCGGATAAATACAAGTCAACGATTCTGTCCAGAAAAAAGGTTTCTATTAGTAAAACTGAATCTTCGAACTTTTAGATTCTCGAGAGAAACTTTTCCCACCTGCTGATGTCGCTCCAAGGCACACCACGAATAGCCGCGTAGCACTCAAGGTGCTCCCTGACGGTAATGTTTTTCCACTGGGCGTCGTGCTGCGGGCAGTAGCCCATCTTCCTGAAGGCCTCGGACATGTGGGAGTTTATGTTGTGACCGCCTATCTGAACTCTACCGCGAGTAGCCGCCTCCTCGGCGATAATGATCTTCATTGTGGTGGTCTTGCCAGCACCGTTGTGACCTAAAAGTCCAAGCACTTCGCCTGCCTCGACGGCCAGGGATAAATTGCGAACGGCCACTTTTTTCGTCGGAGCCGGCTGTTGTTGCTCTTCGCGTTTGTAGCAGCAACTACACGTCACCGATTCTTGCTGCCGGTATTCCTTGCGGAGATTCTGCAATCATATCATTTTGAAGATTTAGGATTTGGGTATGCAAATTAATAAGGTTTTATTATTGCCATCAGTAGGCAAGCACCTGCAGAATCTAAAAGAATAGTTTTTAAATTAAAGCTTACTTGGACCAAAACTACTGGAGGTTCTTGCACCGCCGTCGAGTTCATCAGATTAAAAACTTTCTGCCGTTCGTTCTTAACGTCACAATCTTCGTGTTCACCAACATCTGGGTTCTCCATGATTTCTTCACCAATCGATCCTCCGTTACGCTAAGAACGTAAATATTTCGTAAGCAAACCAATCGAATCTAAACGTCACTCAATGCATCGAGGTAGAAACTTACCACAAAGTACTTGAAGAAATCCTTTACATTTCCCCCGTTCTTCTTCGTGTCCAGCAAAAGGAGAACGAAGAACCAGAGCGGACAATGCAGCATTACCCCAAGAGCCATAACAACAATCTCGCTGGTCAGATAATCGTATATGCTGAGATGGTGACAGGCCGCATTAATCGAGCACATGAGGTGTACCCGATCAATGTAGTACAACGCAGCGTACGGCACGTACATGGTATTGCACAATGAAAAAACAACGTGAAGTGCAAAAGCCGCGATTCCGCCGACACCCAGCATGTCGAGAATCATGACCAGGAGAAAGGGAATGAGCCCGAAGAAGGTGGCGATGTTCGGTAAGAAACTCTGCGCCGAGTCCATCTTGTCGAACATGTACGCAAGGCACGTCGAGAAGAAGATGGACGAGGGACAGTAGAGCATGATGAGGCCACCCAGGGTGAGGAGGGCTGGGAACTCTTGGAGAGATGGAACGTCGAAGAGGAAGATGATGCCCAGGATGCAGAGGCAGATGAAGGCCATCAGGCCCAGCAGGACGACGAAGTAGGTGAAGAAGTACATTGTGAACGAGAGTCCGTTGACCCGCAGCTGGTTCTTCGCTTTTATCTAAAGTAAAAAAATAAAAAGAATATAAATATATTTCATGTCTGATATAGTGCCTGTACGATTATGATAATTAAAAGTCATTTCAATAAAGAGAACACAAATGCTAGATTCGAATTCGTATCTATGAATGACCTTTAATCAAGCGTACACGTGAACTAAAACTGGATAATATTGCATGATGTATGCTTTACATACTTCGCGATCATAAACCATGTCTACGGCCAAAGTAATGGGCACGAGAACGAGGTCCATTCCGATGAACAGTGCTGAACTGGCTATTCCAATATTGAACTCTTGAGGTTGGGAGGTTTGCTGGAATGGATGGGTCTTTACACGAATCGACTGCGTCTCTCCAGGACTGATTAATCTGGAATACATAAATATTTTTTATGACATCAATGCGTGACTCATTGATCATTATTATTTTTCCTTCCTATCTCTTGTCATTAAATTATTAAATTCACGCACCTAATTATAAATTTAAAGTGATATCAATTTACGAATTCTGCATAGGATCAAATTTCGAATTCAAGCGGCACATTTGAAAATTGTATTTTTATTGCAGCTCGTGTTTATAAATATGTGTTTAAAAGAAGCATAAAATCGAAAACCGATAAAGATTTACGCGCTCTTTCTCGCTTTAACAGTCTCAATAAATAAAGTTATCTGAAATAAAAAAAAAAAGTAATCTTCCTGGCAAGCTTCTAAAGAAGACCTACGGCGACCTAGAATACTTAAAGCCGCTGATCAAGTTTCATAAGTAGGTTCTGTCATTAAGCCTGCGGTATAAATATGTATGCGGCCCGATGAAAAATTCAAGATTTCTCACTTGTAGAATGCGTTGGTAAAGACATTCAAGACGATTGGCAATGAATGTTGCATCGTGTCGTTGTACATGATTGTAAAGTTTATCCTTGAGAGGCTATAGTCGCTGACGTTGAGGATGGCCATGTGCGGCGCTCGGCGGAGTAAATCGACGAAGGTGCCGTCGTACTCGTCCGCCTGCCCGACTATCTGCCCGACATTGTTCACTAACGGCGAGATATCGCGATTCGAGCTGTTGATGTACATGATCTTTGTCTCGCTTCCGTAGCTTGCTGAAAACGGCAGAAAGTGGTTTAGCTACAATTTTTCGAAAATAATCGAAATACTCCCAGTGCCACAATTACAAGTACATCTCGGCTGGGAAGTAGAAGGGAAATAAAAAAAGTACCGTTGTTAAGCTCGAGGCTCTGCATTTTGATCTCGACAGTCTGTATGCTATTCAGATAAAGGCCGAGCACAACTAGAGCGAGAGGCGCAACAATCGTGAAGTACAGCAGCTGAATGCTCCTGAAGAGGCGCAGCACTCGTAGCCGCAGCATCGCGTAGAAGGTCTGCAGGACGTTCGGTCGGATCTTGATTGGGTCGAGACCCAGACCGAGGATTGCGGGGCTCTTGTCGTTCGTCGCTGCTCCGTCCGGCAGATCGTTCGTTCCGCCTGCGATCGACGAAAGAGAAATTAATTGCTTGTCCGAGGGTTGCTGGGAGTAAGCTAGCAAAAATGACGTGTTTATATAAAAAAAGCTGTATATTTAGAATCCTTAGATTGTGAGCTTGTTGCTGTGAATTAAAGTAGTTGCGCACATAGCGGTATATTGCGTGTCGTGAGTCAAGTGGACGATTAAAGCGGCTAAAGTCTACCTGATAATAATATGTAATGAGGATGCTGGTTTTGCACTTTGTTTTGTTTCATGTTGTATGTTTTATTAAAAAATGTGCAAAATATTTAAAAATATAGATTCTTTGATCATTCGAGACAGTATAGAGATTTGTTTATTAAAAAATTTATGGCTAGTCGAGTGACTGATTTTGATGGCGATTAAAGTTCTGGTTTGGAGGTACCTTTCAAACTTTTTGGAGCGAAAATGCTACCAAACTCAAGCCTCATTCTGGATAGAGTTTTTTGCCCCTCAGAATCTAGAATTGGTGGCATTTTAACTCGAAAAATAAAAAAATTTATTTATAAATACCATACAAAAATAAACGGTTTTATTAATGCTCTTTTCACGCTAAATCCTCTTACTAGTTTAAAGTTCCTCGTAAAACATTACACAGATAGTTTATGGCTATTTATAAAATAAAATCGTTACGCAATCTATAATTATTGATTACTATTTTAACAATCTCTTTATGAGTACTTTTTACTTTATTTTTAGTATACTTTACACGCGTTATTATCTTCCACGTCGTTTTTTCCAATATAAATACATATTTTCTTCCTTCTTTCTTCTTATAAGTCATGCGATAAATACATATTCTTGTATTTTATTTATACTAGAATCTAAATTTATTAAATCAAATGCAAATAAGGACAATCTAAAAGTGCCGTCTAATCTCAAAATGAAAATTTAACTACAGAAAAAACTCTCTTGCGCTTCTCTATTCATCGACTACTCTACGTGCGCTAATTCTTCCGCGGGATCATCAAAAACATGACCCAAAAAATCGTGTCGCCTCTCTTCAAGCTTGACTCGCAAATCTAAGAGATATTCAGCGTGTCGCAGTCCCTAACACAAACGGGAAAAGGGCACTTTTCCGTCACACTTACTTTTCTGAGCGTCGTTCTGCACGGTGGCGCCTTCGTTCTGCAGGCTCTGGTAGGAAGTGCTCTTCGACTGCAGGGAGAGCGAGCGGCTGAGGGCGCGGTTGCGCACCATCTTCTTGGACAGGTTGTCCATGGTGCACTCGGTCTCCTCGTCCTTCTCCAGGTGCAGGAAGACCTCCTCGAGGGTCGTCATGGAGACGCCGTAGCTGCTGATGCCGAGGCGCAGGGATTTCGTTTTTATCTCGTGCTCGATCGCGGAGAAGAGCGGCGCGAAGCTCTCCACCGAGTTGTGCGGCAGGATGAAGCTCAGCTCGCGGCCGTGGCGACGGGCTTTCTCGGCCTTCGTCACGTGCGAGGAGACTAGTCGGGTTATTGCGTTTTCGCGGACGTTGCCTTCTAGCACCAGCCTGAAATCGAACGGGATTTTTATAGAGTACAGACAATTTTAGACAGAAGGTTAAATTATTAATAAAGATTCCAGTCACACGCAGAAGTTTTAGTAATTTGATTTCAATAAGATATTCAATTAGCAGCGTGAAACTGTGAAAAATAATTAAAATAGTAGCTTACGTGAGGTGATATCCAATCCCGAATTTATTCTTGAGGAAAAGCGAGCTGCCGCAGCACCTTAGCTTTCCCTTGCTAATCACAGCCTTCCTGTCGGCGAGGATATCGGCCTCGTCCATGAAGTGAGTCGTCAGCAGTATGACTTTTCCATGGCGGCGCGACTGCAGGAACGACCACATCTGCCTGCGCGAGTACGGATCGACGCCGGCCGTCGGCTCGTCCAGGATGATGATTTTCGGGTCGCCGATTATCGCTATGCCCACGGACAATTTGCGCTTCTGACCGCCGCTCAGATACTTGGCGAACGTGTCCGCCTTTTCTATCAGGTCTATGTCCTTTAGGGTCTTTTGAACCTGCGAACGAAGGGGTCGTCGTAGAAATGTGGAGGCGAGGGAGTATTTTAATAATGACAGTGCGGTCTATTTCTATGACTTTGTGCTTCAATAGCCTTGATGAGATTGTTCAGAGCTCTGTCACAAATATTCAAAATTTATTTAGAAGCCTAGGTTCTAACCATCATATTTGGATTGATTGTAAATACCTTTTTACTTTCCAGTTTAAAGCTTAAACATTTTGAAAATTTCGAAAAATCGATTAAAAACTAATCTATCCACACCTGTCGAATAGTCTAAATAAGCGCGAACCCGAAACTCGATCGGATTCTAAGCGTGCACTATCGAACCGCCTGCCCTCGCGAACTCGTCGAAATTCAACGTACCTCGTGCTCGATTATATTCCTGGGTATTCCCCTCACGGCTGCGAAGAACTCGAGGTGCTCCCTCGGCGTCAGCAGATCGAAGAGAATGTCGTGCTGCGGACAGACCCCGGTCATGCTGCGAATCATGTGCATGTCGTTCGAGTCCCTGACGTCGTAGCCGAATATCAGGGCGGTACCGGCGGTGGGCGAGGTCAAGCCGGTGAGTATGTTGAAGAGGGTCGTCTTGCCGGCCCCGTTGTGCCCGAGGATGGCCGTGATCTGGCCCTCGTAGATGGTGAGGTTGATGCCGTTGACGGCCTTGACCTCCGAGCGCCGGCACTTGCTGTAGGACTTGTAAAGGTCGACTATGCGGATCGCCTCGCGGCCCTTCATCTCGCGGACGACGGGCTCGACGTCCCGGTTGGCCTCCTCGCCCGGGATGAAGGAGTTGGACTCGCCGTTCATCGCCGGCGCCTGATGGCAGTCATCGTCGGCGTGAGTGTGCAGCCGAATAACGGTCGGTTTGCTCAGTGCTACGTGCGCTCCTACGCCGCTCGCCGCCTCGAGCGACGCGGTGGTCGTGCTATTTAGGTGGTCTACGGAACTTACGCGTGGCGCCTTGCTTTTCTTGCACCAGAAGCCCGGCGTGAAGCAGAACCATGCTGGCCGCTTCGTCCCGTACTCACCTGCAATGCGTTCTTTACTTAAAATACCAATTCCAAGCTGTGCTCTTTCGAATTTTTCATTAATTTCTACATTTTTCATTAATTTATAAAGGCTACAGATTTAATTGCCGAGCTTTCGTTTTTTTTTATTTTACGTAGCCTCGGGAGGGTGGCAACTTAGAAATTTAAAAAATTCTCTTTCAAATAATGGTGAGTGCATTTTTTAACAAGAAATTAAAAAATAATTATTTTAAATACAAATTTTTGTCATATTTTTCATTTAAAGGACTTTGATAAACTTTTAAAAAAAATTTTAAAAAGAAAAGCGTAGAAGAAATGTAGCTTACTTGGGATGACAGAATCAAGATAGTAGGCTAGTAATCCGTAAAGGAATATGTCCAGTGTCATCATTACGAGACTTCCACCGAATGGAATCCCAGGGCCCGACCAGAGGTTGTCGAAATTGACACCTTCGCCTTGCAGATCCAATACGAGTGCCTAAAACAGTCATTCAAATCTTAAATTACAGCCACTAACATCCAAAAACTATAACCAAATTGCCCACTTCGATTGCTAAACGACTCCCCAAGTTCTAATAATAGGTTTTGTTAGCAGATAACATTAGCTTCTGTTCACTTAACCCGTTGTTTGTCCGCACACAAGCTGGTTTACATCAATTGTTGATCTTGTCTTACCTTATCCATTGCCAAAGCCACTCCCGTGGGACTCAACAGTGACACGAGCCAAAATGATATCGAACTCGAGTCGTCGACGAACACCTGGATGAAGTACATTAGGCTCAAAATTGTCACCGCGAAGTTACCCAGGACACCAGCGGTCTAAAAATAGTTTCAATTCGTGATTCTTTCGAGTTTTTGTTTACCTGATTGACGATTGCAGATTGAAGACTTACGCGTGATTTGTCGAAGAACGGCGTGATCATGAATGCGAACATAATGACCGAGAAACTGTAGAGGACCACCAGCAGAAATATCGGCAGGAAGTGCGTGTGTTGGAACATTTGTAACGTAAAAAGCAAGACGACCGCGACGGCCGACAGTAGCAGAACGAATATTGCGTAAATGATGAACCATGACAGCCTGAGAACAGTCGAAAAGTCCAGTTTTAACGCGATGCACGAATTTTCAAATTAAAGTACACGGGAGTACTTACCAAAACACAGAATCCTTCAGGCCCATGATTTTCATACCCTCTTTAATTTTGTTCTCCTTTTCGCCGACAATGAGAATCAGTAGATATGTTATGAATTGCGAGAGGGCTAGCACCATGTATAAAGGAATCACAACTCTGAAGGCGAGCATCCAATCTACGCAAAGGGAACAATGTTAACCGATTTTTACAAAAAAGAACATTGTGTATAGAAAGGTGCAAGAATTTACCTGCTGTGTAAGCGTCCTTTGGAAACATTTCGAGTGTAACGTCCGGCACTGTGATATCTGTGTTTCCGGTATCCAACTAAAATTTACGGTTAAATGATGAATGAACTGAGCCATTTCAAGAGTTAAAGCGTACGATTTAAAGCTCACCCTGATTTTTGTAATATCCATTAATAATTGTAAGGCCATGAAGCCGGATAAAAAATAATTATTGACAGGACAAGAGCCCCCAGTTTCTATGGACAAAACGCCACCCATCCAGTGACTGGTGTCTTTCCGACAGGTCACCGAAGAAGAGAACAGCTCAGTCGGCGACGGCGGCGACGTGTACGAGGGGTTCGTCCGTATTTCGTAACTAAATGTTTTAGTTTAAAAAGGTATATTACAATGTGGAATATCAGATATTTTGTTGTTCGTTATGACTTTGGCTCGAAGTGATGGAAGAAAAGAATGTCGCGTAAATAATTATCGAGATATAATCGCTATGTGACGAAAACACGCAAGAAAAGTTCAGTGACCCGATAATAAATGCAGAATTCATTAATAATATCTGGATGAAATCTAATGATCTTTTGTACACTAAGCCCGTTGTTTTGTTTGATGCACAATGGATCTAAGTTTCAATACAATTAATCAAGCAACAATACGCCATGTACTTATTATAATACCCATTGTTTAGGATACACGATTACATGTAATTACAACTCCAGCTTCTAGTCTCCGGTGTTTAAAAAGCGAATTTCTGCCCGTTAAAAGAAGCTTCAAGCACGTATTGTACCCGATCGATTTTCCGTTTTCGTGCGCCATTCTGGAAGAAAAAAAAAGGTGCTTGCGACTCACAACAAACGGCTGGAAATCGGCTGGTTATCCTCGAAAATGACCGCTAATGGTATGCTGTACGGATCCTTCCAGTAAGCGGCCTGCAAATCGTCCGTCGACTCGTAGACGATGAAATTCAGGGGATGCTTACTCGGATGATCCCACATCGACAGCCACAAGACGTTCATGGAATTTAGGAAAGCCTGAAAATACGTTTTGCAATTTCACGTGTCATTCGTCTTGCTTTGGAAGGAGGGGCTCGGAACAATTTCGGTTCGGTCGTGAGTTTCACTTACGAGAGTTTCGGTTGTATTGGGTACGACGGCTATGGTGTTGTTTCGGTAGCCGTTGAAGAATTCAAATATGTCCCCCTCCTGTCTCTGGGTAGTAATTGCGGGATAGTTCGGATTGGGTATCAAAATCTTCACCACAATTAATATCCCGAGGATGTATAAGGGCAGGAATATCTCCTGTAATATTCAAGAAAATTAAACTGTTATAAGATGATTCGTTACAAGATTTAAGAAAAAAAGTTATTGACTTTAACAAAATTTTCAGAGGACAATAATTTTTAAGATTCGACCTGTTAAATTTCGTATTTTTAGCAAATTTAAATGGATTTAAATTGTCCTACTTTCATTTGTGACCCTAAAAACGATTTTTTGTTTCAAACTTAAAAATAACTTTTCAACTTTACCCCGCATTAGAACCGTTTTTAATTAAAGCGTAATAGCCATCATCAAGGCGATATTCTCCTCCCGACGCTTTTCAAAATTAATCATCAATAATTAATTTCCGTTCCAGAATAAATATCCCTCCTCCCGGCGTCCCCTAAATCACGCCGCTTCCTCGCCCGACAGCTTCCTCCTCCTCCTCCTCCCCCTCTAAAAACAGAAAACCGTAATTCCATCGAGTGCAAGCCCGTGTCCCCCGCTTGCGACGTGCGCGCGCCGCGCCTGCAAAGTAGCGCGAGAAAGACCGGAAAGAGCCCTAACACGTAATCCTCCGGTTGCCATGGCGGCGCGAATAAACTCGCCGTCGCCGCCGCCGCTTTCGATTTTCGCTCGGCCCAGAGGCGCGGGGGGCGCGCACACGCTCTCTCTCTTTCTCGTTAAAATTCGACAGTGGAAAATAATGTCCTTCTTCGTGGACATCGTCAGCGAGGACTCGTTCTACGAGAACCTGACGCTCGGCGTGACGAAGCTGCTCGAGGCCAATACATGCGTGAAGAACGTCCAGCTCGAGAGGAGAGGAGGCTGCGAGAGGACTGCCCTGACCGTCTGGGAGCAGAAGCACTGCTGCCTGCTCACGGAGAATCTGAGGAACTTTTACATGTCGACCGATGGCTTTTTGCTTACTTGGAGCCTCGACATATCAGGTGGGAGCTGCGCTTTTTCGGAGAGTTAAGGTTATGAGCTCGGGGGTTACGTAAGGGATTGTACTTTGCGTTATTCGGAAACTTTTATGTGCGTTATTCACTTTGTTTTAGAAGTTTGAGTAACTATTTTAATAGAGACTTGTAATTACGTGGGCGATATGATTTTATTAGTTTCAATAATGGGAATTAATGCTGATTGTAGGAATCAGATTTTAAAATAACAGATGTCGCGTAAAATTATTATTTGCATAAAATACGAGCTATTTTATTATTTGTAAAACTTTTTTGCTATTATATTTTCCATCGAAACATCAGTTTTTAGAGTTAACAATAAACAACTTTTATTTTGGATCGAATAATGCTTTTACGAAAAAAAGTCTGTTTGAAATGTATGTACGCGTCAGAGAGAGACAGCGGAGTTTTTGTTTGTAAATTCTATGGAAAAAAAAAGTGCAGCCGTAATGTACGACACTATCTTTCATTCTGAAAGCGCAATATCGTTTGGCTTATTGATTTTACTTGAGTCAGCACGTGCATAAAAATTACATAAATCTGATTCTTCAACAATTCCGCGGCTAATGTCGCCTTTCTCTTCGGAAACGCGCAGATAAGATAAAAATGTCTTTTATTGCGTGTACAATTAATGCTGGAAAAGGGAAACAATCTATTTAAACGTATTTAAATAATGTAGAAGACTTTCTGAACTTTTATAATTTCCATCGGTAAAGTATCCGCGAAGAATTTTCATTTTACTCGGAAGCTCAATTTGTTCCGTGCTCCTTTAGCAAATGAGGTATCAAGTTTATAGAATTTCTCCCAGTAATTACTCTCATCCGCCGAAGCGATCTTATAAACTGGCTCGTTAAATCGCGCGAAACAATGCATCGCGAATTGATGTTGAGAAAAAACTTCGAGCGACGCTCATATTTTACTCGTAATTCGAGCTTTAATTGCAGCTTTATTAAGTCAGTGGGTTCATTCGAGAAATTTAATGAACGCATAAATTTAGAACGTTTATAATAGTAAATGTACTTAGACGTCACATCGTCTTTTCCAAAATAAACCGAAGTATTTTAAAGGATTATCTGCTTAATAAGAAGCTGCGTCAATTTTTTTATTAAAAAAATGTTAACATTACGCTTCGCGTTACTCTGCCCGTAAATTCAAACTATCGCTTATATCGCATCATCTTCCATTTTTTATTCTTTCTTAAAATGCGTAGCACGGCGCCTTTGAGGCGAGTATATTTTTTTAGAGTACCGATTTATTTTATTAAAGATAATACGAAGTATGAAATGCTGAAGTTGCCTCAATAAAGTGCAAAAAGTTATACCTTGAAAGGCTTTCAGAAGATAAAAAAAACATTTTGTTAAGCTTAAAAAGAACGTGAAATTCTATCGAATATTTTAGCATTTGTTTTTTATTCGAAAGCTCCGTTCGGTACTTTGTAAGCGAAATTGAAAACGAAAGCTTATAGTGAATCCGGTTGAGTCAATGTTCCGAACGTTATTGCCTATTAAAGCTTGGTGCAGTTTGTGGTTCATACGGAATACGTATCTGAGCTTTGATCGTGCCTGCATTTAAAGGTTTACCGCTGCTTGATTATTTAGTAGAAGATTGTTCTCAACTTCGCAAACTAATGTCTACAAACCAACGTAATCGGTTTAAAGCTAAATTATGAAGTAAAAGTATAAAAGTTAATTTTTCAGATGTCTTCGATGTTTTTATTAGTATAAACTTTGAAGAATCCTTCAATCATATTTTCCTATTCATTCATTAAATTAAAATTTTCAGTTTAACGTCTACATAAAAAATTTTCTGCTAATCAAATACAGATCTGATAAAAATTCTTTCTCAATCCCCTCCCAAAACAGGCGAGGAATTCCCCATCGGTCGAATGGAAATAAGAGCCCTGTCAAGCCTGAAACGCTACACCGGTTCAGGCAGCAGCGGCAACAACAACAAAGAGCAGGGCGACAGCAGCAAAGTGACGAGCGGCGACAACGAGAAGCCCGCCGTCGTCGAGCCGACTTTTGGCGGGTCGCGCTGCAAGCTCTTCGAGCTGGCCGAGTGCGGCGACTGCAAAATCTTTCTCGCCTATCAGGTGCAGCCCGACCAAGACGAGCCCTCCGTCTGGCTGTACGACGAGACGAACTCCCGCTGGCACTTGCTCGCCGATTGCTTCGTCAAGTACTTTCGCATGATGCTCGTGCACCTGGGCCTGCCGCTGTGGCAGAAGTGCGCGGCGGGCCTGCAGCTGACGCCGTGGATCGAGCAGGTATATATTAAGGCTGTTTTTCTTTCCATTAATGCGGCTGCGGCTTTAATTTCGTCCGATTTTCGTAGGCCCGCGATTGTTTTGCGCGGTGAATATTAAAAAGTACGTTTTCATTTTACGCGAATGTTTTTTATAAGCTTAAATATATGATGGGAATGTAGAGTAACTTTTTTAACACGGATTAAAAAAAAAAAAAAAAAAACACAGGCGATAAGCCAGGAAAATTCATTTCTCTTAATTAAGCAAGTTTCTTAATTAAAAAACTCTAATTACATTAACCCATAACATTTAACCTGACTTTGCCGCCCATTACTTAATTACCAATAAAACAACGCTGTTCGCGGTAAAACAAAAAATGCTTGACTCTACTCCTCTCCTCCGTTCCAGATTTATCACCTAGTGGGCCCGCACCTGCTCCCCTCTGTATCCCCGGCAGCGAGCGCCGAGGAGACGCGTCTGTGGAACGAAGGCCCGACGAACCTGCTGGACCCGTCGATCTTCCGCACGAAGGAGCACCACCACGTCGGCGGCGCCCGGCAGAAGGGCACCACCACCTCGTCGAACGCCGCCCCGGCCGCGACCGGCACCGCGACCACCACTACCGCCGCGACGACATCGACGACGTCGAACTCCCGGAAGAAATCCGGTTCCCACTGAGGGAGGAGGAGGTTACTCGGTCCTTGGCCTAATTGGCACGCTCGGGCTTTGCGACAAGACGCACTTGCCAGCGAGAGTTTCTTCCGACTCTCTCTCTCTCGCTTTCACGTGCGCGGTTCGATCGGGTTAGCGCTTCTCTTTTTACTTTTTCTTACTTTATCTTTTTTTTTTTTTTTCTAATTGAGGAAGGGGGCTGAAAAATTCATACGTACCGCCGTTGTCTTCCTTTTCTCTCGCTTCTTCAGAAGGAGATTCCTAACGAGCATGGCTCGCAGTTGAGAAAAGTACACCCCGCAGGAACCCATTCTGAACTCGTCTACTTCTGTCAGTATCTGCAATGAGAACAATTCAAGTGTTAAGCAAGCTTCTTTTCAAAATATGAAAACATTACGCTCCCTTTTTTTCGGACGAGGAGGGCTTTTTTTTTCACTTTCAAAACGGCGCGGACCTTTTCGTTTATTATTATTTTTTGTTTTTTTCGTTAATGCCGAGCCTTGGGAACGAAATATTTTCAGCGGGGGAGGGGAATGCCTGGAAGTATCGTTGCAGCTCCGCGCGGAATTTTATTCAATCTTGTTTTTGCTCGGATCGAGTGCTTAATGCAGTGATATAAAATTCCTTATCGATTTTTTTTCGAGACACAGGTATGCCAAAGGGAACGAAGTAAAACAAGCGTTTTTTATCTTATTGACAGTTTCGTGAACATTGCCGGCGTTTTAGGACTTTGATCGTAGAGTTTAAGTAAGGTAACCTTTGTAAATAGATAATGGTTTTTTTTAATAGCTTTAAAATTTATATCCAAAATATCGAAAGCCGAAATGTAAATATTTAAAAAATGAAATAAAAATGTAACATGTATTAAAGGTTTAATAGAAACAGTTTAATGCAAGTTTTAAATTTTAGATATCTTGTGTACCTTTTGTTGTAGCTGGCGGTGCAGTTTTTAATCTTTATACAAAAGTTCTGATTTCCTTTAATACGGAAATATTTATTTTAAACTTTAAACTTTTAATTTTCAATCTTCTTTCAAACTTGAATTTTAATTAAATATAATGAAGGTATAGAATAACTTTTGCAATAAAGTAGTTAGAGAATTTCCACAGTTTATGATTAGAAAACAGTAATTATATCACACTTTGTATTATGCAAAGTAAATATAGATGTATAGAAAATTATTAATTAATCTCCAAGGGAGAATAATTCAAAGCTTGCATGATTCCGAATCGCATTTATGCAATTTATTATAGTTAAATGTTGCACTGCATTAACCTTGAACAACTAAATTACTCTTGTAATTTGATTAATTCTCAAGTAAAAAAATAAATCCAATTTGTCAAACAAGCGAAAAATCATTTTCGCCGATTTCGCTCTAGAATTTTTCAGCGAAATTTCAATCTCTTTGCTAGCAGGGCGCGTAGGCGCTTATACGCGAAATTATCAGGGTACATATTCGTTGAATACTATGCTTATAGACTGCATTGCGCTCTGATTGAGTGTTCGTTTCGAGTATTCAGCATAAATTGACGGCTGCTTCGAGATCTCCATCTCTGCTTCTGCTCCAAATTCTGTCTTCTCATTTAAAAGATAAAATGCGTACTTAATTGGAAGTGAATAAAAATTTTACTACCGACGGCATCCGAGCCGACGCGAAAGGCGTTCCAGATTGTAAAGGGCAAGAAACGGGCGAAGTGCATATCGAGAGTCAGCCGTGGTAATAAAAATAACGGCAACTGGGCTTCTCGACGAGTCCCATGAGATTCCGCGAGCCTTTAATCGTCACGCCTGAAATACCTCGTTTCCTCGGGAGCCATAAAACTGTCAATTGAATTAAAAGCTATCGGAAGCTTCGCCTCGTGTACACTGCAAGAGAGAGAGAGAGAGAGTAACAAGTCGATACATTGTGCTTCCTTCCGTGAGAGAGCTTCTTTAATTATGTCTTGAGGGCTTAAAGCATTTATGAAAGGAACGACCGGCTTGATTGGAAATAAAAAGAAGAACGGCTAAAGTTCGTGCGAAAGCTACTTTACCCTTTAAAATGTATGTACTGGCGAATCTGCAGTGGTATGATCAATATATAATATTAACGCGATAATGTCTGCTTTCATTATTCAAGCTTTTATCAAAGTACCTTCGGTCGATCGATAGATTATTTAATTTTGAATTTCATCAATGATGGTACGCGGCGAAAATACGCAGGAGGAACGCCTTTCCCGGTGAAAACTTTTATTTCCTTTCTAATAGACTCTGCGATAAAGTTAGGCCTCCAGCCGAAAATACCCGAGCTTCGGAGAAACGGCACTTCCATAAATAGTCTATTGATACTTCACGTTTTCAGCTCGAATATATCGCCTCCATTTTTTTTTTCTCTTTTTTTGACATTCCGCTCGGCGGAGCTTACTTGCTGCTCTGAACTTGGTTTCGTCGGCATTGAGGCCTCGGGGACGAAACGAGCCTTGGCGACAATCGATAGCACTCCCTTTGGTCATTTCGTAAGCGCGCGTGGAAAAGAATGAAACGAGAGGGGAGGGGGACGAGGCTCGACTACGTCATTGCCGGGCGGCGCATTACTTATTAGATATTTTATCCGATAGTGGTAAACAGAGTGGAAACGCTCCCGTTACGTTTATTCAATTATCGAATCGATTACGGGCGAAATTCGGGCTCCGTAGTGTGTGTGTGTGTGCGGGTTGCTTCGACTTTAGTACAATAGTTATTTATGCGGGTAATTCGATTTCAAACAGAGTCGACGGCTGTATGAGCGTTAATACATTAGTTAGTCTAGCAATTTAATCAAGTTGTGAATGGAACTAATTTTATTTATAATTGTTATCAAATTACGTGTATGATTCGTTGTATAACGTATACGTTTAACGTGTTGCTGATGATTTGCGAAAACTATTGATTTGAGAAATACATTTTTGGCGCAAAAGTTACTGCTGAATTTTTGTTAGTTATTATGCTGATTATGAAACAAACAATTATACAACTATTTTAAAAGCGTAGTGCTTTAACGGAAAAAAGAACAAAAACACTCAGTGTTTGCGCAGATAATAATGATATGCTTTTTTTACGTAATTCAAAAGCGAGAATAAAGTAAAAAATCGTTAATGAATTTAATAACTCTTTC
Source organism: Ormyrus labotus (assembly GCA_035582975.1). Taxonomy (NCBI): domain Eukaryota; kingdom Metazoa; phylum Arthropoda; class Insecta; order Hymenoptera; family Ormyridae; genus Ormyrus; species Ormyrus labotus. Next base: position 11,594,312 of record JAWWEO010000009.1, read on the forward strand.
CACCCCGAGTTTTAATGCAAAACAATAAAACAAATTAAAAATATAAAGTAAAAAAAGCACATTATCCCTAATAACCCTATAATCGAAAGCTAAAGCAGTCGGCGCTGCATAATACATTCGCCTATGTAGTTTTGTCAATGGCTATCAAGCGCGTCCCCCCTCGGCATTGTCTCGGACACGTGACTGTTTGCCAGATAAATTATGAATGAAGGTGCTCCGGTGCTTACGGGCCGCCAAGCGCACAATACCTGCAAAAGCAAAGCGCGATCGAAGGGCCCGAAGAGCTCCGTCCGTCCGTTCCCCGCGCGCATAATCGCTTTCCTGGAAAAAGCGCCTTCCCCGCGCGCGCGGATTACCGCAACTTTTTCATTTACGACGATGGTGATTGAGGCGGGGCGTGGCGCCCGCGGAGCGTGACGATATATATACCTGGCCGCGGTCGCGCGGGCGAATTTCGCACGCAGGGGTGAATGAGAAATGAGCGGAGGAAATATTTTAGTTTCTCGAGGCCGATTGAAACGTTTGGAGCTCAATTGTTCAAGTTCAGAGGCGGGTTGGGACGCGGAGGTGGGAGGGGGACGCTTTCGAAATAGACGGCGTAATAATTTGTTAGCTTTGACTTTTTAGACGGACGCGGAGAGAGCTTTTTCGGGCTGGCATTATGGGTTTTAAGGCCATTTTAATTTTGCGAAAATAATATTTCGCTGTGCTGAAGCTTAGCTTAGATATTATGAGCAAACTTTTTACTCCCGAGTACATTAGCGTAAATGCGTATCACTCCATAAAGTGAAATAAAAATCTATTATATTTGCTCCGAAACTTTTTTAATACTTGGGAATATTTTACTTTGAAGCCTTTTATTAAAAGTGCAGGCAGCGATAAAGCTTTGAAAATAAATGTTTTCCAATAAGAAGAGGGTGAAAATGTAATTGAGAAATTCCGTTTAAACTTGAAACGATTAATTAAAAGCATACACTGAGAAAAAAATTTCATTGAATCAATGAAATCGGTAATCATATAGTGATAGTTACATATTTAATTCTTTTAACACATTTGTCATTTGATCAATTCTTTGATTCTTTAATTCAATAACATCATCTTTGACCTAATAAGATCATATTTGATTCAACTAAAAATGTATTTTAAATGATTAAATATGTAAGTGTCAATATATGATTACCGATTTCATTGATTCAATGAAATTTTTTTCTCAGTGTACACATTGAAACACGTAGAAGCGCGAAATTCGTAGAAAAACATTTGCGTTACGCGCAAAAAAATTGCTTCCTCTTTTGGAGAGACCAGCGCTTTTACGGATAAAGCTCAGCTGCGATTCTAATTTTTAAAGTAGATTTTCGCGTCTCTGAAAAAATAAGAAGATTTCGAAATTTGTATGAAAATTGCCAACAGCGATGTTTGTCATGTTAATCATGTATAAAAGTAATTAAATCATTCTTGTCTGTAGAGATACGAAATTCATTTCGTAATTATAATTGTATTACAGATTAATTTGATAAAGTACCTCGTTATATGCAGTTGAAGATACTATTCACTAATAAAGTTAATATCTTTCAAAAATAACAAAAACGTTCGTTTTACGTTTTAACCTTCCTCTGAAAATTTTAAACTGAAGCTGAAAATATTGGTGAAAAGTTTTTAATATCTTTAAAGAAATACAAACTTTTTAAATGCATTATTTCATGTAATTAATGCGAAAGTACGATAGAAAACAGTCGCGAAATTCCCGCCCTATTTAAAATAAGATAAGAGGGTACTTGACTGAAATGCAATATGGATTGTAAAGTGTTTACCACTACAAGAAGCCCGTCGTTTAATCGTTATACACTTGAGATGCGCTTATAGATTATTTCTACTTTTTTTCATTTTTCTGTAAAATTCTCTCTAAAAATGATGTGCTTATTATGCGAAAATTTTAAACGCGAAATATTAAATCCTGAAATTTTATTCCAGAGATTATTAATTTAAAGTTTAATACATCATTTTAAAAGTTAACGACTGATGTTTCATAATAAAAAATGCGCAAATATAGAATCTCTTAATGAGGTCTGAAAAAGCTTAAATATTGAAATATTCACTCTGAATTACCTCCCTATCTTCAATTTTAAATATACGTTAATTAAATGTAAATAGAGCAGCGAAGCCCGTTTTTATTCAGGTTTTTAATTACACCGACGAGCAGTTTTAGGCAACGCATAATTGCAGACAGTATAACTTTCTGACCTCTCGCGTTATTTTTTATCAAGCCAACCCAGCTAAATTTCGAGCCAAAGGCACTTCCACCCCGCGGAACGGAAACGCGAACGAGTTTTCCTCCCTCGTGCCCGCGCAACTTCCCAAGTAATCCTCCTTCCAGGCATTCCTCCAGCTTCGAAATTTAAGCGGCTCCCTCCTAATCCCAAACATATCGATCCTCCTTCGCGACGGCGAAAGAGAGATCCCCCGGCAAGCGGAGAGCCCGCCGCTCGAGCGGCGATTGTGCACCGAGGCTCCGCGAAAAAAGGAAAAAAAAAAAGAAGCAGGGCGCGCGAATTGGAGGCCTCGATATTTCCTCATATCGAGCGAGGCCGCGCCTCCCTCCACCCCGGAATGCCGGTGGCGGCGGCTCTAAATCCCCCAGCGGGCCAGATCCGCTGGTCCGGTCAGTGCACACGCCGGCGGCGTCGTCGTCGCGCGCGCGTGAACCGGGTAAAACCGCCCCCGGAGTGCAGGTGAAGGAAGAAGCGAGAGACAGAGGGAGAGAGAGAGAGAGAGAGAGAGAGAGCCGCGCTCGAGTATCGACCGGGGAAGGGGTCCGGCCGAGCCCCACACTGTGCCTGGGGGAGGGAGCGCGTCACGCGAGGCAGCGCGCGCACCAGCCACGTGAGAGAGCCCGATGCAACCTCCTCTCGCTCTCTGCCCTTCTCGCGCTTTTGCTCGTTTCTCTCTTTTTTTTTTCTTTTTTTGTTTGCCTTTCCTCTTTCTCGCAGCGACGCCGAGTGCTTTCTGGCCAGCGTTCACGTGACCTGCCGTGCGGTCTGCCGGAATTTAGATCGCACTACTCGACACCCCCGCGGAGGGGGCGGCCCTTTCATTCACCGACGAGCGACGGATTGATTTTTCGCACGCAGGTGCCGCGGAGGCTGCGAAGGTGACACGGATGAATGGGGAAGAGAGCCTGCCTCTCAATGGGAGACAATCGAGCGCCGGGTAATTCGAGGCCCGCCGCCCGAGAGAGCATCGGAAAAGCGGGCGTCGAATTACAAAACGGCGCTCTAATGACCGAGTGTCCCCGGTGTCTTTCTTTCTTCCCCCCACGGTGAGGTGCGAAGCACACCTGAGAGCCACCTCGGCTCGGCGAGCGGCGTCTTTGGGGAAGGAGACAAAAGGTTCTCGCGCGCGCGAGCGGTGCAGAGAGCGGGCGGTTTGGCGCACGATCGATCCCCCTCCCCGGTTGGCGGCTATGCGCGAAGGACGGCATCGATCGCGCTCTCGCCGCGAGTTTCTCAGCCGATTTTCTTCCTCTGCCCCCCCCTCCCTCCCCCCCCCGCCCGCCCGCGCGCGCGACGACGTCGAGGCGACTCTCCGCGAGCTGTGCGAAAACTGCGAGCTTACCTTAGTCTCGCCCTCGGCACTTGGCCTCTCCGAGAAGATATCCATGGGCCGGACCTCATGAGCTTCGGCCGGCTGACCTCAGCCAAAGCGGCCGGCGGCCGATGGCTGCGCTCTGCTGCGGCACAGCGCTGCTGCCGCTGCCGCTGCTCATGGCTCTCGCATGTAGCACACCGAGACACTCACACCACTCGGCCTCGAGGAGAGAGACAGAGTAAGAGATAGAAGGGAGACGGACAGAGAAGGATAGAGAGAGAGAGACGGAAGAGAGAGACAGAGAGAGAGCGTGACGGAGCCCCGCGCTGCCTCGCCAGAGAGAAGAGAGGGGTTCCTCGTACGTCGACCAGCGACGCCAGACTGCGGAGCCTCCCCCGAAGGAGAGAGAGCGCGGCGGGCCGAGGCTAAAGCCGTCGGGCGCGCGTGCGTCTGACGTAGCTGCCTGCCTGCCTGCCTGGCTGCCGAACGCGACGCCACCGGCCGAGCGGCGCAGCGTCACGAGGATATCGCGATGGCTCTCGTGTGTGTGTGCGCGGGGGGGGGGGCCGCCTGCGTAGGCTAAGAGGAAAGGTCGCCGGAGATGACGGGGAGAGCCGCGCACGAGCCGATCGGAGCCGCCGCGGAGCCTGCGGGATCCACGAGCTCGACGCGAGGCCGACATTTTCGCGATGATTTCCCGGCCCCGGAATCCGGACTCGGTGTCGCGCGATTTTTGGTTATTTCGATTTTGTAGTTTAGAATAAATTTCTTCCCGGTGGATACGGAGGGTTATTCGATTTTCGAAGCGAATCGCAGGTGGGTACTCACCGGAGTGGAAATGTGTCGCCGAAGTGGCTCTCCGAGGAGCGTCGGACGTCGGCGTCGGTCGAACTTGGTCTGGTTCCGAAGAGACACTGAAGGTACGCGGCGAGTAATCACTTTCAAGTGCCCTACGCCGCATTAAGAGGGCGAAATCACCGCCTTACATTTTGGCTTATCTCCCGAGAACTATTTATTACGAACGGGCAAAAAATTTTAACGAGCCACGCGGGGAGCGTGTATAAACACCCTAATGATGCACAGCTGGAGATGGAGTTTTCGGCTAATCGTCAAATTCGAGACTTTCTACCTGCCCGAAAAAGAAGATAAATGAAAATATTTTCGAGCTCGGAGATAAAATTTAACGTGAAAATTAAAATGTTTAGTATCGGTGCAATTTTACGTCGTTAAAATTTTACTAATTGGTTTAATCGCTTTCTCGCTAAATTCCGTTTATTGCAATGTGCATTTCCCGCATTAATAATTTAATTATTTTAAATTCACGTTTATGCACGAATTAAAAGTACATAAATTTTTGCTTAAAGCGATCCTCGAATTTTATAAATCATAAATAAGATTAGAATTAATCAGGTTGGCTAAAAAAAAACAATGATAGCTTTATTAGAAAATCGATAAGATTGCATGCAAAGTTAACGACAATTACCGCTAATCGAGTGTAAATATACCCAATTTCTTCTCTTCATTAAAAGCTCGTTAAGCTGTTCCCTTTCAATTTCGTCATTGCCGATTCTTTGATGAATCATACAAAACACACATGAAAGTTCCGCTGTCACCGTAAGCTTGTTATCGCAAATATATAGCAGTCAGCTCCATTTGTGATTTTAATTTATAGTACAGTCTATTAATCACTAAAAGGCTAATTACCGCCGTGGAGCAATTATTCCAGTAATAAAAAGATCTATAAATACTCTCAGGAAATGTAATTAGCACCGCTCGCACTTCTATCATTTATTTTATATAAATTTGATTAATTTTTTTTAATAGCCACTCAATCGTCTTATTGAATTTGATGGCTGAGTCTTTTTGTATTGTGCAAAGTGCGTTTGCTAACTTTTAATTTTTAATCTCTTTTTGCAAGATGTCAGATTCTATCGCAATAACTTTGTGCAATAATTCCACAACAGCTGCAACAAATTTCTCTCAAAATACATTTTCTGCAACGAAGCGTCGCAGAATTAAAAAGTCAATCCGTTACAGTTTCGTTCGGAATTTTAATACTTTTCTCTCGCACGTTTAAAGCCCCGAATAAATATACATAAAAACCGAGGAGCACGCATCTCCCCCTCCTCCGCGGTGGCAATTTGCGCAACGGAATTCGCACCTCGACTCGACCGACTCGGCGACGCGAGTCATCAATGAATCCCCTCGGCCGCATCTCGCGCTGCTCCGCAACAGTTTATTCATATTTCAGGCTCGTATCCCGCGCGGCCTGCGGAGCCGCGCGGCAAGATTTAAGGCTTCGCGCTCCGTGTCGCGTTTAATGAAAAATTCACCGGCCACGAAGCCCCTGCAGGCACGCGGCGCATCCCGTAATACGTGTGCCGTCGGATGTGTGCGCGGAATAATGTGGCCGGTGCCATTCCATTTACATAATATGCCGCGGACAGCGTTGATTCTGTTGCGGCTTGAAATCTGTTAAAACGCCGACGGAATAAGCCGCGGTGGGGAATTAGAACATTTTTTTTTTCTTTTCATTTGCCCAATATGTTTTTTTGGTATAGTAATACGAACGCGGGAAATATTCTGGTCGATGTTTTAAATTAAAAATTCGCCGCGAATGTCGGCTTCCATTGTGCCGCTCGAAGCGCTCGATTGCATTATTCAGGCTGGGGAAGTATAAAATGTTTACATTTGTATGCATTGCGACACGAGGAGACTATGTTAAATCCATCGTCTCGCCTTGGTAAGCGCCACTTTTAACTGAAACCGGCGGCTTTCGTTAATAACCGAAACCGGAGCTAATAGAATATGAGCGCCGGGCTTAAAAGGAAAAATATTTATCCGAGCCATTAAAATACATAGTTGGCAGGCCGCCAGAGCGTTTCATCCGTTTCATCAAAAACGAACCGCAGCGCTAATTATCCAGTCGAAGCTCGCGAAGCTGGCGGAAAAAGCAAGCCCCGAGATAAGCGAAGCCCGAGGAATTTCCCCCATTTTTTCCGCACTTAATCCGCGGGGGGTTTTGCGGGGATTAGGAATCGGTAGAAATCGCAGCGGCGGCGGCGGTGGCGGCGGCAGTGAAATCCGCGCGTGTCTGAAAATAGCGCGCGGCACCCACCATCAGGGTCGGACAACTCACCTGGCCGCGGTGGCCGCTATTCTCTCCGCCCCGACCTTTGTACCCTCCGCAAGCGTGCGCCGAGCGTTGACTCGAAAGTTTCGCTGCCGCGTTTATGCGCGGAGAGAGAGAGAGAGAGAGCGACCTTCCTAAAAATAAAGCCGCTCGATAGCCGATGGAGTCGGGGGATTAGCAGCTGATCGGCTCGATATTTTAGCGGGAGCTTTTTGTTTTCGCGCGCCGAAGGAAACGCCGGCAAAGCGTGTTATAAGCTTTTCCATTGATTTTATAACGCGATCGGGGGGAGGATCTTCTTTCGTCTGGAAATTGCGCAAAAATTGATAGCGCCCTGTACTTGGTATTAGCGGTGCAGGCAGGATTATTATCGAGTTTCCGATGAATGCTGAAAAGCGCGAAGCGGAGAATTTGGCTCGAGCGATTTAAAGGTGTCATTTATTTTTACATGATTGCGCCAGTGCTTTCTAAATAGTTCGGAAAGCGACGGCGGCGGGCGCCCCGGCGTTTCTTATTTCTCGACCGGCGGAGCAGCCGAGGTAATCCGTTCGTTGCCCCAGTGGGTAATAAAATTTATTAGGAAGTCGGCATTAATTTAATTATACGTTATTCGATTGACCGGCCGCTTGCTCCAGTTGTGTCGCGCGACGTCGAAGCGGCTTTGTGTATGAATCCCCTTTCAGTTTAGTCCTCGCTGGCCGCAAAAAATACTTTCTCGAATACCCGGTCGGCAGTAATTCTCAACTTTGAATTACGACCGTCCTAAATCGGGCTCTAATTGTAATTTATCGAACAGAGGGATTAGGGGGCCCGAGCTCCGAGTAGTTTTTAAGTGAAACGGCCGCGCTTTTTGTTTATTTTCGGAGTGGGCTGAGGCCTGACCTACTATATATTCTGCATTTTGTCGTATAATTAGAGTGCATCGAAAATAATTTGCAGGAGCAGCGCGCGAATTAAAAATATTAATATACCACTGTGCTACGCGAAGCTTTTTCGCGCTAAGCTCGTGTCACTCACTTCCACCGGGACTGTCATATTTCCTGAACCTCGTTAATTAAATGACGACCGGATTCGCAAGACCGGCTGCGTGCTCGCCTCGAAAATAGAAACCGCGTCGCAACCCACGACGACGACGACGTGCATGAGGGATCTGATTTCAAAGGAGAGAGAGAGAGAGAGAGAGGAAAAAAAATCTATAATCGTACGTTTTGCAGGTGGTGCGGGGGCGACCTTCCGTATCGGAGGTGGCGATAACGTCAAGTCGTGAGCCGCGACGATTTATCAAACGCCAAGCCCTTTTCGCGCCGGTAATATAAAGGCACGGGGGGCCAATCCTTTCACCGGATCCTCTCGGATTTATATTCCGCGGGGCGGCCATCGGAGTTCGCAAAAAAAAAGGAAAAAAAAAAAAAAATTATAGTGATTGCGAGTAGCTCGAAAAAAGCGAGGGGTATGAGATTAGAGCCCTGTCCCGATAGGAGCTGATAAAGCTCGCTTCGCGTCCTGCGTCGTGACCTCGGATTCGGCTGTAAAATTTCGTACGCGTCTTTCGCTTCGGCCTGCTTTTCAAGGCGGAAATGAATTGTTTTAGTAGGTGATTTTAATATTAATCGCAGTTTTTAACGGGAGCAAGATAAGTCGAGTGATTTATTGATGTGTGGGAGGTTGGAGATAAGAATTAAAGTGGTGTGGTTCTTTTTCAAGTTTTTAGATCAAGACTGAAAGTAACACGAGTTTGCTTTTTTGTAATTGGATTATAGCAGACCTATATTTTTGTACGGATAGTTTGTCATTTTACGGTTTTCCTCGTGAGTCTGAAAACTATACTAATCTGGTTTGCGAGGTTTTGATTAAATTGTTTCAACTAGAGTAATATGTGAGTATGTGGTAAGACCTCGAAACACAAGCATAAATGTAAGAGTCAACATTCGCCGTGTCTAAGCATAAATACACAAAATTATGAAAATATACTCGCTGTCGTGGACAGTGCAGTCGATACGCACCAAATCATTCGAGTATGAATGATTGGGATGTAAATTTTTACTTTGTTTTCCAAGTTGATGTATTTTTTAGATTCGTTTTATCGACTATTGGTTAAAAGCGGGATTCTTTTTTAATCCAGAGATTCTGAATTGGATTAGAAGCTTCGGTCAGGTTTCTATTAAAAAATTTAGATATATATCAAATAAACGACAGGTAAAAAAAATATGTATAAATTATTACTGAATTAAAAGTATTTAGAATAAACAAGATAAAAATGTTTCTTAAGACTGTTTACACTTGTACAATATTTTTTACATAACTTTTGCATGATAACGCTCAGCAGATAATAGGCTACACGATTTTTGTTACATTTTAATCTTTACTTTAATAGATAAGAATCTCTTAATAGCTTTAATTAAGCCTTCCTAATAAAAAAATTTGATTTGAGAAATTTTTAATTTTTCAATGTACTTGTTTAAAGTTGAACTAAAAATAGCTTCTAATAATTACATAATAAAATTATAAAACAAAATTGTAACGATGAAAATCGAAATACAAATCAGATCCATGAATTAAGTTTAATTCTACGATCAGATTGTAGTATTGTGATAAGCTCCAATGTTTAGAAATAAAGGAATATAATCACTGTAATGTTATTATGCAGCGGATTTAACAACAACTATAATAATCATTAGAATTAAGCATGGTTATCTTCTAAAGAATATATATTGTAAGCAAACCATTTATTTTATGCTTCTTTGCAACATTTTAATTTAAAATTAGCTTCCTGTTCTTTCGATTTAATTGTAAATTGCGCTATAAAGCTGATTAAGCCGTTTCAATTTTATTTTTTATTCTTTTTTTTTCAAAAACACATTCTACTAACACGGTATTTTTATGCTCATCGTAAAGAATTGTATTGTTTGTAATTGCTTCCCTAACAATAATTTGCAGAGTATTTTAAAAGAAGTAAAACAAAACAACTAATTTTTCTTAATTTAAATCATAGCCGAACAAACAAAATTTACAAATATTGATCATTGTCATGTAAAAATTAAGATTAACAAGCAACAAACTGTATTTTACCTTGTTCGTATAAGTTACATTAAAAAAAAAAAAAATAAATCAAGCAAATAAATAGGTATTTAAACGTTTCGTTTTTTCCTTGCTCGCTTCTGAGTGAAATTTTATGAACTTTTATAATTTTTCTCCTATTCTGGAATGAATATTACGTCACAATTTATTCGATTACAAGTATTCTACGTCAGAGGAGTAAAGAACAGAGTCTTCGTTTAAGTACGCTCCGATTTTTCCGTAGAGCATCTCCTTCGATAGCTCAGTTGGTAGAGCGGTGGACTGTAGTTGGTTCTTACGATATAGAAATCCATAGGTCGCTGGTTCAAATCCGGCTCGAAGGAATCTTTTTTTTGCACTTGATGATATTCGTTATATACACTAACTTTTCAAGATTTAAATGATACAAACTATTATTTATAACAATTTTTAATCAATTATAAATACTTTTTTTGTATTTACGATTTAATAAATCACCTCATTATTGTATTATGCCTTATAGCATTAAATCGATAGTTTATTTTTATGCTAATTGATTTTGCAATAAAATAAATTAAATACCTTCTAATATTGAAAATAAAAGATAGGTCTCAAATTCGAACGCTTGCATTACAATGCTGCAGTAATATTTAAAAAATTAAATATTAAATTTAATATTATACTATTTATATATAATTTTTAAAATTTTATTACAAAATATTTTTTTAGATAATTATTTAAACTTTTTAATTTATTATTTAACTTATCGCCACTTCCCCTTTTCTCGCGTTCTTCCAATTGTTATAATTTCGTAGCAAAATGTCCAGGTGGCCGAAAAAAGAAAATTAATTGGTCACAATAAAAAATGAGGTCTCCATTGTACCTTTTTATTTTTCACATCGGCGAAACTATTATTTTCCTGCGCGAGTCTCGAGTGTGCGTCATTAGTCCCGAAGCTTTGATGAAGAATCGATATGGCAGGGACGTGCCAGGTGAATTTAAAAAGTACAGGCAGTTAAGGAGTAAAGTAAAATTCCATACTAGCAAACACTGAAAGTAAGTTAGTGGTACGCACTGTTGTTAACTCACCTGATTTGATATTCTGGAGTCAATAGGTTCCACGTACACGAGAAATTTTCCAGACGATCGGTTGGAAATCTTTTATTTTGCCGAAGACGCGCACTTGAACAACACCACATCTCTTGAAATTTCAATGTCAAATTTCGATCAATACATCTGCAAAAAGTAATTATTGAAAACTCTGTTTTTAAGAAGCACATGTACACGTGTATACCGAGCGGTGTCTGCGTAACTCACGTCTGGGAGAATTCAAACCTCAGACTGATAATAACTCGGCTTTTATTTAGTATGACGTATGCTTGATTTATTTATGTAGCCTTTTAAATAAATAATGTAAGCGATCGTCATCACCTTCCGTAATTCGTCAATGTGTAACCTCGTCATTGCTCCGATCATAATTGTTAACGATCTATTTATAAATAATCTACAAGCTATTCTGAAAAAAAATGAAATTTTATTTATAAAGTTATTGAACATAAGTGAAACATGAAAATTGATTTCCGTAGGTATAATAAGTTTCGTAAGTCCTGTTTTCAAAAACTTTGTGCACAAAAAATGTATAAAAGTTACACTGAAATGTAAAAATACAACTGAGTGTTTTTGAATGTCTATTTTTAGATTTATGTTTCTTAAATTTAGTTTGTTGAAGTAGTTGGTAGCAAGCAAGTTATTTAAATAATTATTCGTCGATGATACGCAATAATAATAGTTTTTTTAATTATGAGTCAAGGCAAAAAAATGATTTCGACCGTGACAGGACTCGAACCTGCAATCTTCGGATCCGAAGTCCGACGCCTTATCCATTAGGCCACACGGTCTGATGACGGGAGGTTCTATGTAGCGATATAGCAACGTCATTCCCGTTTAAAAAAAAAAATTATTTATTGTTTAGGTTATTTTGATCGAGATACATAATTTTTTTAGTTTATAACAATGATAAATTTCGATTCAAATAAGAAAAATAACATTAAAATAAAAAATAACGATCACCTCATAAAACTACTTTACCATAGGAAAAACGAAATTCAAGATCTCTACTTTACCGACCGTTGGTCACTTACCATTGGACGGTACGATAGCAACAGCTGGTAGTTTATGCGATAGATATTTCATTTTATCGAAAAAAAATATTGATCTACTGCTTGCATGCCCGAGTAGAAACAGATTTAAGGGAAAAATGAGGGCCTGAACAGGCACCTATGAATGATTATATATATTATAAGGTCCTTATAAGGTATATTCTCAGGTGGTAAAGAGGGTTAGTTAAGGGCCTCGTCAAGCAATATCAAAATTGCAATAGCTGGCAATTTTCAGGTCAAATTCAGGAATTAAGTTACAAAAAGTTGTAAATTATATGTATTTAAAGAAAAAAAATAAACGATATTACAATATCATCTTAAACGCAATCGAGGAGCCGGATCGAGAAACCGGCCGAGCACTCGACCGCGGATAAATAGTTTCCGAGATAAAAAATAAAAAGTGATCCGGCTCCTCAATTAATATATTATTGTTAAGATTAAGAAAGCAATAAATTAAATTAATAGTTAAATTTTAATTAAACAGTAAACAGTAATTTTGAATAAGTCTTTATTATATTGAGCAATTGTTTATAAATTAATAAACATATGAAAATATATTAATTGAATAGATTCATTTTATTATAGATTTGAAATTTCATAAATGTTTGCAACTAATTTTCTTCTCTTAAAAAAACGATGGCCGGATGCTGTGAAGCATTTAAAGATTGATCTTTCTCTTGAGAGTGCTGTTCCCAAGTACGAACTGACTGTGGCGCCCCCTTCAACTATAAAAACATTATTAATTTAAAATTAATTCGCAACTCTAACTCGAGTAAATAAAGTTTTCCTACCTGTACATAATATTAAAGTATATTTTAAAAAAAATTTCACAAAGAAAGAATTGAAAATGGAGGTGTAATCTGGAGGAAACCTTTCAAGCTGCAACAGTAGATTGGTTATGTTTGTCTGCTATGTCTTAAAATTGTTTCCTCCAAATTACGTTTCTATTTTCATTCCTTTTTTTATGAAGATTTTTTTGAAATATAATTTGATATTATCTACGAGTGGGAAAGCTGTATTTACTGGATTTAGAGTTGTCAATTAATTTTAAATTAATAAATATGATTTTCATAGTTGAAGGGGGCGCCACAGTCAGTTCGGATTTGGGCAATTTCGGTAGAGCACTCTTAAAAAAACAATGACCGCATGTTGTGAAGTATTTAAGATTGATTTTGATTTGTCAGTATAAAGGAATAGGCGCGAGAATTTGCTTCGTTTGTTAGATTTGAATTTTCTTAAATATTTGCAACTAAATAATTAAATAGAAATAACTTAAAATAAAAGGATTAATATTTTATTTTTTAAATTAGTATTTTAAAAATTAGTAGACTATCCTATAACATTTTAAATTAAGTAAAGTAAAATCACAGTGAAAAATTGCATATATAACCTTAAAAAAGAAAATAGTACGCGCGAAGTGCGTTGGATTTTACTAGTTCATTATAATTTTGCTTGAACAAATCGAACATGAGGTACCTCATGTTCGACTTGTTTTTTTTTCGCAGACGGCAAAACTATCCCAAATTAATTCTTTTTAAGCAGAGTTAACTTAAAAAGAATTCATTTGGGATGGTTTTGCCTTCTATTGGGGTCCTAGGGTAAAGGGTTATTGCGATCGCCTTATGACAGCCTTAATAAGAAATTTAGCAGGTAACCTTATAAGGGCCTTATGATCTGGTCAGGTTACCGGAAAAATTTTCTACTCGGGCAGTAATACAATTATTACATCATTTATAAAACAGTTGTTTATAACTTATTTTATTTAAATAGAAATATTACGATACATTATTCAAAGATATTTGCTCGTATTGCCATTAGAATCTTTTTAATCTACATTTTAGTTTTGAAAGATGATCATTTTCATGATGAAAAATTACTAACTTCGATGATTTATTATTAGCCTAAAATTTTGGTAGAACTATCGTAGGTGGGTATTTCAAACTTTGACTAAGACCGAATTAAACCCTTGTTAATAATTTAGTCCTTTAGGAGGTCTCCAAGGAACTATTTCCAAGAAGTTTACGAAATCTTGCTACGATTAAAATTTGAATAATGTTTTTATAAAATAATTTATACAGTAGCAAATCTTTCTATTTCGTAACTGCAAATTTTTAATGATTCGCAATACGATAATCATAAATAAAAATTTGTAAAAAAAAAAGCTGCTCATTTGAATTAGTAATTAAGTTACCAAACTTTTCGGTCATTAATTTAAAATTTCTAATTGAACTTAATTTCATGAAGTTTCCAAGTAAAAAGTAATTTCCCTCTCAGGTAAGACGCAAGTCCAGTTCGACAAAACTTTTAAAGTACATGAGCGCAAGAGCTCTTTGTTTCGAAAGATGCGCTAATAGCACTTCCCTTTGTTCCTAAAGAGCGGTGCTCCAAAAATCTCCAAAGGAGAGAAGATATTCATTAAAAATTACTATGTCTCGTAGCATGCGAATAAAGCGGCGTTTTATACTGCAGCACATTCGGTTTTTTTCCATTAAATTCCAAACGAAATTATTCCTCTTATGTTCTCTTGAATATTTTTGTCTAGCGAGTGCAGGCAATATTCTTTTATTTCTTTTTTACCATAACAATATAAGGTATAGGAGAAATATTCATAACGGATTTCCTGCTAAGTTGGATTGGATCCAAACATCAGTAGTAACGCGAAATTGGAATTAGTTAAAGCTAGAAGCGAGCCAAGTTTCCAAAAACATCGAAATTATTTAGATATTATGTGAATTTAATTAAATTTATGGAATTAAGTGCAACAGCAATTACTTGAAATATATTGGTTTGCACAGATGGCAAAGGGAGTCTTGTACAAAAGCAATTACAATAAATCTCTGTTCAAACTATTGATCGTTTGAAATAACAATTAATATTTAATTTTGACTTGATTTATTGCGAATAATATAAACTACCAGTGTTTCACGTTATACCATCTATTTACGGAAAATATTTAAAACAAAAAAAGAAATAAATTGATTAGCGGTAATGAAAAAAGATTATGCGCGTCAGTATAAAAGTTCGTTCATTTCCAGCCTGTCCCAGATGCAGTAACGACTCCTTCAATTTTTAACCCAAATGATGATTAAAAGACATCAAGCTACATAATTAAGCGTCTCGCTCAGCTGCAAGGCGAATTTCTAATCCTCCTTCGAAATTCCATAAGCTTTCCTTCCGCAATCCCGCAGACCCGCAGCCGCGCGTTGACACCGTCGGCGGGACAGGGTTTAAATGCCTCCCCCTTCCATGCCTTCGTCTCTTAGCATCTGCTATCTCGCTGCAATATTTATCAGCGCGCGAATTCAAACTCTCGGGGCGCACGCATTCCAGCCTCGTCTCTCCCTGCCTCGGGTCCCCTCTCTCTCTCTCTCTCTCTTTCTCCGCTCGTCGTGCAGCTCGACGGCGGCCGGCCGCAGTTTGGGCGCCGCCGCTGGCGTCAGTCGCGCGCGGAGCGTCGCTATGGCCGCCGCAGCCTGCTCGCAAAAGCCCTGGCAGCAGCGGCTGCTCGGCAAGCAGCTCGTGCGCTGCGGCGCGAGCAGCGCGAAGCTCCCAGCCAGCGAGCCGACCCAGGACTGCGAGGTCCTCGGGCTCTACTTCAGCTTCGTCGACCCGCAGGCGAGCTGCGACGACTTCACCCGCCACCTCCTCGACCTCTACGCCAGCCTGAACCAAGCCAAGGACGCCGCCGCCGCCGACGCGCCGGATAAGAAGCGCCGGCTCGAGGTCGTCCACGTGCTGCTCTGGAGCAACGTCCAGGACGTCGTCGACCTCGAGGAGAGCTTCCGCAGCCACGTGGCCGAGCTGCCCTGGCTCGCCGTCCCGTGCGACGACTACGAGAGAAAGGTACACGCGAGCTCTTTGCTATAGTTTCTGCACGCAGGAGGGAGAGAAACGCGTGTGCGTTGGAGAGAAGCAATTTCGGAGATGAGCACTTTGCTGCCGCCGACGCGGCTACCCGAAGCCTCCGGCGCCTGGCTTCTGGCTCCGATAAGAGGAGACGTTGATCGCCCCCGCGCGGATCAAAGGATACCTGATATCGCTCGGAGTCGTAAGTCGGCAGCTGATAATTTCCGTGTCAAAGCCCGCCGGGGACTTTGATTCGAGTGCGCGCCGTGTAATTAATGCCTCCTGCGTAACTAAACTTTCCGTTTCAGCCAGCTGTTCTGCGAAACGCTAATATCCCGTTTTACTTGCTAAGAAAAGAAGCGATGAAAGAGCGCCCGATCACCCTCGACGCGCCGCGATAAAAAACTTTGTCGCCATTCCCGATTCCGGCCCTTTAAAATTCATCTCGACGACGATAATTCATATCGAACCTCGCCGCTTCCACGGGAACTTTGCCGCGGAGTTATTCGCCACAGCAGCCCCCTGCTCAATAGACAGCGACTCGTCTATCAAAATGCACTCGAGCCGCGAACGTGAATCACAAGCGAGGTGGCGCGCGTCGGCCTCTCTTTGTTCTCGGTTAGCACACCGGTCGCCGCGGCGATGCGCGAGGCTAAATTAACAGACACTTGAACGACCACCGCCAAGACGTCCACCATGCGCGCGCTGAATAAACAAGTCACCCTCCCCGTCGATAAAAAGTTTCGCGCCCGGCAGCCGGGAAAAGTAAGCCAGACTCGTGCCCGCTTCCACGACGAGGAAAATAGTACGTCCTCGAATATACTAGTTTACCTTCGTTCGACTTTGTTCCCTGCGAAATTGACGTTCCTCGAAAGTTGTTTACTTTTTAGTGAAGTAACGAACGTCGTCGCGAGTATGAAGAGCTCGCAAACTGGGGTCTTTCACCTTGCAAAGTTTTGCAGAGTGCATATAAAACCAGTTTTAAAGCATTTTTGTAAAACGCTCGCGAAGCAATTTCAATGAAATCCGAACTAAATCTTGCCACTTTGGCTAAAAGGGAGGCTTTGTGAAACTCCGCGAAACTGCCATTTTTCCAACGTTATACGCGCCGGCTTGATTCACCTGTATAACTTTCTAAGCACCTCCTCTCCTCCGTCTCGCCAAATTAAACTCGTAATTTTCTCCGCCGTCGCTCGAAAAAAATAAAAGAGAAAGAAAGGGAGGCAGGCGAATTTTCCAGGGAGAAAAAAATCCCGAAAAAAGCTTCGGGGACCTTTGGTTGTCGCGCGTCTTTTTTCCGTATTTCCCCCAGCGCAGACGCGCATCGAGCTCGCGCGGGGACAATAAAAGCACTCCCCCCGCTCGCTCGGAGAGCGCGGGTTAGTGTCTGCGCCACGTGCTCCATATAATTCTTGCCCTCGCGCAAACGCCCTCCATCGAATTTATGACTCGCCGGGGTTCTCTCTCTCTCTCTCTCTCTCGCTCTCGCTCTCGCTCCAGCCAGATAAGAAGAAAATTAAGGGAGCCTGCCTTTCGGTCCAAGGAAGCCTACCCTCCGCGCGACGCTGGATTCGATTTGCGCAGAAGCGTATTTGCATGATAAAAATGAGGGTTTTGCATAATTTTCGAGAGGAGGAGAGAAGGAGGTGGTGGTGGGGTGGGACGGGCGTCTACGTGAGGATTCAATGTGAGAGAGATAAGATGTTTCGCGAGATAGGGTAAGCACGTAATTAGGGTGGAGTTAATTAAGCTGCCGGCTAAGGGTAGGTGCTGGTAGAGGCAGAATTTATCGGTCGGAGCTTATGGGCATTAATGAGTCGGCTATTAAAAGAGCTGCTGGATTAGAAAACTCTTTCTCTTATTTGGTTTTGAGAAGAAAAAAAGATGGATTTTCAGACGCGAAATTGAATTTTACAGTGTATAAATCTTAAAACTGACGTCGAACGTCAAAACGACGTTGGAGAAAGGGATTTGCGAATATAAAAAATGCAAACGTTCGCCGCTCGTAAATCCCCCTTTTATTAAAAATTCAAGCGATCCTTTCAGCAACATTTCACCATTTATTTCGAAAAAAAAAGAGCTCAGTCGCATCCGGCAGGGCCGATCTCGATTCATATCTCTTCCACCTCTCGAAAACAATGCCCGGAATACCTACGGCTGCGTAAATTTCATCGGCGCAAAAAAGCGAGCGAGGGGCGAAAAAAGCGCAGCCGAACCAGGATAGGTAAAAGTAAAAAAGGAAAGAAAGAAAGCAGCGAAAACGTATCCCGTTCGATGTTTGTCCAGGTCTTTCAGTCGCCTCTCTATTTCCGTCTTTCCAGCGGCTGTGGATTAGGCCTACTTGGGGGCTACGATCTCCGAGCGCGACTTCATTTCGTCTGTGTGTCCTCCAAACTATTCAAGCTCCTCTCTCCCTCGTCTCTCCAAACACGCAAACGACCCAAATCCCTTCCGCGGTCGCGGGGGGGGGGGGGGGGGGGGGGGGGGGGGGGGGGGGGGGGGGGGGGGGGGGGGGGGGGGGGGGGGGGGGGG
>JAWWEO010000009.1:11612702-11688442 GCA_035582975.1 Ormyrus labotus
CGGGGGTGCCCCCCCCCCCCCCCCCCCCCCCCCCCGCCCGCTTTCCTCGTAAACGTATATATGAAACTTTCCTCGGGAAATCAAACGACGCGCGCGCGCCGGTTTTTGACGTTTCGAGTGGGCTCGATTATATCCGGCTTTGAATTTTAAAAACCGCGCCCGGATTTTCTTCCTTTTCTTTGCTCGCCGAGTCGAGGGTCCTCTCTCGCGCGAGTGCGAGAGCCTCGAGTGCGGAGCTTCAGTAAAAAAAAAAAAAAACACGAGTCTTGGGACGAGTTACCGGGGTTCACAATCGCGGAGTAATAAGGAAGTAACGTTGCTATTGAGAGATTTTCGCCGCGGAAGGCCCCGCGGCATTCAAATGAGTAGCTAAAGCGAGAGCGATTTCTTCCTTTTTCGCTTGACTTTATACTCGCGCCGCTATTGTGGGAAAGGGGGCTTGCTTTCGGCGAGGATTGAATTTCTTGGCTGTGTTGACGGTAATTTCAGGTTTGAAGAGTGCGCTAATTGAGATGAATAAGTGATAATGATCCGCTCGCGGTGTGTATAATGTCGGCTTTAAAAGGCGCGACAATGAGCGAATTAAATTAATCTGATGCATACCAAGCGTTCTTTTTTTTTTAACCTTCCTTTGCCGATCGACTTGTTAATTAAACGAAAGTATTTTTATATTTAAAATTTTTATTGCGCGTTCTATTTTTATAAACGGTAATGGCTGTCGGCGTTGCATCGATAAAGAACATAAAATTGCTTATCTTTATAGAGATCCAAAAAACAAACTGTATATTTTATGGCTCGAGTATAAAATATGGTTTACAACTTGAAAATAAAAAGTCGCAATACATTCCGTTTGATCTTTGATTTAAACAAAATGTGCAACGGGAGATAGATATTTATGTTAGGTTTTAAACATTTCACTGACTACTACGACAGTCAGTCTTTCAACGGATTACTTTTGATGGAGAGGATTTCATCTATCGAGTGAACGAAAAAACCACGTGGAAACGAACATCCAGAAAATATAT
Source organism: Ormyrus labotus (assembly GCA_035582975.1). Classification (NCBI taxonomy): domain Eukaryota; kingdom Metazoa; phylum Arthropoda; class Insecta; order Hymenoptera; family Ormyridae; genus Ormyrus; species Ormyrus labotus. The sequence goes on from JAWWEO010000009.1 coordinate 11,613,728, forward strand.
CCATCAAATAATAGTACAAAAAAAAGTAAACAACAATCTCACCGCAGTCTTTCCAACAAATTAATAAATATTAACCGGACGAAATAATGAAAAAAAATTCGCCACCCCCATTTCATCAGCATTACTTAGGAGAAAAGCCGGCATAAAACGCACGAGGCTCCAAGCCCCGTAAGCCGGCAAGCCTTTATCTCGCTAAAAGACTTAGCTCGCGCGCCGGAGTCCATCGTCCGGGTCGTGCGAAAACTCGTTAAGGCAAGGTGTCGGCAAAACGATACCCGGAAGAGCCGGAAAGCCCATTACGGCGTCGGCAAAAAACTATAACGTTTCACTTACGGGCTTCTTCTCGGGGGGGGGGACCGCCGCCGACGCCGCCGCGCGGCAGCTGCACGCAGTTGCTAAGGAGACGCGCGCAAAAAGGAAGGTGACAATGCAGCCCAGGCTGCGCGTGTGCGCTTTTCTCGTTGAATAAACAGCCAATCAGGGACCCGATGTACGACGGAATTCCATTATCGAGCGCGAATCGGAGAGTCGTCAAGTGCCGAGTCAAAGCTGCGCGCGGGGAGACGCGATACGTATCTCTTTGTTTTCGGTCCCAATGCAAAAAGCCTCCTCCGCCCTCCCGCCGCATGGATTAATCGCTGCGTCGACGTAATTAGCCGGTCGGGACACAATCGCCGGGCTCGATACTCTGCTTTATGTCCCTTCCGCGAGGAAACTTATATGCGCACTGCGAGCGCGGGGTAGGTTCCGTTACGGGGCTTGCGGATATATACGATAGCGGATTTTTAATTTCGAGTGTGCACTTGGTTGTAAAGATTAATTTCAGCGTCAAACGTCTCTTTGGCGAAAGTTTGTCGATGTGTTTTTTTTTTAACCGCGACGCGTTGGGATTGTTAAAAAAATGATACGAACTTTTTTCACGTTTCCGAGTTTCCGCAGTCGAGGGCATTCATCACAACCTGTCCCACATTCCATTTAAAACTCCGCGTCATCGTTTAATTAAGCGCGGATCCGCGCGCGCGCGAGTTTATTTCGAAAACCGGCATGAAAAACTTTGAAATAACATGTAATTAACTCGGGCCGACGACTCGACAAATAAAATTTCCTTGAAAAAAAAAAAAAAAAAAAGATCGCGTTCATCGCGGCGGAAGCGCGCGATTCGCCTCGCGGGCGAATATTATATTCGCGAAAAAAGTGTCAGCCGCCTCGCGAGCGCGACGGGCGAAAAGGTCTAGCGTCGAAACGCCGCGCGGATACGCGTCTGATCTCGAAAATATCCCGAATCCGCGCGGGGCTTTTCACCGTAATCGCGTGTAAGCGCGCGATTCGCCATTGTCCCGATTAAAAAGCACAAAGGCTGAAAGAAGCCGGGCGAAAAGAAAGGGAAAGGGAGACGGAGAGAGATCCCCGCCGCGGAGGCTCGAATTGGTCGTATATCCGACTCGGATATGCAGCTGCATTACGCTTATAACTTTTGAAGCATCCGCCGCGCTATTGGATACGAGTGTACGTGCTGCATTCCGCGTTAATTTTGTGACACGTTTTTTCAAAGACCGGGAGTTTGGTAGGCGAAGTTAGGCGCGCGGATGGCGTGAAATTGAAGCGATGTCTTTTGCTGAGAACGTGACGTGAGATAATAAATTTTATGTAATTTAATTATTACTTGTAAAAATATAGGCTGTTAATCAAGACGCGTATTTATCGCGGAAAAATAAACGAGAAATATTCATACTTTCATAAAGGCATCATTTCCGAATTCTTAATCAAAAACACGATAATCATATTCAGGCAGCAACCGCCTTTATTACCGGCACTAAAAGCATCATTCTCGCGCCGCCTTGCGGGGCTTTAAAATTCAGCTCGCGTCGGCGGCTTCTCTCATTGTACTATTGATTAAACTCGCCGGACTAATTTCCATGAAATTAGAATACTCCTCCCGCCGCGCCTAAGCAAACCAGCCGGGCAATATAAACCTATAAGCCAGTCGTCGTCTCTTTCTCCTGCGCGAAACGCGGAAAGCGTCGAGTAGACGGCGGAACCCCACGTATGCACGAGTCCTTCAGAGAGTCTAGTGCATAGCTACGGGGTGTTGCCGCGCGCGACCCCGCAGCAGCTGCTGCCGCTGCCGCTGTGCGAAGAAGGGAAAACTTGTAGTCTGTGCGCGCAGCCGCCCGGGAGAAACATCCAGACGCCCGAGGGTAAAGGGAATGCAAGCCTGTGTGGGGGTGTGTGAGCACGGCTCATTTTATCAATATTTTTTTTTTTTTTTTTTTGAGAAGCTTTATGTGCCAGCTTTTTTATCGGAATTGGAGAGAGAGAGAAAGAGCTGCTTTGGAGATGAACATTTGGGAGGTGCAGCTTTTGCTGTCTGTCGGTTGGAGAGAATAGTTTATCGGGCTTTTATGAAAAGAAACTAATCGTTGGCTACACCGATGAAAGTCTCTGGTGGCTTTGCGAAAAATGCTTTTTAAAATCGATTTGAAATTTTAGCTCGGCGTATATTTATACATTTTTGCCAGAGTTGTGTTTCCTTCGAGGTATTGTTTGAGTGGTCACTGCCACCCTCTTCAAACCTCTCCGTCGACGCTTTACTCGAGCTTTCAATGGCTTGAAAGGAAAGAAGGCGTTTTCTTTTTTCTACTCTTCGAGCAAATATGCCATGAGATTTAAATCAGAAAATATTCATAGTTGCTAATATCTTTTAAATCTTCGCATAAAATTTTATATTTTAAGGTAAAAAGTAGTTTTATAATACACGCTAATGTACGTTTTACGACGAGCTTCTTCACATTTTACTGTAATTTTCTTCAAACGCATATTTATACACCCAAGAAAACGGCAAGAAACGCAAGTTAAAATGTAATTTACAAGTTTTTCAAAAGGATAGAATTTCGCGCGTCAGTTTCAAGAGCCATCCAGATGATTGAAATATTAGATGATTAAATTCGCGAGAAGGCGCAGTTTCGTTTGCTCTTTTTTTTCTTTTGCGGGTAGCAAAGTTTGCACGGTGCCGGAAAGTTTGCTAATTTTGTATGCGAGTCTCAGGAAGTTTGTCGGCGACTTGCGGGCGTAATTGAATTAGCGGCATATTCGGTTTCGTCGCGCGGAAATTTTTTTTCCCGCGAAATAATGGCGAGCTCGTGATTACGCCGGAAAATAGCGTGACGAGCGGTAATAGCTTAATCGGGAGGGACAAATATTGCGGTAATTATGTGCCGCGCACAATGAGGGAATGTTTCGAGGGGTATTTTCAAGATGGAACGTACTGCTTAACGAGGATCGAAGCTTTTAATTTTCAATATAAATTTAATTAAAGGGTACGCAAGAATGATTTGTCCCAATGTCGTGCGCCGCCGTATAAATTGATGGCGAATCATTAATTTTTTAATTAAGATTATTTGAAAACTGGTATTTTTGTGGGTGGAGAACAAAAGGCATAGATGACTGCGTGACGAGCTTTTTAATTAATTAAATTTAATTAAAAACTAACTGTTTCGTTGTAAGTTTGTCTTCCAGTTTCTATTGGAATAAAGTTTTTTTTTCCGATAGCATTGCATTGCTTAACGAAAAACATTGTTTGAGCCCTCAGAATACATCGAAATAATGAAATTTTAATAAATACTATCTCACTATCTGAAAGTATTTCAATTTAATCCCATTAAATCGTGATAATGAGCAAAATTTCATTTTTCTTGTACCATTAATCTTCAGACTTCTGTGAGTGACATTTCAGTTATCATCCGCGTGATAAATCACTTTTAAAAAATGTCATTTTCTTTATCTGCTGAAAATGCAGTCTATCCTTTGAATTTCTTGGAGAATTTTTAGTAATAATAAAACTCATTTACTGAATAATATAAAAGTATAATATACATTTACAGCTTTTATTATTTTATACTCGTTGAAAAACGTTATGTTTAATAAAAAATAGATTTTAAAAAGTCAATACTGACAAAATTCCAGAGATTCAAATGCTTGGCTGCGCCTGTAAAATAAAATCGAAAGCAATATATTTTCAGATTCCGCGTCATCGAATTTTCCAATAGAGATTACGAAGCTTCGGATTATTTGTATATCGACAGACGGATATGTTATCACTATCGAATATTTCAAAAATAAAACGTGAAGTGTACAACATTTTTTTAGACGAACCAAAATATCTTCTCGTGTTTGTCGATTAGCCTAATTCTTCTGCTCCTAAATAATCAGTACAGCTACCAAAAGCACGCGATCCATCCACAATTCATCCGTCCTCAACATCGAGAGCAGCCTAAGAAGATTCCTTAAAACAATAACCCCCAACCCTGCGACAAAGCCAAGTAAAACAATCCCCCATCCCCTCCGACGTTCCTCCAGCGACGTTCTTTTAAAACCGGCCTAATTGACTCGATTGTTCTTCTGCAGTTCTGTCCTGGCTTCGGCTCAGGTGCCTTGGGCTCCTTCGGGAGGGAGACGGCGGGGGAGGGGGCGGCGGAGATAGAGATGAAATCGCTCGGAAATCGAATCTTTCCTCCGGGCAAAGTAGCGAGATACACGCCCAGTGGCAATCTCGCTTTTTAGCCGCCTGTATGGATCGGCGAGGTTGCCCTTTCGCACCCTCCCCGCTATGCAGCGCCATCGGCGATGGCTATTACCGCCGGTGCGGAACTGAAAAAGGAGGGGGGGGAGCTCCAGACGGCCCGACGAATATTCCCTCGTTAATTTCCGAACGAGACGAGCTCGCCGGGGCGCTGCTTATTTTTCGAGACTTTGTTTCGGAAGTGTTGTTTCGGGATGGGCAGACTCTCTTTTTCATTTGCTTTTCTTGAGACTTCTAATTTTGGAATTTTATTCGGGAAGGCAGAGAGAGGGAATTACGTCGGTTGGTATAACGTAACTTCTGATGAAGCCTTTGTAATTTACGGGGTTCAATGAACTTTGCGCCTTTGTTCGGCACTTGAATTCTATAGAAAACTTTGCGGCTGTATTGGATTGCAGAGTTGCAAAAATAAAACAACAAAAGCCGATGCGTAGAGCTGCGGTACGTTCTCTGGCATTGAAAAGTTTCTACAACATCAACTACCGCGTAAAGTGACGCCGGTATACACAATTTCATTTCAATTCGTACCAAAAAAAAAAAAAAATAACTGAATCGAAATCCTCAAACGCTCGATAAAAACGCAGTAATGCTCCCATAAATTCACTAACTCACAATTATTTTCTTCCATTCGAACCGGAACGTCGCATTTGCGGGAAAGCACAACCGCGTTATTTCGAAAATTTCACCCGCAATAAAGCTCTCCTCGCAGACGCGTCCGCCTCATTCAGAATACGAAAAACACCTTCCTCGCTAAAAAAAAGAAAAAGAAAGTTATCAAGATACTTTAGAAAACTCGGCTCCGCATAATGATAAGTAACGAAGGCGAGTCTTACCGGCGGGCAAATGAATTGATACCCACACTCGCACTGGCCGCGCCGCATTAAAAACAAACGGCACACTTATCCGACTCGGAAATCTCTTTCACGCTTCTTTCATGTCATTTTCATTTTTCAGACTCTCGCCCCTTTGTCGAGGAGAGAGCGGGAAGGAAAAACGCTCGGTCGCGCGCGCGCATCTCGAACTCCCTATCCGGCTGGCTTTGCACCTCTCTCTCTTTCACGCTCGCGATGCTGAATAACACTTTCGACAACAAAAAAAGGAAGGAATTCTCGAGTTGCCGCCGCCGCCTCCCCTGGAACCGTCGCCGGCGCAGCACGTAGACTCGAGGGTGCGAACGCGAAGGTCGGCCGAGGGGAGAAAGGCTAAAAGAGAGACCCGTGTCCGACTCTCCCTTCGCTGGAGGGGGCCAGGCGCGCAGACTCCCGGAATCGAGCGTTTTCTTTAATAATTAGCCGAGTCGCGAGGTCTGAGCCGAGAATGGGGTTTAATGTTGCGAGTGAAGAATTTTACGAGTGCACGAGGAGGACGCGGGAGTTTTCTGCAAGTAAGAGGGTTGCTCGGGTCGAACGTTAATCTTTGTTAGTGGACGTTTATTGCAATTTGTTGATAAAATAATGGATTGTCAATGTTCTATTTATTTTTAAAAAAACGACATTTTTGTTTGGGCTCGACAAACACGTTTAGTTGGTAAAGGGTAAAAACAGTTTCCAATAAAAATACAGTAAAGAATTCTTTTTTCCTGTATCGAAGCTGTATTGTATTTTAAACCTTCACTGACGGTATTTTATTTTACAGTAAAATATTCCTTCCATCCATTGAAGTATTTCTCTTTTAAATAAATTCACTCAGTGGGTTATTTATTTACGGGCGAGTAACTCTTTTGTATATACCGCGTCTACGCGAAAGATGGAAAATATTTTCACGTTTCGAAACTCGGACGTTGTTTTTTCTACTCGAGAAGCCGAGCGAAGATAAAACTTTTCATACTTCCTTTCAATTTTACGACGTATACAGTACGCTTGTTCCACTTGCGGAATATATATATACGTGCATCTTGAGAACTTATCCTACAAGCTGAACAGGTAACGTCGGAAGCGTACGAGACACCGGTTTGTCGTAAAATTTCTTATGGCTTATTCGAGTATGATGTAATGAAAGTGCATGTTATAAAACTTGATGTATAAACTGTTAGCCGTAAGAAATTTTAGACAAATTACATTCGGATCGTATGAAATATTATTATTGAGGGATTACTTTTGAGTCACAAAATAAAAATTGTGTAACAACCAAGACCAAACAGACCGTAACCGCAGCAGATCCGAGTCAAGTCAACATAATTCAATCGATGACTCATCAAACTCCCCGAAAGAGAAGCCACAGTATCTAACCTCAAAGCTCCAACTCTCACCTCCTCCAGTGTAGAAGCTCAGTCCTAAAACTCGGCTCGGTCGGCTGAATCATTAACGGCGATCGTCTGTCAAAAGAGCGAGAGCAATCCACGTCGGCCGGAGAGACCCCTTGACTGGGGGATTTTGCATAAATTACAAGCGGCGCCGGCGGTTGACACTGATCCGAGTCATAATTCGGCGGCGCGTGTAATGCCGAAGCGAGAGAGGAGGAGGAACGATAAGGGAAGGGAAGAGATCGATGGGAGAGCCTCCCGATATCGGCGCCGGGAAGAGGCCGCGACATTGACAGCGTCGAGGGCCGCGCGGATGAAGAATTGCTCGTTCCTCGAGTGCTTGTCGCGGGGAGATATCCTGCTTTTTTTTTAGAGTGGCTGGAGCTTGTTTTGGTATATAATAATGAAAACGCTCCGGCGAGAAGAGAAGAGGTTTGAAAGTTTTATAAAGTTCTTGTCGATTGACAGTTTCTGATGGATAAGAAGTCTGAGCTGAAGGTTTATTTTCGATACAAGTTTTGGGAAGTTTACTAATTCATTATAAAACAATAGCGTGTGTCTTTTTACGATAATATATATCTTTCTCTTAAGTTTTTCGCGAATTTCTTATTATTATCCGATTTTTACATGGTAGGATCTGTAAATTGATGTTAAAAATTCATATTACGAAATTTCTGCCGATGTTAGATTTTGATGTAAAAATATCACGGCGAGAATTGAGTTTCAAATCAAAATGTGATGAAAGAGTTTGTTGGAGAATTTAAAAAAAATCTAATGTAAATTAGTTCTCGTATTATTGCATTGCATTTGACCAAAAGAATGCAAATTTATCGACTGATTATCCAGCAAACAGGGTCATTAAGAAAAGCTGACTTTATCGTGCCAATTATTCCTCATGAATAACAATTTATTCGGTCGAGCAAAATTTTCATTCGTATGAAACACTATTTCACATTTAACGCACAAAGAAAGGATTTATAGTACAAATATGGTGCACATAATGCATGATATACAGCCATATTAAGTTTTATACGTAGCAGCCATAAGTATGCTTCTGCGCAATGATAAGTAGGTTTTAGACTGCAGAAGAACAGCATTACTGGAATACAAATTTATGGCCTCCTTGAAAGTAGAATTATTATCTTAATACATTTTACCCAGAATAAACGATTTAAACGACTCGAACGATAAGTGAAATATATCAATTTGAACAAATAATGCAAGTCTTACTTACGCATGCGCTTTTCCGAGTAACTTAATTAAAAATATTTGCTTACTACGAGAAACAATGTATGAATAACGAACGCTTTTAATTATCCTCCCGTCTATTTTGAACGCGGATCTCCCGGCCTCAAATGAATATTTACATTACGGCAAGTAAACACCCAGACAGCAAAATTTCCGAGCTCCCATTAAGAAAAAAAAAAGTCCACAATGGAGCAAGCCCAGCGCATCCTTTTGCATTACAACGACGAATTACTCTATTCAATTTCCCGAGGCAGACGAGAACGAAACTCTCTCGTTTACATAGCCAAAATAACGAATACCTCTAAGAGAACGAATTTACAAAAAAGAGAAAAGAAAAAAAGAAAGAAAAAGCATCAGCAGCAGTGGCAGCAGCCTCCGTTTCCAGAAAAATATACGGCTGGCTTTGAGAGACGGATTGAAACGTCTGGTCCTCTTGCATAATAATTCGTCCTCCGTCTCTCTCTTTTGCCGAAATCAAGTAGAGAGCGACGAAAGCAAGTAGGCGGAGAGGATGAATACAAAGCCCCGGGATGGACTCGCTATCTAAATATCGTAGAGCGAAGACCGGCACTTTGGGACAAAGCGAGTGTCCAATTTAGACGGATTGCACTGATATGCCGAATTAATTCTGACTGAAGCGCCGTCTGACTTTATGAAGCATTTTGATTTTGTCTGGAATAAACTTGAATGAATGCCATCGGACTGTGCCTTTCATCAATTAACGTCTGTTGACGTCGCTCGGCAGTTCCTCTTTTTTGCGTAAATAATATAAGTTTTTCGTGAAATGAAGATGAAAGAAATTCATTTCAAAATAACTGTTACGGATCAAAATAAAGATTCGTTTCCTTCTTGAAATATTAACACATTTTAATTCCATTAACATTGATCATTTTATTTTAGTTTCAAACAAATATTTGTATTTTAACAGGATTCTAACTTAAAAATTTTAAATAAAAATCAGTTTTCCCCGCCAGTAATAATCAATCCGCAAAACAGTTCAATTCTCCCAACCATCCTCATCCCCTCAAGGATAAACGTCATTTCGCTTAAAAATCACTGCAAAGCTCATAATACCAAATATATCAAACAAACAGCTCCCGAATGAAGAACCCCCTTTTGTTCCAGACACGACTGACGCGCAGGTACCGGATAAAAGCGGGAGTGCCGACGCTGATACTGCTGGAGGGCGGCACGGGCACGGTGCTGACCCGCGGCGGGGTCGAGCGCGCCCTGGCGGACCCCACGGGCCTGAACTTCCCGTGGAAGCCGCCGCACCCGAAGGCCACCCTCGAGGACGGGCCGCTGCTGCCCTGCGGCGGACGCGACAGCAACGAGCCCATGCTGCACGAGGAGCTCAGGCACTGCTACAAGGGGGTCTACTTTAGCGCCCACTGGGTGAGTTTGCCACTTTTTACGGGGTGGGGGGGGGGAGGGTCGGGCTTTTATTACCGGGCTTGTAAAAGCTTTTTTGCGCTCTTTTTTACGTCGGGGTTACGTTGTAAAATATTGGATATTGTGCTACGTGGTTGTTCAGGAGAGAAAATGAAGTTTTTAATAAAGTAATGGATATACGTATAATTACAAGTTTCTGATGATTTTGCTCGCTCTTTTTTTTAACTCGAGTAGTTTGGTTCCGTTCGTTTATTTAACGAGTGACAGGCTGTAACGTTTTTAATTAAAATTAAGAGCAAATAGTCGACTCAAGATCACAAGAAATTAATCTTCCGGTCTACTTGATCGAGGCGAAACTTTCAATTTACCGTTGACTCGAGAATTAATACCTCAAAACACGTTGATTAAATTCATTTAAACTACAAATTACAAAAAAATGCCGCAATACTTAAAACAATTTTTTCATTTGACAGTGTCCACCGTGCAAAGCATTCACACCGCAATTGATCGAGACGTATCAACGGATTCGCGAGCGGGGCCACGAATTCGAAGTGATATTCGTCAGCTCCGACAGGTAAGCCCCGGTCCAAATAAAACCTCCCCCCGATCCAATCCCGGGCAATAAAAAAAGCGCTATTACGTCGAAACACGAAAAAGCACAGCCCTTTATCAAAACGCACGGCCCCGATCACAAGTCGTTCTCTCTCTCTCTCTCTCTATCGATTTCCCCTCCAAACAAAAAGCCTCCCAAGACGCTCGTATACGCAATCCGTCTCTTTCGATTTCGCAAAAGCAAACCCGAACCCGCAAGCCTGCCTTCGGAGATTACGGCGCAGAAGCATTCGGCCGACAAAACGAATAGCGTTACTACGACTACCGACGCGGGGGAACAGTCGAACTTCGCCGTAATGAGTAGCGGGACATAACGGCCGACTTGGACCCTCCACTAAATCGTCCGGGAAAAACGCGTCCCCCAATTGAGGGGGGAGGCGAGGGGGAGCGGCTTTATTGGCCCAGATCGGAGTCGGTTTATACCGCGCGGCGTCACGCACTTCCGCCTCTTCTTCTCCGTCGTGGAACTGTTTATACGCGCTAGAGCCGTTCGAGTTTACGGCGGTCTGGGTTTATAAACTCGTCTAGAGCGGCGGGGATCGACGAGCCGTGCGAACGTCGGGGCTGTCGTTTCGGCCGAGGAAGACGCTGCGCCGGGAAAATTCCGAGGTGATTAGACGCGCCGCGGAGAGCGATTTACTCGGCTACGGTTTTGTAAATCGATTTTGTTTCGGGGCGGATTTTATAGGTGGAAGCTATAAAAGCCTGGAATTGCTGGCGAACTCCAATTTTCTAGTTTCTAGGTAGTGGATATGTTGCGTTCGAGTGCCTTTAATTTTTTTTTTCCAAAATGATTATTTTTTAATGGTTTGCAGTAAAGTACTTATTTTAAGAACATATGTTTGATTAAAATACACGAATGTAATACGTAATTTTTACCAGCTAATAAACGAAGAAAAGCATTTAAAATATCTCTCAAGTTTCAATATCCCCGACGAAAGCTTCATCCAAGGATCGGAAACAATGAGAAATTCTTGCGCGCACTCGAAGCGAAAATATGAACGGTCGCAGCATCCTCTCTCGAGCATACTTGAAATTATTTCCGGCCGTGCAACAGTCGAGAAGACAATGCGTTATCGGAATTCTCGCGAGCCTGCCGGATAAACATTTAAAGTGCGCGAAAAGAGGGGCGAGAGGCCCGCCGAATAGTAAAAGGCACACACGCGCGGCAGCCCGCTCGATAATGAAACTTTTGTTCTCCGCTCGAAGCGAGAGAGCGATAAAAAAGAAAAAAAAAAGAGGAAAAGTCGCCGGCTTAACCCCAAAGCGAAAGAGATCGAACATCGAGGGGGGGGGAGGCTCGGCAAAAAGTGCAAACGGCGGATATTACGGACGGGGGGGGGGGGGAGGGAGGAGAACGATGGCAAAAAAATTCGAGAGTCCCATTGTTCCCGGCGCGGATAAATACTCGATCGATATATAGCTTCGGCGCGGAAGCGAAAACACTCGAATTACCGGGGCGCTGATGAAAACCCGGCCGTCGTCGGTCGAGGCTCGAAATGAGGAGAGACGCGAGAGACTTATGGGAAATCGATCTCGACGCCGCACGCGCCACCCGCGCGCGGAACAAAAAAGAAAGAAAGAAAGAAACGGCGCGAGGAAGAGGCAAAGAGACACTCAAAGCGGAAACGGGTATGAGCAGGCGGTGTGCTTTGTGCGTCGCGCGCAGTTTTACGGAAATTCGTTAATTAACCGGCTCTTTGGCGAAGAAGCCGGCTGGAAGTGAAATGGGTCACTCGTGGCCCGACGCCTTGGCAATTCAAATGACGTCGACGTGCTCCGCTTTTTAAATCGTCGCCGCGGGGAGAGGGAATTCGCTTTTGCCCGCGGGACGGTTTCTTTTCGAATTGTTCTTCGGAAAATGTATATAACGGCTGGATTCCGTGCGCTGAAATCATTCGCGTATTTCAGGGCTCGCGGCGGCGAAACAGTGAGCGTAACGTATATAAAGGAGATAGATAAGAGAGTATATGGGAGCAATATTTTTTCGGTTATGGGAGGGTCAAATGTAATATGATCGTGGGGTGACGTATAATAATGGGGGTTTAAAGAAAAAGAATCACTATGCCGGTATAATGTATTCTCAAATTATGGTAAATTTGCTTTTGATATATTTCGTGACCGTCTTATTCTTTATTTATAAGATTATATCTGCTGACTTTATTAAAATGAATGTACTTTTTTTCTAAATTTATGCCCTTGCATAATAAACACGTATATACCTACTCAAATTTAAAAAAAAAAGTCTACTTCCAAATTTACCTGTAAATTATGCAAATAATCCAATAACCTTAACATACATAACACGAGGAATGTATACTACTCGAATTCGCGCTAGGAATCCAAATGCCAAAATTATCCTTTACCCCCCAAAAAAAAAAAAAAAATCTTCGAATTCCCCTCGGCGCAAGATCCGACTTAGCACGTATATACACATACGCCACGCACGATTGCAGGAGCGAGGAGTCGTACAAGACGTACACGGACACGATGCCCTGGCTGCGGATACCGTTCGCGCAGGAGGAGAGGCGGCAGAAGCTGGCGAGGGCCCTCGACGTCCAGGCGATCCCGACGCTGGTCATCCTCGATCCGCGCGACAACATAATCACGCTCGAGGGCCGCACCGAAGTCCTCGAGGATCCGGAGGGTCTGGTATGAATTGCTCTCTTTTGCGCTTTTCTCCTCCCACCCCACTCCTCCCCGAAGCAGCGATTTATCGCCGCGGGCCGCTGAATACAATGAGGGCCGCCGCCGCTTATTATAAGCCCGGCTTAGGGGATTTTTCGCGTTTATTTGTTGTCTCGAATTTGCAGTTTCTCGGGGCTTTATCTTCGCGGGGAGGGACGGGGGGGAGGAGAGGAGTTTATGGATGGCGTTATGCGCGGTTAGGGAAATGGCCAGGTTCGTTTAGCTTGTTCGAGGTGGAGAAATACCGCTGACGCTAATTAGAGTTTTTATTTATGGGCGCCGGGAGAAATGAAGGAGATTTGCGACGCTCAAGTTTCGCTCGACTCGAGTTGTCCGCGCTGTTTTTTTTTTTAGAAAAAACATAGTAAACTTATAATTAAAAGGGAAGAGCTCCGACAACTTTAACGTTTAGCAATTAAATTAAAAGACGATCTTTTCAGTAATTTTAATTAAAATGAATTATAAGATCAAATTAAGGAAATAAGATTATATATTACGTAACTTTGCTTCTATAAAATTAAAATAAAATCTAAAAAAAAAGAATCACTTACATAAAATACGGTCCGTCAAACACCGCCAGAATCTCCCGGTCGCAGAAAATATTCCTCGGCGTAAGGTATAATACACACAATAAAATGTTTTCGTTCCCCCAGAACTTCCCATGGACGAGCCGGCTGGTGAACATCCTCACAGAGAAGTACGCGACTTCTTTGCACGACGCCCCGGCCATTATTCTCTTTGTCGGTAAGTCGAAAAGGCGGCGCGCCGTTTTCCATTCGAACGCTGCGCCGCCGCCGTTATTCTTTCATCCTCGGCGTGTATGTACACTCAGAGGCTCCTCTCTTCTTTTTTTTTTCGCTCTCTCTCTCTCCTTTCATTCTCCTGCCGCCATCAACGCCAGAGGGTGAAGACTGCGAGATACAATTCGGCGAGAGCGTCCTGCTGCCGGCCGCCGAGATGTACAGGAGAGACCGACCGGATTACGACCCCAACTACGACGATCCAGACGACACGCTACAGTTTTACATAGCCTTAGACGTAAGTCACTTCTGCATGCGGTGCGCGTTTTCTTCGTGGAGGAGGGATGTATATAGAAACGGGCGAACTTTGCACGGAGTGGAGAGGCGGAGGAGAAGTTGTTTCGCTGGATTGAGTTGGAACGGAGTCTACTGGAAAATTCGTTCGCACTTGAAATTAGAAATTAGATGCGAGGCTGAGTTTGTATAATTAAAAGGGTACTAGAGAACCTTTTGAATAAATTTTCTTGCATGTGGAAATCTAATTTTGTGAAAATGTGTTTCGGTCTGGGATGAAGACTTTTGAGAGAGTTTAATGTTGCGTAACATGTTTTTTAATTTAGACGGAATTTATAAAATGCAATTCTTAGAGCTATAAAAAAATATGTATCAATCTAATTTCTTATCATAAACTAATATATCCTTACTGATATTTTCAGTGCGAAACGTCGGACATTCTGCGCGAGTTCGTAGGACTGGACGACGCGGTGCCTCTGTTGACTGCCATCGACATCCCTCGAGGGGTTTACGCGGTAATGGAAGACGGCGCCGAAATTACGGTCGATTCTGTCCAGCAGTTCGTCGACGGTTACAGGAACGACAAGCTGCCGACTAATAAAATTGCCGCCGTTCACAAGACCGCCAAGCCTGAATAAGCGAGCGCACTTTTTTTTAAACATAAATGTACGAAAAATTGCTATTTTATACGACATTCGAAATCTTTAAATTGAAAGTACATGCAAGTTTCTTTTTATACGACAAGTTTCACTGACGAATCATTTTGAAAAAGATACTTAAGATTAAATTTACAAAGTATATTGGTAAAACTAGTTCAAAGTTTTAGCAAACATCAATGAAAAATTGTTTTTGATATATCTTTTATGTGAAAAAAAATCGATCTCTTTTAGATTTAAATGTAATCACATTAAAATAATAAACCTTTGGCTGTACGTGAAAAATTTGTGGCTTTCTAAAATGCTCCGTAAGAGAGCTAAGACGTGCAAAATATTTATATGATTTTTATAAAAAAAATGTATGTAATATAGTCAGGAGGTCCTTTAGCGTTGTATGTAGTGAACAGATTTCTGTGTACGCAATTTAAACGAGTGTTATTTGAATAATTATAACACATGTTTAAATAAAACATCACTCTATATTAACAGCAGAATTATAACCATCCTTCATTGACTGGCAAAGGCTCAGATTAATAAATTAAGCAACTACAAGTTCAAAATAAAGCTATAAGTTGAACTTTCTTGTGAAAATTTATAAATAGCAATTACAAAGTCTGCCTTCACCAACACTTAATAGTACTAGTATATAAAATTTATCTTCCTACCTAATACAATCTATTTACTCCATTAATATTAATTATTTTGAATTTGTTAGTTGATTTAGTTTATTTAAAAATCTGTAATTTGATGCAGTGTGAATAGACTTGTACCTTAGTATAATTTTCAATATTTTAAACTTTATCAATTTTTGTAGTTTTACTTAAATTTAAGGGCGTTAGTTCCTTAAATTAAAATTTTAAAAGTTTATTAGCGTTGCATCAATGTAGAATTCTTTTACAAACTCAACAATCATAAAATAAAAAGAAAATCAGAAATATTTATGAAAACTAGCTATTTTTGGGAAATCCAGACTAAATAAAAACAAATTTATATATTTGTTAATGAAACGCAGTCATTTAGAATTAATACATGTAGGTAATTGAGAATCGACCGTAAACGTAAAGGAAAAGAATTAAAGCTGCGTTGTGGTACGAATCAAATACATCTTTTGTCTTTGCAGCATGCGACTCATTTTAATAAATACTCAGTCTCAAATTAATTTAAAGTAAATGTTTCGTTTTTAAGCACAAAATAGATATTAATAAAACATTATTTGAATTTGGCTTCCAGAAAAGCATTAGTGTACACATAATATTTAAACATATTTAATTTTAATTTTAAGTAACTTTATGCGATAATTTTATATGTAAGATTTTTTATAATGTAGCTAAAAATAAACATAATTCGTCGACAATTATAAGATACATACATTTTATTATAAGTTATCGATTCCTTACATAAATGGTTCGTTCAGTCCAAGTAACGACGTCACTTAGTGACGTGTTTAATTTTTGCGTTGATTAATTATGCTAGTTAAAATGTAGTTATAATAAAATATTTACAAAATTATATTTTAGATAGTTTGAATATGTCACGGGGTAGAAAAATATCATTTTTTTAAAAATCCGTATTGTTTTTCACTAAATGATTAATTTGTTAATAACATTTAAAAAGTTGCGACGATAAAATATACACTATCTTTTCCATCAACAAATACAAACTTCGTTAAATTCAACGAGTGGTCCCTTTAATTAAGAAGTGCTTAACAATTTTTTTTAAATAAAGTTCTTTAAAATCATCGATTACTTTTTAATATAATTTTTGTCTCATTGAAATTGTAAAATTTTTTCTCGATAATCATATTGTTTCATTCGACTTTGTTCAAAAATAAAATTTGGTTTAAAAAGTTATAATTTAAAAAACTAACTCTGTTTAATCCGTCAGAAGCGCTGCCAAGGCATCGAAGAATTTAGGCCTATCATCAATTTTCAGTCTTGCAACTGAAATAAAGGAAACCGTTTTAGAATATACATATTTAGTTTAATGAAAAAGCTTAATGAAGCTAAAGAAAGTATCTTACTTGTAGAATCAAAGTAATCTGCCTCAATAGTTGAATTGGTATTTTTCGCTGCCTGATCAAAGGCCCTACCAAACAAGCTGAAAAATATTAATGAAATTATTAAAGAATTTTCATTATTTATAATTTTTATATTTTTCAACTATGTCATTGAACTTACCTTCTAGGTTGTTCTTCTAAAGTAGGAGGTATGCCGATAATAAGGCACATTCCTTCTTCTACGTTATACGTCGCAGAAGCAACTAGAGGCCAGCTCGCTGCACGCTTGTTTCTGGATGACTCTACATACGCTCTTAAAGTAAATTGTGCTAACATAAGGAGTGCGTGTGGATGAGAAAATAATTGGCAATTTAAAATACCCTCTGATAAAACAATATAGAGAAATGTGCCAGCATTTGTAACTTGTTTCATCTCTAGTATGCTTTGGGCAGTTTTATAAATATGTACAAGCATATTCTTTGCTTTTTCTATACCCTTATCAAGAAGTTCCTTATTTGTTCTTAAAAGACAATCTGATGCTTCTAAGAAACATTGCTTTGGTGGCCGATCTTTAGACTAAAAATTAAAATCTATTAATGTATCAATTCAAAACTTAATTTTTTAAATTTTAAGTAATCAATTAATAAATAAAATTCTTACTGATGATTCCAATACAGCTAGCACTGCATGAACAATGTCATGAGCACAGTACTTAAAACGATATCCATATTGCATAGTAAAACTAGCACCAACTATGCTACCTACTTTATATTTGTCTGCTAATTTTTCTACCATTTGTTTAAATTCTTGCCTAAGGTTGAGATCCATAGCTGTGAATCGTTGTTTAGATTGGGCAAGGGGTAATCCCATCTCAGCTAAGAGTTCTCTCAATCTTTTTTCACCTTTGATAGACCAAAGGCGAAGAGCAACAGCTGTTGGCATTGAGTGCCTCAAGCTATCTTCAACTGTCCAATGACGATATAAAGCTAACTGAAGACTGTAAAAAATTTAAATAATTATTTCTAATAACTACACTGGTACAATAACATTATGATTTTACTATTAATTAAAACTTACTCCTTTTCATATGTGATTTTGATAGCACTCAATTGTTTTTTATCTGTATCACCTCCTGCAGCATGGCTCAGTCGGGTAACATGACCATTCAGACTTTCAGCCATTAAAATAGTACTACTAGATTCTACTTTATACAATATAGATTGTTCTGTCCATCCAATAATAGCCCACCAAATCATATCCAAATTGTCTCTTGACATTTGCCATGTTAATTCATAAGCTACTAGAGAACTCTAGAAATGCAATCAATTATTTTACAAAGTCATAAGTAACAGAGAAATTTTTAAAACAACCTAAATAAACTTACAGGTTTGCCATAATAGCTATATTGAGTGTAATTAAAAATAATATTATCTCTTTTTTCTTCCCATTGTCGTTTTTGCCTTCTTTTTAATATTTTAGCTTCATCTAGCCTTAAACGTTTTGCACGGTTTGATTCATTTTCATTATCGGAAACTTCTTCGTCTTCCTCTTCTGACTAAATTAATAATTTCAGTTATAATAAGATTAAAACAAAATAAAAATTAACATGACTTACAGATTCATCATTAAAAACTTCTTCATATTCTGGTATTTCTTCATCTGCAGATGGTTCTCCAAGAATTTTAACTTGATTTTCATTGTAAACATTGCATAAATCATATGGTCTGTGACTGTCAAGAATAAAACAAGTAACATTTTCTTCTACCCTGAGTAAATCTACAATATCTAATGTTCCTCCACAATTAATGAAAATAACATAAGATATCTGAAAAATAAAATGTAAGTTTTATTAATATAATACAGCGAAACTACATTAAAATTTTGTAGACTTACTTCCTCTGCATTTTCTTCGTAAGCTTTAACCATGTCTGCAATCCCTCGAACAGGGACAAGGGTGTAGATAACGTTGTCATACTTGAAGAGGGCTTGTAGTATTTTGGAGGCACAGATAGCATCGATATCAAAGTTTACTAGTAGGAGACATTGCTAAAAAAATCATTTAGTTAATAGCCTTGCAAAACAGCTAAAAAATCTTTTAGAACATTTGCAAAAGTATTTCAACAGTAAGAAACAATTGCAGGTTAACCAGCACTGAAAGCAGACTTCAAATTGAACAGCAACAGGTACTAACTTTTCCATGTATCACGTTGTAAAACTCATTTTGCAGATTCTTCACAAACATGGTGTCCTTTCATCGAAGTAGCGTCGAGGAAACTTCCTTTCCGGCCAGACGATCAGCGAAAACGTTACCCGCTCTCCTCTCCGCCTCTTTTGCCGCCAAATCCTCTTCTCGGAAGGTTATGTTTTGTAGAATTTAAAAACACTCGTTATTCCCTGCAACGCTCTCCACCTCCACTGGCCTTTTAAAAAGGATTCCGTCAACCGTCAATTGACCGTCACGAAACCAGATAGTTCAGTGAAGGTCTACTAGGGGGCGTCGCGACGGCGCGGATTTGAGGGCATATCCCCGCGACTTCTACTCGCGGGGCCCGGCTGCTAAACACAAACACCTGATGACTGCAATGCCAGCACAGTAGTGCGGCATGGACTTGTGCACGAGGCAGGTACTTTGTTACACGTTCAAATCCACACCGGCGCGCTAAATCCGTCCGTCCGTTCGAAAATAACGAATCAGCGCGCAAATGGCTGGCAGTGCCGTCGACGCTTGACAAGCCAAGCTCTACGTATATTGTGTATCCCAATAATCCCGGGATTTTCGAAACACGCGGATAAGTTCGTGCGCGGAGAGCCACGGAGGAGAGCGATGTAATGACAAGAGCGGACCAGAGATGCACCGCCTGCCGCTGACGCTCGTCCTGGCCCTCGTCGCCGTCGTTGTCGCCCGCGCCGAGGAGTCTGCTGCGCCCGTCGACGAGGACGACGTCGCTCTGGCCGGTAACGACGATGCCTCAGGTTTGTGAGCTTTCTTTCTTGCGAAAGTCTCTCTCTCGCTCGCTCGCTCGCGTTTTTCTCGCCGTGGGAGTGGTTGCGAAGAGCAAATAGATTGCAAAAATAACCGAGCTAGAGCCCGGAGATTATTATATTCCTGTCACGCCCAAATTCCTACGGCGAGAAAGAGACCTCGCACGGAATTCGCTTCGCGCCAATTTCGGCGGTCGGAAGTGCGAATGCAGATATCTCTGTCGAAACTGACGGATTCCGATCGATCAGAGGAGACACTTTTCCTTCGAGTCGGCGAGAGTGAGAGTTATTTTAAGAAAATATGGGGGATAAGGTTCTTGAGTAGTTCGGGCACGTACAGGCTTTATGTGACGTCAAAAGAATGCTTAATAATTGCGCGCGGACACCCGCAGCTGTGTGTTTATGTCGCTGCCATTGTCATTCACGGCCGGCACTTTTTAATGGTAATCGGAAGGCGAGGGAAATAACTTTGAGAACGTTCTTTGGAGCTCGCGGGGAATCTGTGCGAAAAAAAAAAAATTACCGAATTCGGCGCTTCGCCGCCGGAGGTTCCGCCCGCGAATTTTTTCGGAACCGACGTTCGAAATTTTCGGTAAATTCGTACTGGTATATATAAATTTTGATCGTCGCGTCCTGAAATTTACTTTATTTTAAGTAAACAGTTTAAAGACAATGCTGCTCCTTGTGAGGTAAGAAAGGCGATGCAAATATTAGAGCTGCTGAATATTTATGCGAAACATTATTCTTGACGAGTCTTTTTAAAAATTGCGCAACTTCCTCAGTTTTTCTGGAAAGTGGTGATTTTCGAGAATGGAAACTAACTCGAACTTTGACTTTTTTTACAGCGTTCCAGGTATAATTGAAACATAGTCAAAACTAAGAAATAAGAAAATAATTCATTTAAATCGTTCGATCGTCAAAAAGAAGACGTTAACCGTCGACCCCTCGCGGTTCTATTTTCAAACCCCATAAATATAACAGTAACATCGAATAATCCAACGAGTGCCGCAAAGCTTATCCAATAAAACTAAAGTGTAATCCCTCGGTCCCGCGCTAATCCGCGATAGCCGTTTCCAAAGCGTGTCGCAATTTTTCCCAATAAAAAATCTCTCTCCGCGTTCCAGTTCGTAGCGATCACATCAAATTAACCATCGCTCTCGGGGCCCCCCCAATCAATTGCATCCCAAACAGCCGCGCGCGCGCGCCGCGAGGTAGAAAAGGAGCAAAAAAAAGACCTCTCTCGGGCAACAAGCCGGGCAAAGCCGCTCGCCGTAAACACACAATCGCGGCGCGAATCATCGCCTCTCGGCGGCAGCGGCGGCGGCTAAACTTCCGAGCCCGCCGCGGAGAGAGAATGAGCAAACTCTCGGCCGCGATTTCGACATCCTCGTCAGCCGCGCTGCAAGAGCGCCGGTATATACGCCGGCGACCGCATAATCCCCCGATGCTGCCCACTGCTTATCCCCCAGGCCAATCATCCCGAATATATACAACGCTGCTGGCGACTCTCTCTCTCTCTCTCTCGAAAAAGCCGGCGAGGATCCGCGCGAATTTCCAGACGACGGAGAGAGAGAGAGAGAGAGAGGGAGGCACAAAGAGCGTAGGCCGCCATGAAAAAGAGAAGGGTATACCTACCTGCGAAATTGCGCGGAGAGTGAACGTCTGAACTCTGAGAGTGTATTGCGAGCCCGGCGAGTCCGTGGCGGCCTTTGCGTGAAAGTCTAAAATGCACATCGCGCGCGCGCATAGACTCTCCGATATAGCGCGAGCACACCGGCTAAATCCACCGATGTATATCCATTGTATACGCGCGCCGCGTAACGCGTGTCGTTTTCCCGATCATCCCGTGTGGTTTCTCCCGCCGAAAAGCGGAACTTCCGCGATCGCGACCCGAATTTCCGGTGATGGTTCGTCGCTCTGGCTTTTTTATATATGTTATACGTACGCGCCGGGGCCTTTTTTTTTACGGCCGAGGCTTTTATTGACCGGAGGCCTTTTTTGCGCCGGTGCACCTCGTTAGCGGATTCGTTTTTTTTTAAGACGGCTGCCGGGCTGTAATCATTTCGTAATTGGTTGGAGGCACTTTTTTCGGTCGCTTTTTCGGAAGCGCCGCGACGGCGGATGCACTTTCATTGAAGGCTGCGGGTGTTCGTTCGATTTCTAAAAGGTTTAATGGCCCGCGGAAAAAAAAAATTTAGCCAACGAAAAAGGCTTTTGTAACGGCCAGGAAGCACGTTTTCTGCGCTGTGAAGGCAGATGCTCTATTTTTAATTTAGTTTCAGGTTGGCAGAAACCTAAAATCTATCATCTTTATGAACTTTCTAGAAAGTCGTTCTGCGAATCCGTTCCGTTTCAAATCATTACCGGTTTAGTGCTCGAAACAAGAACAATCAATGCCCCCGTAAAAAAAAAAAATCGTTCCCGCCTCGAAAATTAACGATAAAAATCTCAAAACAAATATTTCATTTGCTTATCTAACGATTATCGATATATCCGTTACATTACCCAGGCTCCGAAAAAAAGTTCAAACTCGTTCCAGGGAGCATTAGCGACTGCATTCCACACCTCCGCACTAAATTCAAGACCGGGGGCAAAACCGTATTGAAACATATCATATGCCTTCGCGCATTCTTTCGGCGCTTTTCCGCGACGAGAAGCAAAAAAAAAAAAAATGCACAATAATCGACGTCAACTCATTCGGCGCGCAGCGCTGATATATCCATTCCAGTTTATCGTTCGAAAGCCGGTATTCCGGGATTCAGGGACAAGTTGATTAGCGCGAGAGGCGTGCGTTTGCAAAACGCGAGTCGGCATTCTTCGGTCGAAATTTCCGTGATTTACTTACTTGTCCGCGTCTGAAATATTGAATTCGCTCGTCATTCATGTATACCTGCGTGTCTGACCGGATTTGGCTGTTATCTACTACTTCCCCGTGCGTTCGCGGGTATAGACAAGCAGCTGCAAATATGCCGCGCTCGAAATCGATTATCGCGTTTGGATAAACAATGCAAAAAAAAAGTAGCCGCGTGATTTGTCGCTTGAAAGGAGTAAATAACTGAATTATTTATCTGAAATATTCTCTACGAACACAATTTTCGGAAGGTTATAAAGCACAAGAAAATCAAATTACGTAAACCCGAGCGTCTTAATTGCTCCTTGCATAATCCCCCCTTTTATCAATTAAGGGACAAACCATCTCAAACTCTTGCCTTTACCCCATTCCGCGCAAAGATATCGCTCAGTGCACAGAATCTGCCCGCGCGCAGATCGCCCATCATCATCATCATACCTCGCCCGGGGGCAGCGCGTAAGCCTTCTCCTCGAAGCGACTTGCGGCCGTACTTGGCCCAGACAGCGGTCGGCGATGTCACTCGGCCTTTCACATATACATCCCGAAAAGCGACTCTCGACCGAAGAGCCTTCCCTCGGCGAGCATCGCATAAAGGCGAATCATCCGCGACTTTCTCCCGCGCGCGACGATCGCCTCTTTGTGTCCCCCGCGCACAGAGCCAGAGGATAGTTATAAACGAGGCCCCGGCGGCGATGTATAAAACGGATGGAAATTTTCGCGTAGAAAGGCGGAAATCGCCGGAGCGGCTCATAGGAGGACGCGCCTCTCTGCGTAGCGCTGTCCGCGAGAAAAGAGCGGCTCCCGGCGATTGCGTGCGAGCAATTGCACTTTCCATTGATTCGCCGACGCCGCGGCGGTGACTTAAGCCGTGGCTTTCGAAAGTCTTCTCGGGAGGGGGAAACGCGCTCCTTGCGTCGCGGCGAAGGCGTTAATGTCGCGGGTAACACCTCGTAAAGAGCGTCTTTAATTAGGCTCGAAGGGCCCTGATTTTCGAGCGTTGTACGATCGTGAGAAACTGCAGCGGTTTGACAATTATAAAATGCCTGATTTTACGGGGGTCTCTTCGTTTATTACTCTCCCGGGGAATTTAGAAAATATATTTTCAGTCCTCTCTCGGTAATTTAGATTATAAACTGCGGTCATCCATTAAAAACGAATCCACGTTACGTAAAGTGTCGTTTCCAACATGTGTATCACTTGCCAACAATTTCCCAAGATTTTTTTTTTCCTTTCCTCGCGCTCGTCCCAGGCATCCATCAACAACAACGCGGCAATTATCTAATATACGCCAGCGACGAGAGTCCGCGTAAATCAACCGGAGTCGTCCGTCGCGAGTAAAAAGTCGCGCGTAACGAAAGAAAAAAAAGAAAAAATGTCGCCGAAAACGACAGCAGCTCTCTCGGCGAGCGGGCGATATAACGAGACAAATAAAAAGGACGAGCTCTCTCGGCAAACTCAATCTCTCTTGAACAATCGACCAGGGTCGACTGGGTAGGCTTCTCCTTTATGGCGATACACGTATTACTACATAGCGAGTTACGCAGAAAGAAGGTCGCATAGGTGCATCGCAAGATTTTCAAGGCTCTCCCGCGCCGCTTTCCAGAGGCGCGTCTCGCGCAAGCGCAAGACGTTGTAAATACGCGCGAGAGAGAGAGGGAGAGAGCCACAGCGAGAAATGTAGAGTAAACAATCGCGCCTGCGCGCGCTTTATGGGCATGATGCTCGAACAAATTGCCGGACGATAGCGAGGATTTCCTTTTTCAAAATTCACCGCGAGGCTTCCTTATTCAGACTGCGATATTCTAGTTCTCGGTTTCACCGCGGCGAGAAGGAGTTTTCCCCGCGCGGTTTTTTCGTTTGTTTAAGGACTGTGTGTGCTGAATTGTACTGAAATGAATTTTTTGCAAGGAAACTCGGTATATAAAAAAGTAAGGTAAAAAGTTTCACAAGGATAATGAATATTGTAAATTGACTGCGAGGGTCGAAATAATTTTGCGAGCGAAATGAGTCGATAAAAGCTTATTGTTTGAATATTTTTATAAATCTTCGTTTTTTTTTCGCGAGAGAGACGCTTTTCTGCCGGAGGTACTCGCTTCATGGAAGGCAAATAAATCCTCTTTATTGAGCGTATGGTTTACGATCCTCGCGGGTATTTTTAAGAGCAGCAAGAAGTTGACATCCTTGCGGGAAGTTTATACAAGGACCTTAAAAATATGAGAGAGAAATGCAAATTAGTTTTTACGGCGTGCACTTTACTGTTTTTTTTCTTCTTTTTTTCGATGTTTGCTTTTCCGCGAAATTAATTTTCACTTGATAAAAAGATAATCAAAAAGTAATTGTCGGCGGCTTCATTGCCGTAGTATAAAAGTTTATTGCTCGTCGCGCGCATCCTTTATCCTTTATTTTTCCGGATTCAGTATAATGAAAAACGTTTCAGGTGTTTTAACGTTAACGGCCGTATTATTAGATTTTGAAATTCTAAATTTTCTCATATATCCGTAAATTAACTTAAACTTTCGTTTTAATTTACAACTTCTAATTATATTGTTTTAAAATGCACACGGAACGTCTTCGAGGAGAGATTCATATTTCACAGCCCCGAACGTTTTCAAACATCGAGGTAAACACCGCCGAATATATATTCATAATTCATTAAAAATTTTTTCGAAAGCATAATTGAACGACTCTCAAAATAACTATAATTCCACCGCAAATATGAATCACTTTTAACGGCGCGGTTTCTTCTCGCATCGGGTTAAAACGAAAATCATTACGCGGGCATCACTTGTCGCGCGCTCACTTGTTAAAATTTTATACCCACAAAGTATAAAGCCCAAAGTAATTCATGCCTCGCCTCCCGACTATCTGTTAATTTCATTGAAACCTTGCCGCGCGCACCAAATAATCGTCGCAATAACTCAATACACTCTCGAAAAGGAACCCTCAATTTACGTCCCTCCCTCGGCTGCATAAACAACGTCTCCCAACAACGCGAAATCCATCAACCACCTCTCGGAGCTTCCCTCCCGCGAATGGGTTATTAAAAGCAGTTGCCTTGTTTTTTTTTTCCCCCCGTCCGATATATATATATAGAAGCCTCGGCGCGCGGGAAATCCTACCTTTAATGAGACGCCGCGCGAGTCCTGGGTAATCCGCGTTACGGGCCGGCCGCAATTAAGGATACATTACACTCGCGTTAAGGGCCCGCTGGCGGGGCCCATAAAACATATAAGCCAGGTCGTTCGTGCGCATGAGCCAGCGCGCGCAGGCGAGGGGTCTAAGGCCTTTTTTATACGCCTCCTCGAACCTTCAAAGTTTTCATTGTCGGCGAGCTCCGAGGGCTTTTTAAAGGCCGGAGGGTTATATGTTCTACCTCTCCGCGCGTGGCTGAGAGAGAGAGAGGAGGCTGCGCGGTGCTTCGTTTTAGCGATCGTTTAGCGCGCCGGGCTGGACTTTGTTGCTTAATAAACAAATTTTACATGTGCGCTTCCGTCGGCGAGTGCGGTGCGGAGATGCGTAATTAATGGTTATTAGCGGATCATTGCTTAATTTCGCGTGTAATGAACGCAGTGTGATTTTCGAAAAAGATTTATAACGGTTTCGTTAATAAATCGAGGGTAATTTATACGATGAAAAGTAGGTTTCGTTGCGGAAACTCGGGGGCGTTGCAAAATTAGAAGAAAAAAAATTACTAGCATTTGAATTCATTAGGATACGTTGCTCGCAGATTCGCGTACGTTAAGCGCAAAGAGAGTTACACCTCTAATATATTTTACGCTTTTTTCAAAACAATTTACTCCCTTTATTTATTATTCGGCTTAGCGATCGCAGTGAAAAATTTTAAAACGAAAATAAAGGAAGGCAACTGTTTACCGGGAATAAATACAGTAATTATTTTAGGCGTCGTAATAATGTTCCTCCCGTTTTGCATAAAAACACTAATGCAAATCCGGGAGGATTTACAATCTTAGCTTTCGCGAACCGGCACGTATGTAAATAAATGTAAATCTTGTTTATCCTACAGCATAGAAACACCTCGAATTCTCTAACAAAACGCTGCAAAATCCTTTATCGCGACGCGCATTAATACAACATTTTGTTCGCGTGTAATTGCCCGCACGTCTACTCGCGAAAATCCCTCTCTCTCTCTCTCTCCTTTTCTTCGGCAAAATACGGTTATTACTTCATTGGAATAGTTTAGAAACGGTAAACTTTATTGCCCGCGCTCATTACGCAAGCAATCCTGGCCCCCGCGGGAGTCGGACGAAAAATGCGACGAAAATTATGATGTACATTTCTATTGTCCCATTAATGAATTCTACGGCACGCGCATTTGGACTATTATCGTATGCGCGGCTCGCTTATGGAAGCCATCACGAAGTGAAATTCAGCGAGGCGCACGTTTTGCTTTTAGAATGCTTAAGTACAACGGCCCGTTCCGTTCCGCTGCTCGTGTGTTAAATACTCATTGTGCTAAGCGCGCTCTTTTTAATACCAAATTTTTAAATGCCTTCGGTTAGAAACTTCGTTTGTTTATTTTCTTGGTTTGCGGACAATTTTAAAAATGTACAAAACTTTTATCGTTTCCGGGGTAGATTTCGGCGAAAATCGAGCGCTCGCGAATCACTTCGGTACAGCGATAAATCCATCAAAATCTCAACGCCGAAGGTAAAGGAGATCGGTAATAACCTTTTGAAACGGAGCCAAATGAAACCGTTATTTCAAAGCCCGACCCGGCGGTTGTCAACGAGTCGAAATTTTATAGCCCGACTCGATCGCTAATCCGCGCGAATCACTTGCTCCCAAGCCGCGGCGGGCCGTCAAAATAATAGTCCATTGTTGAGCCTCCGTGCGGCAGTGAAATCGGCATACCTCCCGGAGCAACCAGCCGAAATGCAGCCTGCGAAAGCGGCTCTGTCAATCGGCGCATAAATGTATAACTGAAACCCCGTAAGAAGATGTGTACAAGCCCTTGAAAAAAAAAAAAAAAAAACAACTGAGCCGAACGCATCGATCATTCGACTCGCCCGAGTATCGGCGCTGAAAGTCGCGGAAAAGGGCAGCATATCGGCGGCGGCGTCGGCGGCAAAAGGAAAAGCGGCGAGAGATTAATTGGCAGCGGCGATTAAGGTTACGAGGCCTGTCGTGTTCCCCGCTCTTTTTTTCCGCGGGGCGGCCGCAATCTCCGGGCTTTGTGCGGAGCCGGCCGCCCTCGTCGGAGGAAGAGATGATCCCTCCTCTCTCTCTTGGGTCACTGAGCCGGTAATAAGAGCGATCGTCCGCTCTCTCTCTCTCTCGTGATCCCCCGGCGAATAAAAAGAGCGCGCGCGCGCGAGAGAGAGAGAGAGAGCGAAAGTGCAGAGCGCGAGAGTCTAGAGGGCGGCGGAGCCGCCATCCATCAAGCGCGCCGTGCCTTCCTCTCTCTCTCTCTCTCCCTCTTCCCTCGAAAACAATCAGGATTTTTTGCACTTTCGCCGGGGCTTTTAATTCTCGTCATCACGCGAAGGGAGCAGAGGAGCGTCGAATGCGGAGACGAGATGCGTGCGGGACTATTAAGTTTATGTTACTCGCGCCGCGCGCGCGAGAGAGAGAACTCGGGCTTTATTATTTATCCCCCCGAGCCCTCGCGCGCCGGAAGGGGGAGGAGTGTAATACGTGCACGCTCGCGCGGGCAAACGGCAAAAAGGATTAAATCCGCAGAGCGAGACGTGTACGGCGCGCACACCTCCCCGCGCGTGTGCGGTAATTCGAAAAATATGAGTAATCGCGAGAGCGTTATGCGGCTCTATGGGAAAGCGTTACAAGCTCCGTTCGCGGGGGGAAAAAAAAAGCACCCTTACTCGCGCTTGTAGCGCGGCGTCGGCAACTTGCTCGCGGAATATTATATCGCCGGACAAAGGGAATTGATATGGATTTCACACGAGTGTAACGCGGACGTTTTTTTTTTTTTCTTTTTTTTTGGGGGGAGGGATATCGCGCCTTTTACGCTGGTTTATTAAAATTTCATTTCATAAGCGCGTGTACCATTATCTTGGGATTTTTCGTTATTCGGCAACAATGCCGATTTTTTTTCAAAAACTTTATCATTGTTTCACACGTTATATGCGCGCCGTGTAACCGGTCAAGCCGGTGCTAAAATGGAAAATCCGTAATAAGACCGTGGATAATTTCTCAGAAAACTAACGATGTATATAAAGTTTCTAAAAATAAATAAAGGATCCGCTGAAAAATCGCGGAAACCACAATAGGCCGGACAATATATATACGCTCGCAACCGGCGGTGCGATCGGCTTGATTTCCGGCAGCGCGGCCGCAAGATCGACGGCTTCTTGTCCCCCGCGGCTGCGACGACGCGCGGGACGCGCGCGCATCGTCGTGCATTTATCTCCATCTCCGAATCTGCGGCGAGAGTATAATCTCATTGACGATCGCCGGGCGTAACGGCGTAACGAGGATGCCCGGGTATAAACGACGTTTCCTCTCTCGCTCGCACCAGAAATTAGAAAGTTTTTCCTGCCTCCCCCCGACGGCGGCGGAGTTCCTTTTTTTCTATTTTTTTTTTCTTTTTTCTTTCCTCTTCGCCTCCGGCTTTATTGTTTTGCTCGTCGCGCGGCCGGCCGTGGTTTAGTCATGCCATTGTAAATATCCTAACAATGCGCAATTTCGGCCGGCGCGCTGGTAGCGCCGAATCCCACCGCCGCGTCTAACGGTCCGCTGGCTTTTGGCTCGGCTGGTGGAAGTGTCGCGCCGAGAGCAGCGCGTTCGGCTGCCGCGCGCTTTGCTCTCCCGCGATTGCGGGGACTTTTTTTGCCGAATTCGATCGAGAGCGGCTTTCGTGCGTTAGAAGTGTGGTGAGGAGAATTCGAGGCGGCGCGAGTGAAGTAAGTTTTCGAAAGAGGCTGTAATTGAGTTAGTGAAATTAGGGGAACAATGGTACAGTCGTCGAGGGGTGCAATTATACGCGGAAAGTGAAAAAAAAAAATGAAATGACTGAATTACCATCGGGCTAAACGTATGGATGCAGGTTGCTAAAGGATTAAAAATTACGGGTCATTTGTTAATTGCGAGCTTATTTGGCATTTAAATATAAATTGGCAAGCGCTTTTAAAATAATCGGAAAAAAAAGATGAATTATTTGTAACGAACGCGTCGGGTGCCAATGTGAGTAAATGGCCTTTCCCCGTTTAAAATTCTTCGATAATGGCCCCGGCTTAAATTTATTTACCGTTATTAAAAAGAAGTTAATGTCGTAACGCGCTGGGGAACAATAACAATAATTTTATAACGGACCTAATCGATATTTTATATAATCCAAGATCGAAACGGCCAATTACATCGGGCCAAATAAAACAAAGCGCGCGCGCGAGCGCGAGCGCGTTGATAAAAATGTTAATTGGAAAAGGCAGAACCGCGAGAATTTCGTTCGAGCTCCTATAACACGTAAGTACTGTAGAATAATTACATTTAAAAGTACTCGTACACTCGTACACCCCGAGTCGCACTCCGTGCTATTCATTTTTCGTTATACGCGATATACGAGCATCGGCGGTAATTGTTTCTCTACATTTCTTTTTAAAGCCAAGCCAGAGAGGAGAGGAGGCGAAAAGCAGGACGGGCCGCGCGGATGAAAAATGAAAAGCCAAGAGACGTATACATTTAAATAGTCGTGTTTATCGAAACGCACACGCGATCGCTCGTTCGAACGAACGAAATAATTATTCAAATCTCGCGGAGAGCCGGCCATTAGCGTAGACTCTCGTATACGGCGATGCATCGCGGGGGGAGAAAAGAGCCTCTCGCGCGCATGCGCGGATAATCCGCGGCATCCTTTTCGCAAGCGCGGCGTCTCTCGCTAATCTGATGGAATTCAATGGGGCGGCGATAAAATATTTGACGCGCGCGCCGCATCAATAATCTTGATATTACGTTCGATTTAATAACACGAGCGCGCTCGCGCAAGCGCGATTTCAATTGTGTACGTATACATATGTGTGTGCGCGCGCAATATCTCGAGATCGACGCGCGGAATATTCTCACGGACGGACACGCACGGATAGGCTCTCTCTTTCTCTCTCGCGTTAATAGGGGATGCATCTGAGTTATTGCCAAACGGCTAATGCCGCGTTAATAAATACTCGGCTGCGGGGTTATCAAGTTGGCGCGATAGATCCTATCTATTGTTGCGTCTAATTTGTATACGCGAGGCGAGCGATTAAATAGCTCCGGGCACTTGTTTAGGCGCTGAGTTATTGGCCTCTCGCTTATCGGGCCCGAGCAGGTCAATTAACCTAAAAATGGAAGAGAGGCGATATGCCGCGGTGCGTACTTTTACAGTTTTTCGGAGGGGAAAACGGCGGGGAATGTGTAGCTATTATTTTTCGAAGCGCTTCGGGCGAGGAACGAGGGAAGAAGAATGTTTGAGGCATTGCGAAATTGGCAAGGTGTACTCGCCGGCGTGCACACAGCACAGTTCACAGTGACCAAGGCTCTCCGCGCTCTTTCCACAATGCATAAAGCGTCATAAGCCGCTGAACAATGCTCCCTGAGAGATTTCTTTATATTTTAAAGAGAATATTAAATATCCGCGGGTCTGTGAAAATTTTTACGCGCCGCTTTAAAGTTCAGAGTGTCTTGGAGTTTCCTTCGAACGGTTGGAATTCGAATGTATATACGTTGTAGCATATTTCTTTTTTTACGTAACTTCTATTGACTTCTTAACGCTCAGTTAGCAAGTAATAAAACGGGAAGAACGTCTGTCTTGTTGATACTTGACCTCCGTCAGAATTTGCTATTCTGCAATTGTCAGCTAAGAAGAAGTAAAACGTCGGTTGCAGTTTGACGTGTGTTTGGCTTAGACGTTACACGTAACGTTTGAAACAACATTCCATCAA
The DNA here is from genome assembly GCA_035582975.1 of Ormyrus labotus. Lineage (NCBI taxonomy): Eukaryota > Metazoa > Arthropoda > Insecta > Hymenoptera > Ormyridae > Ormyrus > Ormyrus labotus. The sequence continues at coordinate 11,644,899 of JAWWEO010000009.1, forward strand.
CGTGTCCTATTATTCGAGGTGCCATTAATCACGAACATATTTTGACCCAACCACGACGTTTTTACGTCGCAGCAGCATTGTTACATCTCGGCCGAAGCAAAAATTTCGTTTACCCGCCCGATAATCATCTCTCTGTCTATCGTCGTTTTCTCATGTCACTTATTTACTCTACGCCGATCATCCTCCAGAAATGAAATAACAACACTCATTCAGCCGACTGAAATCTCAATCGGTATATATCGAAGCCGCTCGCGGGCCGAACAATATGCTTCGATTCCCATCCTCTCCTCAAGTTCATCCTCCGAACAAAAGCTCTCTCTCTCTCTCGTTCTCTCCCTCTAATCCTAACATCGACCAATCAGAGCCAATTGAAATTCCATCGGGGGCCGCGCTTCTTATCCAGCCTCGGAATGCCCGCTCGGCGGAGATGAATTTCCCCCGGAACATCCGGCGTCATTAGCGCACGCGCCGATGCGCTATCGCGAGTCCAATTTACCAAACACGAGGGGGGGCGCACACACCCGGCGATTGCATCGCTACACGAAGAAGCAGCAGCAGCCGGAGAAAGAAAGCGAGCGAGCGAGCGAGCTTCTTGTTACGGCGCCGAGGTCATGGGTTAGGTCTATCGCGCTTGTAGAACACGGACCGGACCAGCGACGCGCGATTTCGAGTCACGAGGAGGAAGGGGGAAGGGAATATAGAGGATTCCGTGTTCTGCGGCGGATCGGAGCGCCGGGGAATATGAAAGCTGTGGAGGATAGAAAGCGGATTTTTGGCGGTCGGTGGATTTTTGATGCCGAGGTGAATAGCTATTGTTTAAGGGAACTTGTGTATGATATAGCCGAGCGGGGGATAGTGCCTAACATAAATCACCAGACGATTTTCCACGGATTTTTCCCCTCCGGAGCCCCGAGCTTGTTTCTGGTTTTAGAGGCATGTAATGGCGCGGCATTTCACATGTCATAAATAATAAACCGTGTTTTCTAAATTCCCTCGAAAACGAGAGAGATGCTCGCGTAATCTCGGTACACGATGCACGTGGAGTTTCGGCGAAATTTTCAGCCGAGAATTTTCGAGATCGATAAAGAGACCTTTCGACGATTAGACTCGCACGTTCGAAAGCCGAGTCAGACGCTCAATAACAGGTGGTAAAAATCAAATTTTCTCCGTGATAATACTAATCTCCCCTAAAGCCAAGTACAATTGAAGACACTCATGATATAACCATCATTTACGTACACGAGAAAAAGACACACGATTAGGCCCGAGCCCGCAAAAAACAAAAAAGGCTAATCACGACTTCTCGCGCATATATACGATGCATCTCATCTCCACCCACGATTCCCTCTCTCGCGAAGCACGTACACGCGATCTCGCTACATATATACATATACCTGCACGTGCGGATGCTGCGCGCGAGGCGCGAGAGAAGAAAGTTTAAAGTTTAAGCACGCGCGCGGTCGCGCACTTGATGCGCTCTCGCCGCCTCGTCGGAGAAAGTGATTACGTGTGCGCGCGCATCGCCGCCGCGGCGTGATTCGAGATTCGATCTGCGGGCACGTCCGCGCGGCATGCAGACGTATATATATATATATATATATATTGTTTATAGCCGGCGTAAATATATTCGTTCGCCGGGCCCGCACTCTCGATCGCTGATTTATCGGGGGGGCTATTATTTATATCGCGGCCTCTCGCGAGGTGCATTAGAGCGAAATTCGCTGGCCGGGATATTGAAAAGCGCGGCCCGTTCCTCTCTCTCGGGCTTCCGGGCGCTCTTTTTGCCGGGAGTCGAAGGTGGGACCTCGCTCTGGGAATGGGAGAGCGGCTCCGCGGTGGAAAGAGCGGAGGGCGAATATTTTGCGGATTCAATTGGGTGTGAGAAAGCTGCGGGGATTCAGCGAATTATTTATCTTTCACGTAATAGTTATCATTGTGAGGATGGATTTTTGTCGCGAGGCGTCGAGTGCATTCGCTTTTTGTTTGCTGCGGCAAATGCGTTTCGGGAATCGTATTATGCAAAACTCGGCGCTCTCCATTATATACGCGCGTTTGGCGCGGGCTTTTAATGTAGTACACATATATTTCATAGTTTACGTAACGGTAATTTAGTTAATTATTTTTCGAATGAGCATTACGTAATTTTCATCAATGGGGAGAACACTCGAGGGAGCTTAACGTTAACACTTTGCGCGGTACGTAGTTTTTAATTGAAAGTCCCCCCAATCTATTTTTTTTTTAATTTACAGCAAATTTTACGATCCGCTCCGCAAGTTTTCACTTTCCTTTTCGGTTTTCAGTTTCGCCGCGACAAATTGAAATCTATTTTTGCTTTATGCCCTTCTTTAAAAATTGTCTGGAAAAAAAATGAGAAAGATAAAAATTATATAATTTTACAGTCGAAAGTGCTCTCTGACACCGTTTTAGTAAAATCAAGCTATTATGAGTCCTCGTAAAGTTATTCAACTGTAAAGCGCTGCTCTCCTCGGTACTTTGAAGAAATTAATGTTGCATGTAAAAGGACTGGCGGAGCGACGGGAAGAAAAGTAGAAAATCAATTTATCATAAAAAAAAAAAGAAGGTTGAAGAAGTCCCGGCCGCTACACTTTCGGATCGATATCGGATGAAATATGCGCTCTCGATATTCATAAATTCAAGTTAATCTATCCTGCCTTGCGAAGCGAGCGCAAATATTTGCTCAAAAGCGTTTGCATATCGAATGCATAATTGGATGCGGCGTATATACATACATTTTTTGAGCCATCCTGGAAAATCTCCGAAACGAAAATACGACAATTTGGCGCATATAACGTCACGGTAATGAGTAGGTTTTTGCAGAAGAAAGTTCATAAAAAAAAAAAAGAAAAAAATGCGTAATCGCCGGTGGCCGCACATGTAAAGATCGTAAAAAAGCGCTTCACTTCGCGTGCAAAAGCATTATTAGGATTGGCAAATTGTTTCCTTAAAGAAAACTACACGTTAGATCGGCAGCTTAAATTATAATTAGCGACAATTAAGGAAATTGCGATTAAATTGCTTAATGAGAAGGCATTTTTTATCAAGATTTTTCGAATTAAATAAGTATAATGCAGATTCTCATCGTTCCGGCGCTGATTGTTGTTAATTTCACTTATTTTTCAGGAAGCGGAATTTTTCCGAATAGCTCTCGGTCGCGCACTTCGGATTACGTAATCGTAAATCAATTGGCAAAGTCAATATTGCGCAAACGTCGTTTTTAAAAATGGGTACCATTTTTCGAACGGTTCGAGTTGTTATTCGCGGGAGCTAATCTTTTTTCTAATCGTAAATCAGCCGATTGCCACTGAAAACCGAGAAAACTTTTCGGAATTGTCAATTTTTTTTTCTCCTCGGAGATACAACAACGCTTTGCGGTCGAAGTAATTGAATCTTAAGATTTAAAGGCACTCTTATGAAAAATAACTCTTTACGCGTACTAAATGCGAGGTAAAAACACGACACACGCGTTCCAGGCCTAGAGCCGCTTACAAAGCTCCATCTTGGTAAAAGCAGCTCGTAAACAAACTATAACCGGCGGACGTCCAGCTCGTATCCCCATAAAAAAGTCTCTCTAAGGACAAAACGAAAGGAAGGCTCGGCGCGGCGTTCTCACGCACCGCGCGGCCCGAGAGAGAGAGAGAAAAATCTATCTCGATCGGCCGATCTCGTAAAAAAAAGTCGCTTATTAAAAGCCCCGCATCAGCAGTCGTCATAAACGAGAGGCACACAACGGCCCGTAAAGCCTATCTCTCTCTCGACGATCCTTACGCGCAGCGCCATAATAGCGAGTCTTCGTTCTCTCTCTCTCTCGGCTCGCGCTTTTTGCAGGTGCAAGGCGCGCGCGGGCGCGGGCGCTCGCGACTATATAGGCTATCCGGCTGCAATCTGCGGGAGGGAGAGGAAGCGCGCGCCGCGAAGCGAGTCGAGAGCCGCGGAGCAAAAAATCCCATCGTGATAATGCCCCCGCAAAGCCAGAAATTAGCTTTTTACCCGCGTTTCCTGACGCGCAAAAAGGCCGCTTTGTTTGGTCATTGCTCGCCGGGGTGTACGGGGGGGCGGGAGGGGGAGGAGGGGGGTCGATCTAATCGATCGAGATATAATTAATAGGATGTGGAATTTGATTAGCGGACGAGTTTTTGCCCGGGGAAAAGGGAACGATTTTCTCGGGGTTTATGAAATTGCTCGCTCCGTTTGCAAAGGCTGCCTGTGGTTAATTAAATTTGCATATCGGCGAGCGCGGAATGGGGCTTTTTTTTGAATGGACGCGATCTAGATGGGAGATCAGTAGTGGGAAGATTAATATTGAGTATTGTTTCAGTCGATCGCTGATCAATCGTGCCTGCTGATTTATGCGATTTTTGTATTATAGAAATTTAAAATTGTGCTTTATATCGCTGGATTTGTGTGAATCGGTGCACTTTTTCGAAATTAGCATACAGTATCTAACATCTGTTTCTCTCTCTCTCTCTCTCTCTCTGAGGGTCAATAGATGCGTACGCCGATATCATTGCTATTTACCCTCTGGTATTGGATTAGTATTTGCATTATTCAAGTTTTTAGGTCGCGTTTTATCAACGCGCCGATTTAAATAATTTATATTTTCTACCGCGTTTTTATCAACTAGGAATCTCGGCTCCTCGAGGAAAAAGTTTCAAAGAAAATATTTGCACAGTAACCACGTCAATTTGGAATACTTTAATACTTTCACGTTAATAAGGAATAAATCACGGCGTTATACAATGGATAATTTGATGCTTAGCCTCAAATTTTGGCGAAATGTATCGAAAATTTCTTGGAAAGCGGTTAGGGGAACAAAACTGACATAACGAAAAAAAAACAAGCCTAATAAGTCAACTTGCATAATAAATACACAAAAACAGTCAATATTAGCAGTAATGATGTTGCCGTCGGACATTAGCAGCGAAATATGCAGAATTAGGATATTTTTTACTTACGTGTACATATAGTTATCACGTAACGTACGATGATACATAATCCATTTTTGTCTAAATTGGACAAAAAGTGCGCCGAGCATTGCTCTTCAATTGACGGTCATTTTTGTCGACTGCCTTAGTAAAAACTCCTTTTAAAACCGTTAATAAGTGACGAAACGTCGCGCGGCTTTTTGGCGCACTGTAATTATTGCAATATTTTAAATATAAATTTAACGACAAATTTTTTTTCTAATTCCATACATTTAAATATACTTTGGAGCAAGTGTTTATTAAAATATAATTAACGGATGCATCTACATACGACAGTTAAAGTTTTAGTTCATCCTAAGCATAAAAATATAAAGACTCCATCATCGAGTTTTTACATACTCGAAGCTTTCTTCACCTCCGTAAATCTAAAACCATTAATTACCGACCGAAGAAAAAAAGCCGAGAAAATCAGCCGCAATCGGAGCCTCTCCCCGCATTGAAAAAGGCATCGACTCGATTTTTCCGTCTATTCTAGGTTATCAGCTCCGCGGCGGCCGGTGTTATTTTTAGCGGAATATCCCACCATTCCAGCGGCAATCAAGATCCCACTATCTTCCACCGGCATTTTACAATTAAATTTCCAGGCTCTCTCTCTCTCTCTTTCTCTCTCTCTCTCTCTCTCGCGCGCGCGGGAGCTCCGCGGTATCAGCCGCGCGGCGATCGGCTCACGAGTCCGTGCAGGAATCTAGCCTTAATGAGTAAAATTGGACTCCCGATTCCTCCCTCCTTTCCTAGAGAGGAGGAAAGGCGTTTTTTTTTTTGTTTTTAGTCGCGCGGGGGAAGCGTCACGCCATGGTATTGTTTATCTCGAATCGAAGAGAGGGCACATCCTCCTTTCCCGCGCGCGCGCGCGCGCCGAGAGAAAGAAAAAAGCCGATCCGAGGAGTCCTATATACTTATCCTGCCTTCCTTCTTCTTCGTTTTTTTATTTTGTTCGAGTCGCCGCTCGCGCGCGGCTTGATAATTAACTGTCAACTACTTCCTTTTGCGTTTAAGTAGAAACTTTTGCGGGAAATCGTGACTGAGAGTCTTTACCGCTTGGCGCTTTTTAAATGTTTAACTTTCTTTGAGAAGGCGTTTGAGGCATTCCGACGCGCGGAGCTTATGAAGTTAGCCGGTAACGAATTGTTTTACGTAATTGCAGCCGGAATATTTCCTCGAAATAAATGCCTTTTTACTGCTTAATTACAGATGTACTTTCAATTATCCTTATAAATATTATTTACAAAAGTTTCTCCGACCGCGGCGGCGAGTATTTCTGGGAATAGCATCACGGACGAGATTAGATCGTTCGGGGGGATATACGCGAAGACACTTTCTTCTGTGTAGATTAACGTTTTATCCTCGTCGTAAAGCGTATGTACACCTTCCGCCGGGAGCAATATAAAGCGCGTTTTTCGTCATCGCGCAATAATCGTCCTTTCAAATAACGATCTCCGCGCGCGGCAGAAAACGAGCTCTCCCCGCGAACCCGGTAGAAATTGATGCTCTTCACGGGCCGTTTGATACGCTAACAACGTGGCTATTGATTTCTCTCTCCTTCGTCAGGGATTTTCGACGACGTTCGGTTTATTTACCCGCCGACCCTGACACTTCAAAGACTCACCTCTCCCGAACAAAGCGCCCTTTGTGGCTCCGTTTTCGTCGATTCATCGGTCCGAGGATGTGGGATGTCATTCCCTTAATACACGTATAATCTTTTATCGAGGAAAGCGATTATTACGATTAGCGCGGACTGCTCTTGTAAATTATTTCAACGAGAGGCGAGTCGATTTCGTTGCGCGCGCGCGCGCGGTTCTCGTTTGAATCCGCTCTGCGGTGAAATTTAATTACGAATTGATGTCTAGGTTATGGGATGAACTTACAAAACGGTTTCTGTTACGTTCTGATTCGATTTAGATTACGATCGAACGTACGAGTCGTAAGCAAACAAATACGAATTGTGTAATTGATTTATTCTAACGTTCAAAAATTACGACACGGTTCCATTAGGCCCCTTAGATGTATTATCAATCATTGAAAAAGGTTTTATGAAAAGAAGCCTTTGCGAAGTACAATGTTAATTCTAATTTAAATTCATTATGTAAAGCCACTCGAACGTAAAAGAAGTATTTTTAGCGTAAGCTTCTTTTCATTGTTATAAGTATCAACTCTTTTTACGTCTGGGAACCGTTTTCGGTGGGTATACACTTACAAAAATAAGCTCTGAAAAAATATATAAATCTCGTACTTTATTTCACTAACAAATACAACAATATTCGCTTTCAACATTTTACGCAAGCCGAAGTCCCGCGGAATTTACGAGCATCCATCAAGCAGCGAAGCATTTCTTCGACTGGGTTCGGAACCCTCGCCCGATAAACTCACCTCGCCTTATTTCACTTTCAACGGCTTCCGGGAAGGCCCGGAAAAACTCGTCGTCGTCGTCGTCGCAGCCTCTCTCTCTCTCTCTCTCTTGCAATTACGGCACGCGCCTTTAACCCGCACCCATAACCAGCCGCGCGGAGATCGGCAACAGGTGCAGCGACGGCGGCGGCGGCGGCGGCACATCGTAGCCGTCGAACTGGTTTTCGCTGCCCGGCGTGGCCCGCGGAGGTACCGCAACGCGAGCCTTGACACTGACACTCGTCCGACTCTTTCAAGGTCCCGAGTGCGTTGCATAAACCGGCGCGGGGCCCGGGGTCTGCCGGTTTCGGGACCAATTTTGCACCGTTAGCTTAATGGCGCTGGGGGACTGGAGAGAGAGAGAGAACAATGACTCGGAGAGGTTCGCGAGGTTGAAGGACGGCGAGGAGGCTCTTTTTTTCTTACCCCCTTTTTTGGTGGAGGGTTTGAAATTTGGGAGTGACGGATCGGTGTGGAAAGTTTGGCTGACGTCGTCGCGACGGGGGAAAGACGAAGAGTGCGTTGGGTAATTTTTAAGAAGAGCGGTTGCGTAAAACTTTCATGTTTACTTATTGTTTATTAGCATACAAGTGGGTATTTTGTTCGGGCGTTTTTAGCTGCATAATGCATATTTGCATAACGGAGGCTCTCTAATGTAATGACGGTATTCGTTCATTAGTATTTTTAACTTCCTGCTTTAGAAAGAATTAATTAAATAATTGCAAATAACAGATAAATTACGGATACAATTTCGATTGATATACTTTCTACTTTTCTGTTGCGGGTAAATGAGCTTGAAATATAACTATAACAGCCAAATAATTGCCGAGTAAAAATTCGTCCAACTCATAAACAACCCGCGCGTAACAAACAAAACGCGATGATTGCACGCAAAAAGCAGCGCAATCCAGAAACGCCGATCGAAGCTACTCTTGCGCAACCCCGAAACTCGCCTAATTCCACATCAATTAAAAACCGGCAAATCTCATTACTCCGCGCAAAAGCCAGTAGAAGCTCGGAAAATTGAATATCCCAGCGAAGCCCCGCACAGGATTCCTCGCCTCTCGGCAGATCTCCGCACGATCTCCGCGCTCAAAGACAGGGGCCCCGTCTTGACTTTCTCTCTCTCTCTCTCTCTCTCTCTCTCTCTCTCTCTTTCCCCCATCCCGGTCACGTCTGGCTCGAATCAAAAATCAGCATCCGCGCGCTCACGACATCGGGCAATAAAGCCGCGCCTGGCCTGCCCGGGGGGGAGAGAGAGAGAGAGAGAGCAGGAAGCCCTCCTCTCCTCGTCTTGTATCGCTGCGTAGCGGGCATTAGGCTTAGAGCGCGTCGAACACAGCGCGCGCGCTGCCGGGGGAAAATAAGCGACGACGCGCTACACGGGAGCTCGTTACCGCGGGAAAGACAATCTTCTGCACGGAGCGGGAGAGCCCCTCTCTCTCTATCTCCCTCCCCGTCACGGGGATTATAAGGAAACGGCGCGCGAGCGCGATGCCGATGCCCGGGCTTGGCCGCAGAGATAGCCTCTCTCCGCGCCTCTCCTCTCTTCCCTTAGATTTATTGGCCTTTAGAAAGGCAGCGATTCTTACGTCCGCGAGAGAGCCGCAATTAAGAGCAGTCAGAAAAGGATGAGTCCTTATAAAATCGCGCGCTGCTTTTTTCGCTCGGATCGCATGCAGGCACAGCGATTGTTGGAGCCGACGACGACGGGTTTCTCCTTTTGCAGAGCGATTGTTACGTCCGCGCCTCTCCCGCGAGCTCTCCTCGGGAGATGTGTAACGCAACGCCGGCCGAAGCTGTAATGGGACGGGCCGCTGTAGGGGAACGTTTTATTGCGATTCAGACGACAGTTTTATAAGCTTTTTAGGAAGCCGAGAGCGCCTGTTGCCTGTCTATTCGAATGCGAATTTTTTTTTCCGGCGGTTTATCGGCGGGTGGGAATTTATGGGTCGTTGATAAGCAGAAATAGATGGGGCTTCAAACGACTATCTCCTGTTTGTTTACGGTCTATCCGCGAGACAATTAATGTTATATAAATAGTGGATAATAAGGAAGAAAGCTTGTTATTTTATTGCGGGGGGAAGGATATTTTCAGTTTAATGCTTAAATATCCATAATTATGAAGAGTATAATATTTTTGAGTAATAAGGCAGGTTTTTATCCTTATTTGACTTACAAATTATCACCTGCCAAACATAAAAAATTATCAAAATATTAAATATTTGTTACTTTCGGGCTAAAATTACACGTTTAAGTTTCTCGAGACGATCAAGACAAGTAAATTATCGTAAAATCAAATTGACTTCCTGAAAGAGTGTCAAAGAAAAAAAAAAGGAATCATTTTTTCAATTTAAAAAGCGTCGCATTTTTGGTCTTTACTATAAAGTATACAATATTTAAAAAGCACGGCGGAAATCCGTACTTAAATATTGATAGTCTAGTTATAATAATTTTAAAATAAAGTTGGAGTTTATTTTCGTACATAATGTTAACACGGAGAGTTTGCATGCTTATAAAACAACCGATATTGGCTTTAAAACGTGATAATTACGACTCTTAATATAACCAACATAAGGTTACGGGCGCGAAAGAGGAGAAAATTATCGACTTATTTTATAAATTTCTTGTATAAAATACGAAATGGCCACAATTAACGTTATGTAAACCCGGATTGAAGGTTATGAACTTATAACGCAAAAGATAATAATCTAGATGAATTCTAACATTCACTCGGGAACTTTCCTTTTGTTTATAAACTATTCAACTTGGAATATAAAAGAGCGAGCAAAAAATAATTTACCTAAATTCAAGGAGGCAGTATTAGCATAAATTCCAGCTTTTGTTTCTTCCATTGAAATAAGTATTCTAACCCAGTTTTCTCGGAAATTGATCAATTTGGAATGCGCAAGCAGCGCCGGCAGTCAAATTGAGGCATTCGGCTCGCCGATCCGTCAGCGGGCAATTTTAGCACTCCGCTGCACTCCTCGTTGCAGACCGAATAAAAATTCGAATTTAAAAAAAAAAAAAAACAGGCGCCGAAAAATCGAGCTAATAAATCTGCCGCTTCGACAGCGAATATCCTATTTAAGGCCACAGGCGGCATTCGTTCGGTTGCCAAAAATAATTAAGCGCGTATTTCGCAAGTCGAAGACGTCCTTTCTAAGCCCCGCGCGCGCCGTTAATGCATTATACGGGTGTAGTGCGGATACACGGGGCAGAGAGCCCGAATAAAATTACGCGAGCCGCGGCAGTAGCGGCGGTGCAGCAGTTGCGCCCGCGTGGTCGCGTTGCGACACGCCGCGCGAATTGCAAGATTATTGTAATGACTGCCGGCGCTCGATGGCGAAAAACGCCCGTTAAGCGGCCTCCTTTTACAGTTTTTGGCGCCCGTGCATTTTTTTTTTTTTTTTTTTCAAAAGTTTTGCAAGGATGATTGGCCGGAATTAGAAGAGAGAAAAAGCGCGCGCGGGAGCACCGGTATAACGAGCTGCCGCGCAATTCCCCTGGATTCTTTTGAAATTAAGCCGATCGCGACGCGTCTTCTCTTTCGCGCGGTAAAGTCGTCCGAAGTCGCGTGACAATACGTTATTAACGGAGATCATTGGGATTTCACCCGAGACGTTCTATAAAGAGCGCCGGGAGAAACGAAAAAAAAAGGTGGCAGGTGTCATCGGAGATGACAAATAGTTAACTCCTCGAACGGTTTTGCAACGTTCCACCGCCTATAAATTCATCACTCTCGGTGTATTCCGTGCATAAAAATGATTTGCTGCAGCGAAAATATATACCTACCGCGTTAATGGCCTCAGCTGTGAGCTTGATGAACGTCTTTTATAATAAACAGCGATCGGTAAACGCAATTGAACTTTTTTATCATTAATGCAGAAGATGTAAATTTAGCCGAGGTAGAATTGAATAAAAAATAATCTGACGTTTAACTACTGCTTGGCTATAAATTTAAATTCCCTTTGGAATTGAAACGGATTGCAATAAAAAGTAATAATCCTCTATTTTTATACTAGCATTTAACAGATCTTATTATATGAAATAAAACTCGGTGATATTTTGAGTAAAATATCGCTTTTTTAAATATTGAAAATTCCTTTCAAATTTTTAATAATAACCTGCACTAATTTGCCTACTTTATTGCACGTTTATTTTCCAAACGCGACGTACGAAAAAAATGGAAAGCACGTCTGATTACCATTAAAAACAATATATACACTGCGTAAGATTCAAAGTAACGAGCAGAGCATAATATCTGTACATTATCTTGGGATATTGGGATTAAGCTAGATTGAAGTAAGCTGCTTCTTCATGCGCGTAATCATATGCAAGTAATCCAACGTTCATGACTCATCGTAAAAGAAACTTCAGCAGAATTAATTTCACACCTTTTTCAAAAGATCATCATAAAGTTATACTTTATAAAATTACCGTGCATTAAATGGCAGCCGTAAGAATCGCGTGCATAAAGAAACATTGTATTAAGTCCTTTATAAATGGCGTTTTCCCTTTTGGGAAGATTGAAAATGCGGCAGTCTAGTTTGAGACAAACTGTGCACTCATACCGACGGAGTGATATTTTATTATAATTGAATAGAATATAATGACACTCTTTCGTTTCCCGTGAATTATCGTACCACCCAACTGACAATTTAAGTACTGCTACAACGTGTTCATTTGATGTGATATACTGTGCGTGATAAATTGGTTTTCTGTTGTCATTGAACATATTGGGATATCAACAAGCAGCACATCATAATTACGCAAAGTCAAATGCGAACTTTCACTAGTTAAAATGGTACAAATTTCCTTCTTAGAAAATCCTTTTGATTGATTTTTTTTTTGCATATCAAAATTAGATTTTTCCTGGTGATTTTCTTTCTCTCGAGCTAATTAACGATGCAATGATAAAAAGAGCTTAATAGAGATAAACGTTTCAAAGATTTATTTTACTTGCAAATATGCTTAGATGATCTCATTGTCTTTTAAATTCAAATACGCTTAATTAAAAAATTAAATGCACGTTTCCTAATCAAGATGCCAAATGAGCGTCATTAACTAATCGTTAAACAATATTGTTGGCATGTAACAGCGTCTGAATTCAAAAGAGCCCTGAGATCAACAGAATTACATCTTCACACAGCCGTCCGTAAACCAACTTTATAATAAATACGGCTTCAAGCACAATTATTTACGGTAATCACGGCGCGAATAAAAACGCATGAAAAATGTTTAATTTCGTTCCGACCGGTAGTTTTTCCAATTCCACGCGAATAATAACCCCCAATTGCGAAATGGCATTTTACATAAGAGCAAACAAACGCGCTTAATCCTTACATACATCCTCAGCGAGAACTACGCATCCATTTAAAGTAAAACCCACGAACCAAAAAACGTCGTAAAAGAAGAAAAAAAAAAAAAAGAGATCCAGACACGACCGCAGGTAATTCGTACGTTCACCCTGGGCAGAGAGGTAAACTCGGAAGACGATCGCGCGCGCCATACACCCACGCGCCTCTCGTGCGCGCGCGCGCGCCTGCATCGGGATATATCTCGGTCAGCTCTCTCGCGGGGCCGCAGAGAGAAAGAGAGAAAGTCCCTCCGCAATGCGTTCTCACGGCCGCCTCTCGCAATTATTAACGAGCCGGCTCTCGCCTCGAGAGTCGAGGGATTTTATATATATATATATATATATATATATATATATACACGCGTATATATATATTCTATCGGTATTAAAAATCGACGCGGCCGCCGAAAAGCTAGACTAATTGCCAGCGGCGGCTCGATGCGTGTTATGCAAATCCGCGAATTCCGCGGCTTTACGGCGTGGCTCTCGTGGCTTTTTAAGGAGAGAAGCCTTTTCGGCCGACGGTGGGGATTGGCTAAAGTGCGAGTTGCGATACGCGGGGGAGAGCCCGCTGGGAAAAGAAAAAAAAAAAAAAAAAGAGTTCGGTTTATCGGCGGGAGGCTAATTTGCAGGTAGTTTCGGGTGGCGCTGCCGCGGGAGTTTGATTTAATTGTACGGTTCACTCTTTATTTTGCCGAGTTTAACTTTCCTTTTTTGCCCCGGGGCGCTTTGGCTTTCTGGCCGAGCCGCGCTGGAAAATTTTTATTTTCCATCTCGGATTTTCTTTGTGTCTTTGCGCGCGAAGTGAAATCGTCCGCGAGAGACGAACGATTTCGAAAAGCGTAAACGTCGGTCTAATTGCACTCTTTGTAAACATCCTTGAATTTTGGCAATAATCTCTTGAACGAACCTTGAATTATACAACTTAATAACTCGAGTGTAAGTTTCTTCTTCAAAAGTATCCATCTACTTATCTTTAATAAAGGCAATTTTTACTATTATAACGTGTACTTTTGCTACAATGATTGACACGTCGAGATTGAAGACGGAAGGCCGAATTATGAGTTCATTTACCAAAAATTTGCGGTTCAACCACTGACCCGCGCGAGCAAATGATTCTCTCCTCGCAAGGCGATTCGAAATTGCAACATCAATCACCACGCCATTAAACCGGCGAGTTATTTAAACCAGTAGGCGTTTTTATCCTTTATTAGCTCCGACTCCGCCGTGTAATCGTTTTTTCGTAACGCCGCGCTCTCCGGCCGGAGCAAAAATATATTCGACTTTGCATATCGGGGCCCCAATCGCTTCGCACTTGTCACTTACTCATCCATTGGCGCGTCAATCACTCGGCCAAAGTTCAGACAGGTACACAGCTGTTTTTTTTTTATCGTCGAGCTTTATCCGCCCCGGCCATCGATGATTAATAGCCGTCTCTCTCGACGTATATCGGAGCACGCGAACGCACGAGAATCGATCTCACATCACACGCGCGAGTTCGCTTCAATTTCACCGATGATGAATGTGTGCGCGGACCGTCGCGTATAAAAAAAAAGGCAGTCGGAATGCTTTGTGGCGCGGATTGTGTAACGAGGAGAGTTCGCTCGCAAATTACGTTAAGAAAACGCCCGTGGAAAAAGGTGGACGCGTCGCTCCATATCCTCCGTATAACCCGTTCGAATCTCAATTTTTCCATGCTTACGGAGATGATTTTACGGTTTTCCATGAGCGACATTGCCTCATTGCTCATTGTTGTTGTTCTTTTTTTTTTCACTTTTGCACCTTCTGTGCACAGTTGCTTCTTTGTTCTCCTGACATATTAACACAGATCGCTTTTAACGGCGACAAATTACGAAGGTTCAGAGCGATCCCAATTATAACGCAATTGTTATTCAATATTATGAGTCTCTTACTGCGCTTCTATTTTTAATTGCAAGAGTTACGAGTAAAAGATGAGGTTACTCCGCCATTATTGCATTATGCCTCTCTTACGAGTCTTAGTCATTTAAACTCGAGACATTGACCATTTTAGATAATAAATGTAAGTAGGTTCAAGACAGCGTGTTATTGAACTTAAAAAGAAAAATCAATTATACGCTTATACGCTAATATCTCGCTTCGACCTGTGCAACGAAACTTTATCATAATTTAAACGCCGCGAAAGAGCTCTCTCGTACGCCGAACAGTCGAAATTTCCCACCCTCTAAATCAGCCCTAGCCGTTAAATTAAAATTTATAATGCATCATTCATTCGGGCCGCGGGGCAGTTAAAATCTCATTACCTCCCAGAATCCGCGGATTTTATTACACACGGCTCTCTCGGCGAACGCTCCACCTCCATAATTCGCGAGCCCTTAAAACCGTGAGGGAACACCTCTCTCTCCGCGTGTACAGAGCCTCTCCTCGCGGCGCGGCGACGGGGCGACTGGCAATTTACACATCAAGCACGATTTTGATTTAAAATCCGCGCGGACGACTCCCCGGACGCCTTCCATAAATTACCAAATTGCCGGATCCTCCCTTGATAAGCATCGCGAAGGGCTCTCGGTAATTACAGGATCGACTCTCTCTCTCTCTCTCGCGCGCGCGTGCGCGTACACGTGAATTACGGTCGGGGCGCATGCGAGTTTCTCTCCCCTTGCGCGAGAGCCTTTGTCTACGAGCGCTTAGAAGAATATTCGCGTCACGTCTGCGGCGCGCGCATCTCCGTAAAGATTATACGTCTTTGATTTTTCTAGCCAAGGTCTTTCTCTCTCTCTCTCCGCGCACAGCCGCGCGTACTTACCTTCGTGCGTACGTAAAAGAATTTTTTTTTTTTCACTCTCGCCGCCGCCGCTGCATGCTCGCTTCTTCTTCTTCTTCTTCTTCTTCTTGTTTTTCGGCTACTTTTTGCAGGAGGCATTAGGCCGGCTCGATGCGCTCGGCAGATAATTCGATCGGGACTCATCCGACGGTTGTTCTCCGCGAGCTCTCGTCGGCGTGAGTCATCGACGGCAAGGAAATACGTGTTTCTGTCTGCCGAGGAGGCCTTTTTTTTTCTCTCTTTATTGGATAAGAGGCTCGAGGTTTCGCTGTCGGGTGCAATTCATCGGGTCTATTAAGTGATTTTCCGATTTTTTTCTTCTCTCTCTCTCTCTCATGCATTGTGTGTGTATATACGAGCGCTTATGCAAATTGACGGAGAGCTCCGAGGATGTCGGTCTGAAATTAAATGCTTTTTTGCCGGGCTGTAATTGCCATATTTAAATAACAATGAGATGTTAGAACACGCGGCTTACCACATTGATATTAGACGTTAGTAGGTGTTACGAATATGCTTAAGAGTCCTTATTGAATCTAAGCGGCATCTCGAACACTTATTGTTGCGGGTTTTTTTTTTATAAATCGGCCTTTTGTGTGTTTAACTTGTTCAAGGCTGAGTAAGTTTTCAGAAGAAAAATCGAAGCTTGGCATTTTTAGATTTAAGAGATTCGGTAAAAAAAAAATTGAGAACGTTTTAATCGGTGCTTCGTGAATGCATTAAATATTTTCTCGTAAATTATTAATGTACGAAGGCCTCTAGGTTATTAAAGTTCAGCAGGCCATTTTTTGCAGGCATCTTTAAATTGCATCGTAAAGTAAAAAATGTCTAGCCTCAATAAATTCATCAATCACGGCTTTATATAAGGAATACGTCAAAATAAAATTATTAAAAGTACTTTAATTAAAGAAGCGCGCCCGAGGAATCCGTTTAAGCTGTTAACGTTTTTTAGCTACATTATTCCTCTGTTTATTAAACTAATGGAGAAATTCCCTTTAAAATGTCAAATTAGCATACAAGTGCGTGTAAACTTCAAGGTTTCCTTTGAGGTTATCGACTCGACTCTTCTCTTTAACTGACAAATAGCCGCGAAGTAATTTACTGCAGATACTTCAGAAATTTATTTTAAATAAAGAAGATAACCAACTCCGCGACGATGTCCCATAACCGCCGTAAAAACGATTGTTTAGCGCAGTTTTTACGTTAATAACCCGCGGCGGTGTAGATCGTAGAAAAACAATTTCGAGAAGGAACAGTTGCGCTCGCGCTCACGATTAATAGTACCATTTAGGCAATTTTTTCCACTTACTTAAGCGCCTTTATGCAAGTCAGGCCCCGGGAGATTTCATATAAGAAAATGAAGAAACTCCTTCACCTTGCCGCGGCAATTTGAATCCTCGAAATGATAACTAAACCGCGACTCTTTATACACTTTGTCACTCGGTTCACGTCCGAGCCTCCTTTTCTGCCCGTTTACTTGCTCAGCACGCAGAGGACGGCTCGCAGCTCCTTTTTCCACCGTCATCTTCCCTCCCTTCTTCCTCCTCCGCTCGCGCGTTTTATTTTTATACCGTCCGCGTTCGTTACAAAACTAGAATTGTATGCTAATGCGAGCCCCGCGATATTTTTTCGTTCTCCATTTGGGTTAAAAATATGAGTCGGAAAGAAGTTCAAGGTCGGAGCACCGTGCAGCGTCCTGTGTGCTTTAACGCGCCCGTTAAAAGCCCGTTTCTGCGAAGTTTTCTCTCTCGAGACGGGAGAGAATAGGGAGTTTTAAAAAAGGCGATCCTTGAGAGTGTTCGCGAGCTAAAAATAAATATAAATCTCTTTTGAAGCCGAGCCGCGAGTTCGCGGGATGGGCTTTTGACTCACGCAGGAAATTTTGTAATGTTTACTGGTTTTTAATTCGATGCAAACTTTCGCATTTGCGGATAACGAGGCCGGTTTAGCGCGGCGCTAAAAAAGCTATTACTTTGACTCTCGTACGACTCCGTTTCCAAGTGCCGATTCGTGGAAGCGGATATCTCTCGAGGAAATGGGAGAGGATATTATGAATTGTATTATCAAATCGTTGTTTGTACAAGATTAATAACCGGCACACTTTTTTAATGAAAGAAGGAAATTTTCCGTTCTTAAATCTATAACCGAATGCAAATCGAAGCCGATCCATTGTTTTATGAAAATTGATCGCTGACATTAAAGCAAACGATCGATTAAGGCCCGCGAAATGAGATATTTAAAGTCCTAAAAAAATATTGCGAGACTCGCAATATTTGGATATTTCGCTTTCATTTACGATTTCCCAACGATTCCACAATAAAACCATTGCCATTTAAGAGAAAAAAAAGTGAATTTTCCCGCAAACAATGAGTTTTTCGTTTGCAACACCCGCATTTATCCCAAAAATTCCCACAATTTTTCCACACTTACGCAGCGGCGCAGTTCGAATTGCACCACGAGTGCAGCATTACAGAAGCATCGAATAAAGCACAATTAGACGAAGAGCCCCCAGAAAAGCAGCGGCAGCGGCCGTTAATCAGTCAAGCCAAGTTCCTCGTAGCGCCTAACAAGATCGAGCCCTCTGCCAATTCGAAACGGAGAAAAAAGCCACGGGGCCCCCATTGATAAGGCCCTTCGCTCTCGTCCTTTAACGAGCGCCGCCGTGTACGCTAATTGATCGTCGAGCGTTACCTCCCGCTGACCCGGACAGTCGCGGGTAAGTAATGAAGATGCACGGACACGATCCTCTCTCGCGGGGGCCTCTTCCTCGAACGGCGCCCGATTAGCCCGCGGCCGAGATTTTCCCGCGACACGAGAGAGAGAGAGAGAGAGAGAGAGGCTCGTGAAGAAAGTCTATACTTACTTTCGCCCCGCCGTCATTTTTGCCCCGATCCTATCGCGATTGTATATATACACAGACCCCGGCGGCGGTGCTTGATGCCCTTTTTTCCGGGACGGTTATTGAAAATGGACCGGGGATACACCGGGGCTTTACGTAATGAGACGTTGCGCCTCTCGAACGACGCGCCGCCGATGTGCTTTCGTGCTTTCGTCGCTCGTTCCGGGGCCTTTTTCCAGAGATGGAGATTGCGCGCGCGCGCGCGCGGGACGCGAGGGAGTTTGATGGAGGATAATGGGGGGGGGAGATAATCGGGATCGACCTGCAAATTATGAGCAGAGGTGGAGGATTTTTGTTGGGAAAGAGAGCTGCCTTTATTTTTCGGTGCTATCGGGGAAAATTAGTTGCGTAATTGCTGATGGGGCTTTTATTTTTATAACTGTCCTCTCGTATATAAGATCGCTTTCGCAGAAAACTCGTTAGGGTTCGAATTATAAAGCTCGGCTTTCGAGATAATACACTATATAATACCGATCGCAACTACAAATTTATAAAGACGCTGCACTACAAAAAGGAGCGTTAATTGCACGATGCTCGTCTATTACTTCGCTTTACTTTGTGTATAAACAATACAGAAAATTGACGCTAAACATATATAGCCCATCCACTCGGCCGAGCACATTTTCCGAGCTTAAAACAGCCCGTAACGCGCGCGTCTATCGTTGCAAAAACGAAATTGCACCCGGAGCAACAATGCAAAGATTTATCTTTAAAATAATAAAATCTATGATTTACATCTAGCGGCGGACGCCGCGCCGTAAAGCACACGCCGAGTCTCCAATTGTGTCGGCGCGCATTTAGCTCTCTCGCGCATGCGTATACGAAAAATTATCACCGAGGCATCTTCAGGCCGCTTCTGCGCGGCGGAATGCGCACTTATACTATATACCTGCCCCGGACTCCGCGGCCGCGCTTGACTTACAATTAGAGAATTCCGCGGAATAATTTCCACGGCTATGAAAAAAAAATGAGAAAAACACGCGCGCATCTCGCTCGTAATCGCGAGAGTAAAATTGCCGAGAGATAATCGTATTCGCCGCCTGAGGGTATTAATGCATTGGTCGTTTTCCTATTTTATCTAAATATAGTGCTGTTAGAGGCGATCAGCGCGGATAATGAAGAAAATTATTAAAAAAAAAGAGAGAGAGAGAGAGAAGGCTTCGCGAAGCTTTTTATAACATAATTATCGAGCGTTTTTTCTTCTGCCTCCTCTCGCCGGCCTTAATCATTTTATTATCACGTCGCGCATTGAGGATTTTACTGGCGTTGACTGCATTAATCAGCGGTCTTTTTTTTTTTGTCTTCGGCTTCTCGCGGCGTTGCATCAAAACTAATATATTTCTCCGGTGCTAATAGTGCGATTCGCGTTCGGTTAGCACCGCGACTAGAGCCAACAATCAATTTGTCCCCGTAAATAATAAGCAACCTGCGAGAGCCGGCAAATTCCCAATTTTACGCAGCCATCCATTAGAGTCTACCAACCTACACGTTTTAATAGTCCCGTAAATAACTCGGAATTTATCGCCTCGATAAAGTACAATAATCGCGCGCGGCCGAACTCTATATACCCGTAGGGCTAACTTTCATTACTTTCGCATATACCTACTCTCGGCTCGAACGCACAAAGGCAGACCCAGAAAAAATAAAAGAAAAAAAGCGTTCGCCGAGGAGAGATCTTCATTTCGCAAGTCGCCGCGTGCGGCCTAATGAACGAGATTAGCGGCCGGCTCTTCAAGGTTCGGCCTTCTTTTTCTAACGCCTCTCTGCCGTTAGCGACGTAGGCGGGCCTTTTGAAGCATCGTTCATCTTTTATAGTCGCGCTCGCCTTTGCGTATTTATAATTTAATGCGCGAGCGGAGAAGCGGCCGCCGCGCTTTTATTTCATTTTTCCGAGAGAGAGAGAGAGGCGGCTCTTTGTGCCCAAGGAGCAGCGCCGGCATGCAATATATGCAGATGCAGAAAAGTGCGGCAATTGTCTTGCGCTTCTTTGGAAAGGCTGGACGGCAGAGCTTTGTTTGAAATCGGAGCGGCTTTTGTCTCGCGATGAAGATTAATTGAGTTTAATGCCTGCAAGGGCCGCGTTTCGAAGTTGTCGACTTTTGGGTCTTGGACTTTTTTGAAAATAGATTTTTTTTTTAATCGAACATTTATTTCGGGTCGATGATTCCGAGTATCGATGAGATCATTTGAAAACTGTACAGTCACAAGATATCCTTCCACGTTACTTTGAAAAAAGTAATATTCGAGAAAAAAAAAATTTAACCTCATTCGCGTTGATTGGCATATTGATGTATCGATGTTCCATCGAGCCGCGAGCCAAAACGAACAGCAAAAGAACCGGGATGATTGAATTTTTATTTACGCTTTTCATTTGAATACGAATGTAATCGCCATTTTTTTTTCTGTTACAGGTGAGTTCAACGACTAATCAGTCTGCTGAATCTTCTTTGTCACCGGGCGTTCGTAAGTGTTGGCGTAAAACGTAATTTATGTTGATTTATGAGCGTACGCTGCAAACGATTGTTTTAGTTTACGTTTCAACGCTTGCCGTTGCGATTTATATGGAAAAAAGAAAAAAAAAACGAGGCATTGACCCTAAATTTTTTTTTTTTTCACTTGGAAATACACGACGCGCAACGCTTCTTTTATATAACTTTTTTACGCGGCTTTAATGGCGTCTTATTTTTAATTGAACATAAAACGAGTAGATCAATGATAATAAATGGTATATTCAGTTGTTAACGTAAAACTATTTTACAATCTTAACGAAGCAATAATTGGATAAGGATTAAAATAAAATAATTTATTATAAAGAAATCACACCGTGACGTAAGATTCGTTAAAACCCATTATAAAAGAAGTACAAGAACATAACTTTATCTTATACACAGTCTCTAATACCGTACCGTTCCCGCAAGCAGCTCGTAATAAATGAAGCTGTCGATCGCTCGAAAAATCCTTCTCCGCTCTCCGCCACGCACTTCTTTACGATTGTTTTAGCTCGGCTCCGCGCTAAAACTCGGAGGAATATTCATTGCGCGCCTCGTTCCTTCCAGCGAAATATTGACAATGGCGCTTGCGCAAAAGGCCAGGTCTCCGCGATAATTACTCATCTATACGCGCGCGAGCCGATGTTTGACCGCGCGGCCGGCTTTCACTCGGTTTCCTCCGCGGATACCTTTTTGATAACAGCCGCATTCTTTCGCCCGGCGAGGAGTGGTTTTTTTTTCTTTTTTCGAGAGACTTTTGTGGGAATTTCGCGGCCGAGGAATTTATTTTCTCGAGGGCGACTCTGCGTGCGTTCGCGCCGGATTTTGCAAGTGCTTTTGACCTTGGCGTGATTTGGCAAGTTCGAGTACTGTTAAGAGAGTCCGGGAGACCGCCTAAATTGTAGGCAAAACGCGCGGTAATGGGTTATTAAAGTATATGAATAGGTCGAAACGAAGCGTATATACCGCTCTCGAGGTTCTAAAGTGAAATGACACTGCAAATACGCCGAGATATTTTAATGGCAATTTCCGCGTTCGAAGCAACTCCGACTGGAGTATTAATCAAATACTACGAAGCTCGCGCGTTATTAAGCTGAAGATGCTCTCGAGGAGAAAAATCATTTGAAAGAGTGATTCGTCCGTTTTTTCAGCCGTTACGGATAAAGTTCTTGGGTTTTCAATTAGCCGGGGGAAGGTTGTAGTGCGTTCACTTATATCTGCATCGACACCTTGTGTCGCGTTCCATATCGGTATAACAATGAAATGCAAGGAGGTTAATTGCAAATAAATTACTGCGGCAAGCACAGCCGAGTATTCGTAAGAGTGTGACTAATTGCGTTAACGCGAATAAATTAATTTATTTATTGCAAAACGATTAATCATCTAACCCGTCCTGCGAGGCGGAATTATCGCGTGCTCGTAGATCATTTGAGTATAGAAGTAAACTTTTTCGGTGTGCCTGCTGCTTTTCCGCGTCTCGAGCGTAACAATAGAATCTTGGAAAAAATGGCGCGCGCGCATAATGAAGCTTATTAGCATACGTGTCAAAATAGTAGCAAATTTAATCGAGAGGATTTATCGGCAAGCATTGTCTCACCAATTTATTGCGTCCTATACATGGTTTGAAAATATAATACTGCCTGCTGCGACAATTTTTGTACGAGTTGCGAATGAAGATTTTTCCGCAATACCTTTCCACCTTTATTCAACCGATCGAATTTCAAATAGCACCGCGTCCACGGAGCTTTTCGAAAAAGGAGCAGAGCGTCAAAAGAACACTAGAAACTTCGTCGATACAAAATCTCCTATTTACGTTCGAGAACTCAACAAAGCCCCGAAGCAGCAGCAGCAGCAGCCGCAGCCGCCGCCGTCCGTCACGCCGATAACGGAGATCGGTCCAATTAGCATACACGGGCGAAAATAAAAGTTGGCGAAACGGGTTCGCTCGGGGCGGCGAAGGAGGCCACTCGGGCTCTCGTATCGATGTCACTGGGACTCTCTCTCTCTCGGACTCTTGAACTTCCCTCTCGGGGAAACTCTCGTCGCCCACGCGGTCGCGAGTTATGCGCGCCGTTAAAAACCGGGCGCGCGCGAGGCCAACGCCTCGTAAGTGTGCCGCCGCCGCGAGAGAGAGAGAGAGAGAGCTCCGCAGCACGCGCCGCGCACGCATTACCGGAGTTACATTGTAGCCGACGCGCGCCGAGATTCGCGGGAAGGTGGAAAAGGAGAGCCGTCCAAAGTGCCGGATGACGGGTTATTGTGCCGCTGGGAGAGAGAGAGAGGTTAACGTCGGCCCGCTGCGGTCGAGTTTTATTTTCTCGAAAGTTTTTAATTGCTCAAATTGGGATTTTGCCGCAAGAACGCGGGAGGATTGCTATTATTTATCTCTTTTTTTTTCTCTTTTTCTCGAAAGAAATCGTTTTGCCGCGGAGATAGGATCAGTATATAGTTTCAATAGGAGAAAATTTCTTTGGAACAAGAGACTCGAGATTAAACGCTTTTGATTCAAAAAGTAATTTCGTGTTTTTTTTTTTTTTTTTTAGTGGGGCAGGAAATTTTGAAATTTGTTGAACCTGTCGGAACAAAGGTGCAATTTATTAGAGGCAATGAAGTTTTATGGCAATGAAGTTTATTTGAAAGTGCGCCGTAAAACGGCAACGATTTGAAATTTGAATAATCGTTTCCAATAGTTGGGCAAGACAAAGTGCAATTAATCGGACTGTAATTTTTATCCCCCAATTCCAGTTTTATCGTGAATAGTAAAATTATACGAAAATTATTCATTTTAACGTGAACAACTTTTAAATTCGAATTCAAACTTCTGATAAAATCGATCAATAAATAAAATTGTGATATTTATTCATTACTCATTCTTCCAATGCGATTAAATCCATTTATCTTTAGAAGAAAAAAACTCCTGCACTTAACGGTTCAAAAAGGTACACAGCACAAACCAGCTAAATTTGCTTCCTCTAGATCATTTCGTTTCTATAAATTATCATATAACATTTTAAAAGCGCATAAAACGATTATCGCTTTGTTAAAGCTACCGTCCCTTTTTTTTTCTCAACTAGTTCACAATAATATATAAATTACGCGCTTCGCCCCGGGCAATCTTATTTAAATTTAAGTATTAATAAGTTCTTAGTAATATAAACATTAACGTCGCCGGTCAACCTCCGGAAAAACCAGTTACAAGCAGATAATATCCGCGATACGAGTCGCTCCGCGCGTTTAGGCCCGTAAACCCGATCTGTCGCCCGCAATAATAACCTCAGGAATTTATGTCAATGAAAAGTTCGCGCCCGTGGAAAAACTTGTATATCGCCCCGGCGAATAATTTATCAGACAGGCCCCCCCCCTCCCTCCCTTTTATTCTCCCCCGGCCGGAAAAAATCTCCGGCGCGGCCTCTAACAGCCCTGTGCGCCAATTCCACGCGGCGCGGCGCGCGCGTTATCTCGCGCAATTTATATCCGGTGGCGAATAGATCCCCGAGCGTATGACCATCTTTTATACGCCGCGGCGTAGTATGTTAGCGGCCGCTATCAGATCCCGGATCCGCGCTGAATTAACTACATTATTAGGTTGATTTATAAGCGCGCCGGAGAGAGAGAGAGAGACGGAAAAGTCTATATGGGGGTATGTATCCGAGAGGTGTTTTCGCGGGAATTTCTGGTACATCTCGCGGAGCGAGGATGAATGTATACGTGCACTGCTTTTAATAATCCGATTTGCAAGTCCGATGCGTAATCGACGGCTGATGTAACGGGGAGGGGGAGAACGGAGGCTACCGCGGCGTGGGTGCGGTGCGATCTTGAAGGATGGAGCTGATTGAGGAAACACGTGGGAAAAGCGTCGCCGAGCGAGGAGGACAAGTGTCGTTATGCTAATCTAATTGGGTGTTCTGCGCTTTTTTTATTCTGGAATTCCTTCTTTTTTTTCTTCTTCTTTTTCGCAAGCAAGACGTCGTATCGCAATGCCGCGCGGTCTAGCCGTTACTTTATGAAAGAGCTTTATATTGCGCGCGCGGCTATTAATTCCGTAATAAATATGGGAGCAAGTGTGATCGCATCGCATGCAAATATAAAAGCGTATTTAAACAACATCCTCGGGCGCTTTTATTTATGAATCTACAAATCACGAAAGCATATACTTTCGAAATTCGCGCGAGTGGTAGCAGCCTCTTTTTGCGCCGGGAAAACTTACAGGCCTCCGTTCGTCTTCAATTAGCTCGCAGAACCATAAACTCTGCGAAAACCGAAGAGAGCACCGCGGATACAACACACAGAGAGCGGCCGATGCTTTACTTTAAAAACGATCAAGTTACCGTACAAAGTATCAAAGCCCCGATGCCCCGCGCAAATAAAACATTCGTACCACCCCTCGCTATTTATAACCATTATTCCCCCCGCCCTTCGCGACAAGCCGAGGCGCATCGCGCCTGCGCATAATTCCCGATTATAACTCGCTCGGGACAAATATTCGCGCGACATCGCGATCGATATCGCGGATCTAGCGGGGCCGTCCCTCTTCTCCCTCCTCCCGCCGCGGCTCGACGATTTGTAAAATGAGCCCGGGGCTTATGTACGGCATGTCCGCGGCCAAATAAGAGCAGAAGGGGGACGCCCGACTCGCCACGACACGCTGCAGGGCCCCCGAGGTCGCCTGCGCGCGCGTGTGTATCCTCCTCCTCGCGCGCGCGGAGGACAGTCTCCTTGGTCGGAGAGTCGAGAGAGTTAGGAGGTGACCGACTCGGCCGGCTCAAGGGGGATGTTTGATTAATGGCCGAGAGAGAGGGCCGGGAGATTTTTACGGGCCCGCTCTAGTTTCTCGGGGCTGGGACAGTTTTCGCGGCCGACCGGGGGGGAGTCGGATGATGTATGGAGTTCGATGCCGGCGACGGTCGGGACTGTTGGAGTAATCAAGGGTTATTGTTGAGAGTGAGATGCGCTTGATAAATCGCGGTTTTAACGTCCTCCTTTTTTCTCTCTCTCTCTCTCCTCTCCCGCGCTAAACGCTTCATTATTTTTGGATCGACGAACGAATTTTTATTGGTTCTGCATTTGCATGCGGATCGCGATAAATGCGTCTGGGGCATCGTTTTAGTATCATAATAAAAAAATTGTTTGCGTTGCATTTCAATGAACTATTTCTTTAAACGATCTTCTCGCTCTTCTGCTCATTTTCCGAGAAGCCCGCAGAATTAACCGTCGGAAATAAGACGTACACGACCCTCTGCTTTTTAAACGTCTCCTTAAAAAATGACTCGATTACCGGCAACAGATTCGCTTTTAAAAAAAAAAAAAACGACTCATCGCTACTCCTCCCTCGCTCTGCGCGCTTTGTCCGATAAACTCGGAATTTTTCACGTCCTCCATTAGGCCCCCACCGGAAACATACCTCCGCGGTGCCGAGATAACGCTTTATAGCGACGAATCAATTTTTTTCCTTGCTCCGTAAACTCTCTCTCTCTCTCTCTCTCTCTCTCTCTTTCTCGCTTGTCCTCTTGTAATGCATTGTGTGCGACGACGACGCGATGCATCTCTCCCGCGCGCGGCCAGGCAAACTACGTATCTACCCGTGTACTTATTTTATTCGCAGAAGTGCACACGGGGCGACTCTCGGACTCGGCGATTTACCGATTACGACGTTTAGCCCGCTGGTGGCGACTTACGACTACAACGGCGCTGCCACGACGGCCCTCCGGCGCTCTTTTCCAGATATAAATCTGTTCATAAAGATCTTTTCGCGGCGATACCTCCCCGGCGTGCCAGTGGGAGAGCTGACCAAAACGGTCGATACGCAGAGAGAGAGAGAGAGAGAAAGAGAGAGAGCCGAAGGCACGCGGCCTTTGTTGTCCGCGCTCCTTTTGCTCCTCCGCGGGAATTTAAGACCTCCCTCGGAGCTACGAATTAGCAAGGAATTATGTCGCGCCGCCGCTGTCGAGCGAATAAAGCAAATAAACTCGCGGGTAAACGGACGTTTCTACGGTTTAAAAGGGCAAAAGCCATCGAGAGAGAAAGAGAGTCGATATTGCGAAAAAGCGCGGCGCTGCTTCTCTTTTACTTTTCGATGCATTGAAATTTTAAAGATAAATGCCGAGATTCTCGAAGCGAACAAGGGAGAAATGGGCTTTATGTGTATATTTCTAAGTTTTATATATCGAATGCCATTCTCGCGCGGCCCGAGACATAAACCTTTGCGGAGCAAATCGACTGCGAGGGAAAAGTCGCCTTCGCTCTATTCGATCGGAAAAGAGTAATTGATTCCGTATGTATTTCTAAATTTTGAGAGCGGCGCGGCGATATTTATCAAAGAACGACATTCGCCGCAAATCTATATAGTATATATACCGTTTCTGGAAAAGGCAATTATTTTACGCAACAAACGCGCGTAATAGTCCCCGCAACTGCGCGCCCCATAGATCTCCCGCGCGCCGACAGGTTTATAAACGCGACATAATATCAATTTTTACTGTATACATACCTTCGCTCTCTCCGCGGCGCGCTCGGCGTTCAATTATCGAAACTAAACCGCGCGAGATCGTGAGGTTCGTTATCTCGCGGCGACACGACCTAACCTATGACTCTCCGGGCCTGCACTTGTACGTATATATCCCCCCCGCGATCGCCTTTTGTAATTCATCGTTATCGGCAGGCACGGCAACAATTGACACGCGCCTCTTGAATTGTATGTTCCCCCTCCGCGGGGAAGCCTCGTAAACCAGGTATAAAACTCGGCCGATAAGCCTCCGTTTTGCGCAAACGGCCGCGCGCGCAACAATGCCCGCGAACGTAATGTGCTGTATATGTAATAAACGCCGGATCGATTGCGATTTTCCAGAGGCGCGGAGGAGGCGGATAAAAAGTGACCAGGATCGCTCAGGCTCTCTTCTCGCCGAGAGCGCCCGAAGTGTGCATGCGCGGGTCCTTACGCAAAGCGCGAGGCGCGTCGTGTGAACGATATAGCTTGCGAAAGGCAGCTGTGAATTCCTATAGAGAAAGCAGCGGGTCAGGATGGCACACAATGCGCGAGCCGTGCGAGTTTAGTGCGAGAGCTGGAAAAACAGAGTGCGCGGAGAGGAGATGCGTCCTTTTTTTTTTCTCTCTCTCTCGTCTCCTGCGTCCCAAAACCGTGTGTCGCAATCCTCGGCAGTCAAAACGGCTTGCCCAATGGTTTTCCTGTGTTTTTTTTTCCTTTTTCGTTTTTTTTTTGCGCGTTCGCGCGTCGGGAAGAGATATCGTTTTGCAAGCGAGGAGAGAGACACTCGGTAATTTACTAATGTAACTATAAACATTGAAACGCGCGGCATTTCGCAACCGCGGCATTGTCGTAGATGGGTTAATGATTGATAACCGATAGATAAAAAGTCGGCGATGCCGCGCGACCGTTGGCGAGTTTTATCCATTGAGCAAGCGGATAATTCGAGCACGATAAAGTGATTTTGCTACAGCTGATTTATGGATCATTATCGGATTGCGCATCGAACTCTCCTCGTTGCTCATGCAAATTGGAATGGAATTGTGATCCCTACCCGGTCGAATGACGCCGCGGCTTTTATTTTCACTTAGGCGGCGCGGCGCGCGGAGATGATAAACGTCGCCGGATGAATTCGCGTTTCGCTTGAAATTAACGCCGTTAAGAAACTCGCCGCCGCTGCGCGCGCAGCCTCTTGCGAAATGATAAAATTGCAAACGATTGTTGTCCCTTTTTCCCCCGAGAGGAGAAGGACTTTAATGACAGCGTGTCCGTGCGCCAATAATTAATTAAGCCCCGCTTATTTCCAATAATCCGCGACTACATCGCGAAAGCGATCCCGACGAGCGATCGGGAGAGTTTCGCTTTCAATTACGCGTCGATGCGTCGGCCGCACGATTCCACGTCGATTAGAAGGCCAGTTTTGTTGTCGCAAGCGGCGCAATCGGAGACTGCCGCGGGACGGGAGGGACTGCCGCAATCCTCAATTTAGGCGACGGCTCAGGTGCGGAAAGAACTATCTTCCCCTCGAGGTGCGACATTCTTAAAATTGTATCGGCCGCTTGCGACACGCGGCCCCTCTGTTTTCGCTTTCTCAATGTCCCGCGGAAGCGTGACCTGTTATTTGAACGGCGTTAGTCGGAGCGGCAGCGGCCCGTAATTGTGATCGGGGCTTCGCACTTCTGCATTTCTGATTCGGAAATCGGGGTCATTATCGAAAGTTGCAGCTGGCGGAGTTCGCTCGAGCTCGCGTATTCACGAATAACTTGGCGCGTTCCGTTTTTAGAGCGTTATTAATAAACCAAAGTAATTCGGTTAATTTTGCAAAAAATGTTCAAACAGTTTTTACGCAATTGCCGAAGAGGAGCTAAATTGAGAAAGGAAAAATTATTGGTATAAATTTATCATTTGTTTTAATTGATAAAAATGGAGGGTCTTTTTTTTTGGTTCATCGAATAATTGAAATACGAAGACATATTCGAATTTGCATTTAAGACAGCACGTGTAGGATACTCAAACGACCCTGTAAGTCATTCCCCCGAGAAACGCCCCGCGCAACTTAAATATACGAGCGGAACAAACGTTTTTTTTTTTTTTTTTTTGTTGTTTCAATAATTCATGACTCGAAATTTACATTCGAAAACGGTCATAATAGCCGTCCGCCTCGTTAATCCGTTTAATAATAACGCTCCGCGCCCCGATAAATACATATCTCCCCCGCGAAAATCCCGGCGACGATGTTCGCGCAATTAAAACACCCGCAGCCAGTGGCCGGAGAGCCGCGCGCAATTCTTTTGTTTCGAGCCACGAAAATCGCTCTTGAACAAGCGGCTTATTAACGCTGACTCATCGAGCGCGTCTCTCGGATTACTTAGCGCGCGAAGCTAGATACGCTCTTCCTTTCCCCCTTATCTTCTTCCCCGTATGATTTTTTGCGCGCGGCCGTAATCGCTGGACTAAACAGAGCTCTCGCTCTCGAACGATTCGCGAGAGATATACGTATATATAAAGGCGCTCTCGCGAAAACTGGAAATAATTAACCGAAACTCCGCGAACGGGCACCGCACCGCTGCACCCCGAGATTTTCCCAGACTGCACCTGACTGACTGACTGACTGGCCTGCGTGTGCATTGGTGGGTCTGTTTGTGTTACGGCACGCCGAGCGGAAAAGCGAAATTGATGGCGCGATGCGCCGGGAGCGCGTGTTTTTCATTCCGGCACCGGATGTCGCTTCGGCGCCTGAATTTCTCTTTTTCATCTGCGCTTCCTTATCACTCGAGTTAATAGATTGAACAATGCCTCCTGCGCTCGCGTTGCTTTCAATTTCAGATCGCGATGCGCACCGGCTGAACACCGGCTGCCTTCTGGTGGCGGGTTTCTCTTTGTCGGTGATGTTTGTGCTGTTTTTTGTTATTATGTAAACTTGTATTTTAGCTCGAATGGTAAACGAACGATTGGTTATTAGAAGAAATTTCAAAACGTTTGCAGAGGCGATAAAAGTGTTGTGATGTATAACAGGTGTAAATTTTACAATTCAGCAATTTTAAAGGAGAGCGATAAATTACATTTTACGAATGTTGATAGCCGGAGAAAAGTAATTATTGTCGAAAAAGGTCTTTTATTCTCGGAATTTAAAACGCGGAGGAATGAATGTATTTATTACATAATTTGAAGTCTAGTGCTACTTTCGGACTGCTCCAAATTCGCATTTGCCGCATAAAACGTGATTTATTACAGGACTCGCGTGTCTTTTATTACGTCTAAACAAATAGAAAGTAAGTGTAAAAGGTATACAAGTCCAGTAAACTCCGGGACAAGCACGTATTTTAAATTTACGAGAAAATTCAGGCACCTATAATCCGTCCGTTAAAAAAAAAAGAACTAGAAAGAAACTCTCCGCAACGAAATCGGGCTCTCTTTCCCCGCTGAATTACCTCGGGAAATGCTGCAGCAGTCGCAATCCATTAAACCTCTCGGAAAAATCCCCTGATGTATCTCCGCGGCATCGAACAAGAAACGCTCACCTACTTAATTCATTTCCAGAAACCTGAAACCCTCCTCCTTACCGAACCCTAGCACGTCCCGGCCATTTTTTTTTTGTTTCTTCTGTTTTTCAGGAAAAAAAAAAAGAATCGCCTCCTTGGCCCTTATCGAGCCGCGCACGCGCGCGCGCACCACATTCACGCGCTGTGTACGCTCGGGCGCGAATGCCAATAAGTTAACGCTCTTACCTTACCGAGCTCGGGCAGAGCGCTACTTTACGGTGCTGCGAGTGCGCATGCGCGTGCGCACGGTGCCGCGAGATCCGCGCCGTGAGATACGACGAGGGCATTAATAAGGCAGGTGCGTGTACTCCGGGTAAGCGTACTCGCTGTGGCAAAAATCGAGAGGTGGGCTGTTTGCATTGTGGGGGGGAATCGTAATTATCGGGCTTAAGTGATAACGACGGCCGGTTTATTGCGCGTAAAGTAAGCGATTGTTCGCGCCGAGAAGCAAAATTGTCCCGGGACAATTATTTTCTTTGCGTTTACGTGGTTTTTTTTTCTTTGGGTATACCTTTGGGAAGGCTGCTGCCGGCTGGAAGGGAAAAGCTTCATTATTTGCACTAATGCGACGCAATTTTTTTTAAGTGCGTTGAATTATCGTGGGTGTTTGGTGCGTGCGCTATGCAAATTCAGAGGTTTTTCTCAGTCCAAAGTGCCGGTTGTCTCGCGTTCCCAGAAGCTGTAATTTTCCGAAGGAATTTCGCGAATATTTAAGAAATTTTCCAGGCATTAGCATTGCAATTTTCAATTATTACAAGGAATTACACTAATACCGAGTTTTCCGTTCTTCGTAGGTGATTACGCACAAAATTAATTTTTCCGAGCAAACAATACATAGTCACGTAATTTCATTAAGAGTTCTAAAAATACAAAACCAATAATTACGAGGGAACCCGTCTCCAAAAATCGACAAGCGCCAATCGAAAGTCCCCCGTCAAATCTTCGAAAGCCCACCAGTAATTTGAATTAACGAGCAAGATTATACACCACCAGCATCCTCCACCTGCCAAGCCCGTCTCATCAGGCCCGTTTTCCCTCTCGGCGATTCGCTCGAGCCGACCGCGTCGGTCGGCCCGAACCGTCAATTAGCGCCTAATTCGGCCAGCACCTCCGCGGCTTCGCCCGTCTCCGCGACAGCGACATCTGATTAAGCCCGCGCGCGGAATTAACGCCGGCGAGAGGATCTCGGTAAAATTTCGCCTCTCGTCCTTTCACCGATTCCCATGGCGAGAAAGAGAGAGAGACAGAGAGAGCAGCGACGAATCTCCTCTCTGGCCATTGTCTGACGGCTGGAAAAACGAGCGACGCGCGTATATCGGATATCGGCCGCGCTGCATCCTCGCTGGAAAGTGCCGGTGCACGCGCGCATGCGCAGCGAAAGCCGAGAGCTTCCAGCGAATAATAATCAACCGCCCACGGCGGCGGCGGCGCGTAAAATATCGCGCGGCGTATCTCGCACCTACTCGCGAGAGAGCCTCGCTTTTTCCGCGCGCGGGGGGGGGGGGGGGGGGGGGAAAATCCCCCACCCGGGTTTTTGGGGGGGGGGTTTTTTTGACTCGGCGAGTATTGTTAGGGAGGTCCTGGGAAACGGAACGGCGATATCGGACGCTTGGCTGTTTCTGCAATAGCGCGCCGCGGCTATCGCGAGCGAGACAGAGAGAGAAAGAGTCGGAGCTATGTATGAGAGATTACTCGGGGCCGATCGCCGCGGCTTATTTATTAATGCACTCGTGAGAAGCCGATGTGGTAGCCCATATTTTACGCGTTTCGTCGGTGGTTATGAGGCTTGTTGCAGACTTTTGTGCCGCGCGCTCGATGTGTGTTGTGGCTCGCGAATAAAAATATTCGAATCGGTTCTTTCATTACTTAATGAAACGTACACGGTTGTCTTGCGTTCCGTTGGGTGAAAATGCGGTTTTATTCCGCGGCGAGGGAATTAGCAATAATTCTCGATTATTTGTGGAAACTTGAAGAATCGAGAAATCATTTGTCATTCATTGTCCTTTGAAACTGACGCACACCTGCGGAGTTTCGGAATACCATCGAGTCAAAACTGCGTATATATAAATAATTATTGCGAAAACTCGCCCTGAGATATTTGTCAACCGATCCTAAACAATAACAATAAACGTCGTACCGTACAGCCGTTACCGTAAAGTGTAAGTGCACGCACGATATCGCGCAATAACCACCAACGCGACTGCTTTTTTTTCAAGACGATTTATCAAAGGCAGTTCTACTTTAAGACAAACATTTTACGGCTAAACGGATCGAGCGATATTCCTACGCGTTTTTCGCATATTGAATACTTTCTTCGACGCGCATCGGATATATATACAGTTTCTCCATCCTCATAATTATTAAAATCCTCGGCTTATCGAGGTGAGCCCTCGTCTAAGCCGCATCGAATCCACGCCAAAGCACGCAATAACTCGCTCGGTTATCTCCGGTCTAAATTAGCCCGAACAAATTTAAATTCATGCAAAAACCGAAGCATCCCCATAACTTACTCCACTTCTGATATCTCCTCGACGTCGCAGGGAACTCCATTCCGGGAACCGGCGTCCATTTCGAAAACGCAATTTCGAGAACCAGCCTCTACATTATACATATATACATCGCGAACCGGTCTAGCACATTGATTAAAACTCCCGCGAGTGAAAGCTCCCTTCTGGACACGCTCATCAGACGTCGCACGGCGCGTACCTACGCATTAAACCGGCCGATTTCCCTGCGCGCGCGCGCGCGCGCCTTCGTTATTACTCTCGGGTGCGCGCGCGCGCAATCGCGGGTACGGCACACACGACGCCGACGCTTTATATGCTCGGTAAGTGTACGCGGGGAGAGAGTTGGCCGAAGGGCCGGCGAAGGAACCAGTTTTTCTACGGGGAGAGAACCCCGCGCGAGTGCAACTTTTTTTTTTAATGGCCCGCTGTTTTCAGAGATGGAGGTGTCTTTACGGCGGCCGTTCCTCTATTATGTCGGTAAACATTAACGTCGATGGGCCGACGATTTGTTCCGAGTTAAGTAGCCCTCGCCGGGGATACGAGCGCGCGGAGTTGATTTTCAGATAATAAAGTCCGTGCGATATAAATACTTCGCGCTCGCATTCATAATTAACGGCTCGAAATTGATGAAATGATTAGGGGCTTATTAGTATACCTGCGTTCGGATTAATTAACGACACGCGGCATCGAAAAAAGTTTTGCATATATATTTCTATACTATATAATGAGCGTTATTATAACAATGCGTCTCGTTCCGACGGGCGCTCACGTTACAATTCCCATGCCCGTAATTGCAGCCCCGTCTAAACAAGACGTACGTTATAACAAATCAGGCCAAACGAGCGGATTCAATGGAATAAAGTAAAAGTCGTCTCTCTCGGCTCGAAACGAAGCCGCCCCGTTAAAACTCCCCCGGAATCCTCTCCTTGCCACGGCAGCGGTCCCGCGAACTCGCTGAACTACCCGCCTGTGTAATTAAGCAATAAGTCCCTGGGCTTCCAGCAGCACCATAAACTTGAGCGAATGCACACACGCCGTATACTTGAATTCCAAAGCAAACACATCTCCTCTCTCGCGCGGCTCAGCGCGGCTGTACGAGCGAGCGAGAAAAGCTATACCCGCGCACCTAATAAGTATAAAGTCTCGGTTATCGAGGAGAGAGAGAGAGAGAGAGACGTCGACTCGTTCGCGCGGCGATTAGTTGCGCAAAAGGCAAGACAAACTTTAGACTCGGACTCTCGCGGTCTCTCTCGCTATTATTGAGATATTTATCTCGACCGATAGAGCGCGAGATTGCGTGAGAAGTATATATGTAAAGAGAGCCGGTGCACGACGTTCGATTATCGCGCGGATAAACGAGCGGGGGAAAAAGAGGCGATCGGGACGACTCCATTGTTTTTCCCGTTGCGCAAGTCAAAGCCGACGAGCTGTCGCGGAAGACCGGACGGCTCATATACGCGCGAAAGCGAAGCCGCGGGGGCCTTTGTGTCCCAGCGTCCGAGAAGCCCGCGAAATCGGCGGATATACAAAGGGGGGAAAAGCGAGGTCGCGACTGTGTCCACGTTCGAGGAGAGCTCCCGAGGCTCTCTCGCCGCGTGCCAAGGGCGCGTCGCTCTCCCGCGTGTGTGTGTACGCGCACGGCTAGACGGGATATATCTCCGCGCGTGCAGGTACTTAGTTTACTTTACTTACTTTCAGTGCAGGCGCGCCGCCGCGGGATTTCGAAAGAGGAGGGAAAAATTCTTCTCGACGGGAGACTCGCGCGCCACTGCTCGCGGCTCGGTTTATGGAGCTTAGAGTTCTGTCGGAGGCGGTTTAATAAGTTTCCGCCGCGCGCCGCGCTCGGCTCTCTTTTTTTGCGCGTGTCTCTGCCGGCCGCGGATAAGTGAGGTTTAGGATTATTCGCGTTTTGTTTCTTTTTTTTTTTTTCAGTTGTTAAACTCTCTCGCGCGGAGGTTGGGAAACGCGAGAGAGGTGGAAGCTGGGAATTGGAGGAGTGACAAATATTTTGCACAATATTTTTTTAACGGTGAGTTTTTGCATAAGTTACGGCGAGGCGGACCGAATGACGGGTGTTTTCGGAAGAGAGCTTTTTTTCTTTTTTTAAGTGGCGGCTTTACCGCGCGTAATTTACTTATTTAGTTAAAGCTAATTGTAATTTCCATCAATTAAGTTACGTTGCAAAGAATTAAAGCGACTCGGTACAGCCAAGAAACTATTAAGTTAACAGCTTTCTTAATCTCAAGCGTTTAGCAATTTTTTTTTTTTTAAATGCCCCGGCTTTTAAAATTAACGGCCCGGACACTCGAATGCTTAATTTCTGTTTTAAAAGACGAGAAGCAAAACATCGCGATTTACCGCGTGTCCTCCTTCAAAATTATTCAAAAGCGATCGATAACCACACCGGGCAAAATCCGCGCGTCTCCTTTTGCAAATAAACTCGTTCCTTCCTCAACGACTCGGGGGCAACAAATAAACTCCTCAAACCCGCGGCTTCATGATCCAGCGACAATTAATGTATATTCTCCTTCTCGCGCCCCTCCCGCGGCTGGGATCGAAATCCGCGCGATAAATCGCCCACCATCCGCGAAGAAAAACAACTTCGGCGGACTCGGCGCGCGCAGCGACTAAGTCGGTGATAAACGAGCCTCTCTCTCTCTCTCTCTTTCCTAATGCTCACTTGCAGATGTCAATTAATCTGCGATTCACGCGGTTACTGCCGCGCTTACTTTGCATACGGAGGAGGAGCTCTTGTACTTACACCCCTCGCTATTATGTTATTAAAATGGTCATCGACGAGGGAGCAGCTTCTCGTTTTTTGGGGAGGAGATAATAAATTTCCAGTTT
Source organism: Ormyrus labotus (assembly GCA_035582975.1). Classification (NCBI taxonomy): domain Eukaryota; kingdom Metazoa; phylum Arthropoda; class Insecta; order Hymenoptera; family Ormyridae; genus Ormyrus; species Ormyrus labotus. The sequence continues at coordinate 11,681,211 of JAWWEO010000009.1, forward strand.
GACCAGGTTTATTGTGGGGAAATTTTTTAGCGCGCAACGAAAATGCGGCAAATGCGTCTGCACGTTTACGAGGGAGATTTCTTGCTGGTCTTTTGAAAAGTTTCTGTTTGCATAGATAAATAGATTCGTTTATCGAATCGAAAATATTTTTTCTTGAAATTAATTAATCGACGTGAAGCTGTAAATCAAATTTAATTAAAATTTATAAAGACGAGCATAAAAATGAAAGCAAAAGAGTCGTTCGAAGACAATTTTCGAAAGGACGAAATCCGAATCCCGTAATTTACACCTCCCTGGCTGACACCTAAATCTTCCGAATTAATTGGCCCGATCCCTCGACGAAATCCAAACTTCCCTCGAAATTGGCTCCCTTAAAAGGCAATTGCATAATTGCCTCCTCCTCCTATCAGCGCGATCCCCTCTCTCTCTCTCTCTCTCTCTCGGGCGCGTCGCCGATATCATCGGTCGCAGCACCGCGAGGCAAACACCGGGAACCTGTTGCCGCTCGAGGAAGCTTCCCCGCGGGCGCGTATCGACTCCGCGGCATCGCTATAATCCCCGCAGCCTACATTCCGCGTGTGTGCGTATCGCGGCGCGCGGCGGCGGCGTCACCCCCGAGGCCCCGCCGCGGATAGAGATACGCGGCGCGAGCGAGCGTATGTATGACGTATGTGCGCGCCGCGAATAATAATTACGGGCCCTTATCGGGGACGGGGGCGCCCTCTCCGATCGTTTCATTGCTGCGCGCCTCTAATTATTTATGTATCGCCGCGCGGCTAATGTCTTTATGCGAGAGGAGAGAGCTAATTACGGAAATACTGTGTACGCCCGTGTAAAAATTTTAGTATAGGAGCAGTATAGCAAAAGTATAGCTTAAGTATATTATCGAAGTATGGCGAAGTATCCCATACTTACCAAATTTTGCTTTAGCTATGTTTAGACCTTGTCCCAGGACTTTATAAATTTTTCTCAAAATAAAGCAGGGGGTTATTGGTGTCGGGAGGGGGGATTCGAAGAAATTCAGTAATTTTGTCGATGGTTTGGTTGTTTATATCGCGCTATTGCAGGAGAGATGAAGCCGATTGCTTTTGGAAGAGCGATTCGGGGTTAATGTAGCTTATCTCGTTCGTTTAAATTCAATTTCCGCGATTATATAGAAAGGTTTATTAAGGCGGAATTAGAAAGAAAATTATAAGCGCCCGGCATTTGTTTTACGTCGCTATCTATCTTGATGATCTAATTACAAGATAAAACATTTCCTTCGTAAAAAGTCGCAAATGTTTCTGCCGCTCGCCGGTTACAGTTCCTCGATTCAATTCCTCGCTGCACTTCTCCCAAACCGTTTCTAATCAAACTTCCAATCGCAAAAATAATAGAGAAACCTCTCCGACGCGAGAGAATGTATATACGGGACAGCGCGCCGTACTACATCAAACAAAACGCCACAAAGTCCCATCCCCGTCGCCTCCGACACTTTCCCGACTTCGCCTTTAGCGGCTTCCGCGACGAGTCCGTCGTTCCGAGCTCCGGGATGACGGATAAATCAACGAGTTTATGCGTCCCTCGGCATAGAACGGAATATGTGTATACCGTAATGCCGACGGCAGCAGCGGCGGCAGCAGCAGCCGGGAGCATAGAACGTCCGCTATGTTTGTGTGTGTGTTGTTGCCGCTGTAGCTTCTGCAGCCAAGTCGGCTGGAGTACTGTTACTTGGCCTGGCCGCGCAACGAGATCGCTGCTCCTCGCTTTGTCTTTATTGCATATACAATAGCCGAGAGAGAGAGAGAGAGAGAGAGAGAGAGAGAGAGAGAGAGAGAGAGAGAGTCCGGCATAAGCGTATTGGCGACTCTCCGGCGTATCCGTTATCGATTTGTCATTTTTTTTTCCTCTCGAGAGGGAGAGGAGGCGAACAGTTAGAGGAACGGGGCTTACAGTTGCGGCTAGATGGGTTTTAAGGGTGTGTTCCTCGTTTGCAATTGGAATTTGTGCATAAAGTGCGCTTTATGGGGAGAGTGGGATGCTTTTGCTTTACGGGCAGGTTTCGAAATTTCGTTTTTTTTTTTCTTTTTTTTTTCGAACTAGCTGCTTTTAACGAACTGTTTGTAATATGAATTATACGGCCTTTAAAGCTAAACTCAAAACGAGGGATAATTTTTAATCTTTTCCCAAGCAAACATTTCAAGCTGCGTTGCTTCGTTAAAATTATAATCTCCCGCTAAAAATCTACCTCTCGGCGAAACCGCCTGAAAGTCGTTACTTTCTGTTAATTAACAATAAAACTATCCTACGAAACGAGGCGCATTAATTTCCGTCGAATAAAAAAACCGAGCCACGCGGTTAACAGTTCTTTCAGCGTTGTCCATTGTTGGCTCGTTCTCGCGCTCGGCATCGATATCCCCAAACGAATTCGCTCGCCGGGTGAAAATTCGCACTCCGTCAAAGAGCGCGCAGCCCACTTGAGCGTCGGCTTTTCACACTTTCAGATTTCGAGAGCGCGCGGCGGCGGTGAAACGGGCAGGCGCGGTAGCTCTTATATTCCCCGGGCAAACAATGCTCGAGCCCCGGCAGTCGCAATAATGCTCGCGCGCGCGAGCAGCCAATGTACGCACGATCGAAAGCCGATACACGTCGAGACGCGGCATGGAAATCCACGGTCGGAGAGAGAGAGAGAGAGAGAGTAATTTATGGCTCTGACCGGAGATGCGATACGCGAGATTTCTCTATTCGCGCGTGGGCGAGCACAATTGCTCCCGCAAAAATACCGGCAGCAGCACTTGCTATTTGCGCCTCTAACGAGGATGCATTGACGGCGGGTATCATTAGTTACACTCGTCGCGCGGATTTGACGCGTATACGAGAAATGGAGGGGGGGGGGGGGGGGCATTTTTAACGGCGAGATGCGGTAATGAATGGGCGGAGGGTGATTGATGAAGCTCGCGGGGCTGTTGACACTGCGAACGACCGCGGTTTTTCTGATGGCGTTCGCGGATGAAAGTGCGCGAAATAGCCGCGATTTTTAATGCCGATTTGACGCCGGATTAATTTATCACACGGGACCCCTTTGCTTTTGTAATTGGAATGCGGTTTGTGCCGAGGCTTTAAAAACGTGGCGCATTGTGCGTTTTATAATGGACGCCGCGGGATTCGGGATGAATCGATCAAAGCTTTTAGGAGAAAGTGAAACATCATTTTTTCATTAGCGACTAAAGTGCCAGATTTTTTGCCGTCGCGAAGATAAGAAATTGAAAACTGCACGTCTTTGAGGTAAATTTAATGCTCATCAATTGCGAAATTTGATATATCAATGCCTATAGTCGTTTGGTCAAATTTGTAAAGTTAATTATTAACATATAAGCCACTTAATTCATTTTATTACTCGCGCATGTTTACAATAAATAATTCCAGCGGTGTATATAAATAAGTCGAGAAAAAGTAAGCAAACCCATCATCGCGCGGGAAAAATGCCCGGCATTAAACGGAACAACATCTTACTTGAGCCGGTATAAATCAGCGATTTTTCATCCTCCCATTCTCGATTCTTCTCTCTCTCACAATCCAACCCCCTTCCTCGCCTTTCCCATCCCATAAATCTCTCCTCTCGCCCCGGCAAAACCCTTGCTTCCATCATTTTCCAGCGCATCCCGCCTCCCCACCCCCCCTCTCCCCCCGTCGCAAAAACCAGAAATGAAAATCGTCGGGCAGCCCCGACTACTGTCAAAGCGTGTATTTATAGCCTCGGCGATCGGCGAGCGCGCGCGCAAAAACCGAGAGAGAGAGAGAGAGAGAGAGCTCCCCGGCAAGTTCAAGCACACGCTCTCGAGTTTTTTCTGGCGCGATCGGCGGAATCGGGGCCTCGATAAATCCCGCGGCCTGCTCTCGTTACACTTTGCCATTAGCGCGCCTGGCTCTGCCCTCCCCCCCCCTCCCTCCCCCTTTTTTTCCCCCCGAGAGCGCGTTTAAGGCGAGCGCGCGGACCATTACGATGTCGCCGCGATTGCATTTTACATTAGGAAATTCTAGGACAAGTCGAGATAGGTGTCCGCGGGACGCCTAATGAGACTCTCTCGAGAGACGAGCGCGCGTTTTTCTAGATCTGCCGCCGCCGCCGCTTCTTCTTCGGCGTCGGTCGCTGCCGCGCGGCGACCGCTTTTTCTTTGGCGCGGCGCGAGCGATCTGGGATTGCTGATGTATTTATGCCGCTCTAGCATTATGCGTTCGGCCCCGTGGAAAGCTTTTTTCCAGGAGCTTCATATATATTTTTAGAAAAGAGGTAGCCGCATCTGGCGACGTAATGTTATGCGCGTTTTTTTCTCCTCCTCTGTATTACTGCGTTCGTCCCGTTTTTTTGATTATATACCTTTAGTTTTTCGTTTTCTACTCTGCTGTTGCAATGACTTTTTAAGCTGACGCATCTCGCATTTTCCTCTCGGCATCAGTTAATTGAATCCTAACAAATAAACTCTAAGAACGAAATTTCTATCGTCGGATCGAGGCTCCATTTACTTCGATTATTTAATACCTCGCGTGGAACTCTTTGATATACTTCGTAAATTACCGTCTTCAATTAACTCGGCACGATGCAGTACAAAGAATAATTCGCTCCGTATTATTTATTTTCAATTCCAGAAAATAAAGTATCCCCCAGCCGGGACTTTGTCTCCATTAATTGCTACATGCTCCAATTACTGAAACTATGCAGCTACGGCGGCGGCGGCGGCGGCAGCGCCGCTAAATTGTCCATCATAAACGGCTCGAGGTGAAACAGTCCGGCAGGCGCGTAATTACGAAAGCCACGCACGGGCAGACTAATGCCTCGTCGCGCCGCGGAGGTGAAAAGAAAAACTCGCCTCTCGGTGAATCATCCCATCTCGCTTTTCCAATAAAATCACGGCCGATACTCGGTAACGCGATCTCGCGTACGCGCGCGCATTGTGCGCGGTGGGGGTATTGTAACGCGTGACAAATTCGACGGCCAGCTGGCCGCGGCCGGTAATTAAATTTGATCTTGCGTAAGATTTTGAAACAATTGTGCAACGCTTATGTACGTTGGAAAGTGAGAGACCATCTCTTTCCAGGCCACTTGCCGGCCTGTGTGATATCTTTTCACGTAACGTCGCTTTTGAGGAGATGCCAGTTTGCGCCTCGCCGAGATTAATGCGTATTGTATATATAAGGATCGTTTGTATATTTTGAAAGAGCGATTTCTTAGGTTAATAGTCGGCGAGATAAGTTGGGGGGGGAGGCTGCGAAATTTATAGGAAAGCACCTCTCGGGCTCAAGAATCTGCTTTATCTGGCTTTCGCGGGGAGTTCCGTAATTTTTCATCGAGACCGGAGTTAGAATCACTTTCCTTGGAACAAGGAATTCCAAGGTGATCAATTTCAGATTTTTTTTATTACCCGCTTGTAGATACGCCAGGTCGAACCGCCAGCTGCACTTTAAGGCAACTTAGAATTTATGGGCAATAATTATCCTCTTGTCCATTCACCTTTCATTCAGTTAAATCTTAAACATATGCGCACGCGCGCGGATTATAATTGCGTGTTAATTGCACGCGAAATAATTAACATTCCCCTTGTTGAATTTCTGCTCGGGAAAAGAAGCAATGCAAATATTCCGAGATATCCTCGATTGCAGTGCGTACGGACATCTGGAAAATGTTATAACGCATTTTTCGAGTTTAGCGATTCAATGAATTAAAATTAAAGCAGTCGTTTCTTTAAAAAAACACGTTTCCCACAAACCTTTCTTCGCATTCGCAAAGGTAAAAAACCCATAAAAAAAAAAGATTATTTCCTTCAAGAGCCTAAATGACCATAAATCGCGCAGATAAAGCATCAAAGCCGTACAGTTATGACCTCAATGACAGAGTATCTCATCAAGCTCTCGGTAAGCATCTCTCAACCGGCATTTCAGCTCGCAATTTCCAATTCCCGTCTGGTTCTCCGGTAGCGGCAGCAGCGGCAGCAGCCAGCCAGCTTTCAAGCTCGGGCGATAACGATCCTCTTTCTCCTCCTCGCGTCTCAACCTTACACTCGCGTTAATGCGGATAAAAGTCGTCCCCTCGGCGACACGCATTAAGAGGCCTCTTATAGCTCGGAGGCGCGGACGCGAGGCGCTACAGGGCCAATCAGTGTCGGGCCGATAGCATCTCCCCTACGGTAAACATCGTGACGATCCTCCGCGCTTTCACTTTCAGGACTTGTCACACATGCGCACACACACACCCACCATGCAGCACGGGGAACGAGAGCCTTCTCTCTCTCTCCTTCGGAATTATCGAGTGCGCGTCTCGCTTTTCTTTTTCGCCCCCGGTAGGATCTGCCGGAAGAGCGGATAACTGCACGCGCGTGCGTGGCGCAGACTGCGCGTGCAATATGCGAGCGCGCCAGGCGTGCATGACGTTCGCGCTCTGCCGGTTTTGCTCGGCGAAAAAAATCAAAAGGCCTATTGGAGGTACAGGCCGGCTCGCGTGTTTTCGACGTACGGTATTGGAGGCTTTTTAAAGAGAGGGCCTTTGGGGTTATTGCGGGCGTGCCGGACAAAACGATTCGTTCCGCCGAGTAGAGGCATTTTCTGCGTAACTGTAAACTGTACGGGCGAGGGAACGCCGCGATATTTTGGCTAACGCCTGGCTTTCGTTTTTGTTTTGCTTTGGTTTTTCATTCTGGCTCGTTGACTTGAATGAAAAGTTGATCCGCGAGGTCGTTAAACCTATTTTTTAAAACATGTTTAGTATTAGGTAATTAATTGTTATTGGCTATTTAATGATTTATTTATTGTTTTAAAAAATTTTATATTAGCGTCTAGATTAAATTTATTATCCACAAGCAAATGCATTAAACTAAATTTTATAAAGGAAAGCATTACGAGGCCCTGATCAGGCTGCCTTATCGGGCCCTGATATGCATGAGATTAATAGAAATTTATCTAAAATATTTATATTTCCTACACTTTTTCATTATTAATTAAATATTTAATTAAATAAATTATACTCTATTTATCAACATTATTAAAAAAAATGTATTAACATGTTCTGATATCCAATATAGCAAAAATATATGAAAAAATTATATATGATAGAATAATTTCTTTTCTACAAGAATGTGAGATCTTATCAGAAAGTCAATTTGGTTTTATTAAAAAAAAGGCACCAAAGATGCCCTCAATAAAATAGCAAATTTAATATACAATAATTTGGACAAAAGTAATCCAACAATAGCAGTTTTTAT
>JAWWEO010000009.1:11689108-11788564 GCA_035582975.1 Ormyrus labotus
TTGTGGGCCCCCCCCCCCCCCCCCCCCTGAAGTTTGTGGTATTGCTAATTTTTGATGCGCGATTATTGCTGGCTCTCGGTTGATTTCTTTCGGTGATTTTAATGCCGATTGAGAAATTATATATATACGCCGCTCGGGCGTTGACGAATGTTTAAACAAATGATAAATGCTATGGAGTGACTACTTTATGAGAAAACTTTTTCGCGAAACTGATAAAAATATCTTATTACGACTTAATAACGGGGCTGTAGGTAAATCTTCTTGGTCCCTCGAGGACGATAAAATAAATTGCCTTTAAATACCACTGAAAAATTAAAGGCTTAATTCTGCAATTCGATACCAGATATCAAAGATACTTTAAAAACGCGTCCTCATTACAAAATGTGCAACGGTAGGTACTTTATTATCACTTAATAGCTCCAATAAAATACTCGTTTCCGTCGATACTTCATTATGAAACATTTACGGCGCCCGGCGTGCGGGTTATTGAACCAAAAAACAAAAAAACAAGAAGAAGAAAAAAAAAAAATAATGTGACCCAGCACGATATTACGCTCGTTAACATAACGACTCGACCTCCCATCGGAATCCTGTTTTATCAACTCGGCCGCTCGAATAATTCACTCCTTCGCCCAAAAGCCCCGAGCCGTTAAATTACGTCGGCGCGTCGTATTATTCGTCTCTTTTTGCGTAACCGAGAGATTGCGGAACCTGAACGAGACGCTCGAAATTATCGGCGGCGACACTTCGCCCCGTATCGCCGAGATAAGACGGAGGAGAGACGTCCGAACGAACGAGTTTGTCGTCTCGTCGCTCCTCGGCGGTTTTCCGAGCGGTCCGTATAAGTAATGGGGATGAAATTATTAGTTTACGAGAGCGAACTAGGCGTCCTGCTGCTGCTTCTGCTTTATTTTCTAGCCCATCGATTTATAGCCCCGTCTGCGTTTCAGGTGGATTTTTGTTGCGGAGCTGCTCGCCTTTTTTTTCGGGCAGTCTCGCGGGAGGCGAGCCGCCGCGCCGAGTAAATATTCCGATGCTTACGTCATTAATTTCGTTTGCGAGGCATTTTTAGAAAGTTCTGGGAAATCTCTAAGCGGCCGGGTGTTGTCGGAAATAACGGAATTTCTTCTGGGCGTTTTTTCTTCTCCGAGGAAACCGCGTTTGTAGGAAGTTCGCGCCTTACGTAAGCACACTAGAACTCCATTGATTCGCAAAAAGCGGGCGTTATAGGCCGCGAGGCAGGCAGCCTCGCATCCTTCACAGCCGATAAATTAATCCGTTAATCAGGAAGCACAAAGGCAAAAAATGCGCCTCCTCCGTTTCCCCGACGGAGGAAAGCTGAATTTTCGACGCCTCGACAAAGGAACTCCTTCCCCGAACGAGAGCTCGCGATAATTCCTCGCGCGCGTTTATTGCGATTCGAAAGAAGAGGAATGAAATAAAAAAAAAAAAGAACGGGGGGAGGGAAAGAAGTCGCTGTCGTTCGTTTCGCGCCAGCATGATAATTGGCAAAAAAGGAAGTACATCCTCTCTCTCTCTCTCCCCCTTTATAACTCATACGGCGAGGAAGGGATCTTCTTTTTCAGGCCTCGCTATAAAGAGAGATAGCCGTCGCTTTCAGGGACATCGAGCCTCCGTCGGCCTGTCGGCGACCCTGACTTTGAAAATGATGTAGGGTGGTGGTTGCGTTCCACCGCGGGACAGCCGCGGCCCCGGCCAGTTTTTCGCTCGATTTTCGAGATTTTATCGGCCGAGTCGACGAACCCGCCGCGCGGGATGAACTTGGGAAAATCGCGAGAGCGCATTGACGAGCGTCTATAATTACGCTGGAATTACTCGGGGGCGCGAGCGCGCGGCCGGCTCTCTCTCTCTCTCTGTGCGCACGCGCTGATGCTGCTGCAATTAAAGTGCTGCTGCTGCCTGCTGGCTGGCCCGTTCTTCTGCCGAGGAGGGAAGTACGTTGACCGCGAACGCGAGCGGCGGCGCTCTCCGGCTCGAGATCCTAGGCTAAATGGCAATTTTATTTTCTGCGTGATTTTTTGCGATTCTTAATTGATGCTTAATGGTTGGCGGGTTTTTTTTTTTTGCTTTCGGTTTTATTATTGGGGAAGATTGCCTCGCTTGCCTTTCTCTTGTTTTCGATCGAAATTTAAGAATCCAATAGTCGTATTTCAAGAATATTCTTTTGATATGAGGCCTGCAGTTTGCGGTGATATGATAAAAATTACAAAATCATTCAAGGTCACTTTACAATTGCGCGCCAAAATTAATTAAAATTCATAATAATTCGCATAAAAATTAGTGTTCAGCAAGTTGTTCTCGTGTGAAAAAATGAACTCGATAAAAGTCACGAGAACCCGATACTTATTTTATCATCATTCATCGAAAAGCACTCTATCCGCGCACCTAAAAAAGGCCCTCGAACCAATCTCTCCCATCACTTCCCCCCCGCGGAAACGATATCGAATAACGCTTTATTTGCAGGATCGACCTGCCCAATTTAACGGAACCCTCGCTTTTTTCTCCCCCCCAATAATTATCCGCGGAATTCTAAGCGGCTCGGCTCGCGGCAACGGTAATATCTGCATGTGTAAAATACGGCGCCGCTCGCGCCTAAGGCTCCTCTCTCTCTCTCTCTCTCTCCCTCTCTCGAATGTTTACCGTTTTATAAATTGTGCGTTCGGCAGAGAGGCTGCATGCATGCTCGATAATAAATTGTCCCCGCGCCGAGTGTACCGTTGCCCCGCGCGCGCGCGCCTCTCGTCGGATATAGGAGAGGATCCGCCGCGAGAGGAAAACTGGAAAGCGCGCGCGCGGAAAAAAAAGGCAGCGCGGATTAAACGATGAGGCACACGAGAGTCTCCGTCGCGGACCGTGGCGCGATCAATCAGGATTTCCAGTTTTTCGAGTTTTCCATGAGACGAGAGCCGCGCGGCATTAATTATAATGCGACGCCGCGCGGAACCTCGCGGACTGATATCATTTTTATCGTCGATAAGCATCTCGCGCCGACGTAATAGCGCGTTACCTGCCGGGAATTCTGTCCTTATTGGATTTCTGACTTTGACGGATACTGCAGTTCCTTTCTGGAAGCAAGAGTTATTACGTGCCTCGCTGTGACTGATGCTTTATTTTATCCTTCCTCGCATTTTTTTTTTTTTTTTTCAAGTATACGACTATTATGGTCTAATGCTGCAAATTAGATTTTCTTTTTTCCGGAAAATGATGAATTACCGTCTCGACGAAAGAACTCGTCGAAAAATTTAGTATTCCATTTCGAGCGTCTATTCGAGAGATCCTCTTTCCAAAAAGGTCAAAAACCTAATACAGCCGGTTCCCGAATAACCTCCTCCGTGTTTCATTTTCATTCCCACACCTACCGGCAATTATCCCGTTAAAATCAGTCTCCGCCTCGTCTGCCTTCCTCCTCCGTATTCCGGGTTTCTGCTCTTCCCGGAACGTCCCAGAAACTCCCTAAATTTCAAGCTCTCTTCCTCGCGTAGAAACAGGTTTTCCTTATTGACGGTTCGATCTTGCCCGCCTTCCCTTTTTTTTCTCTCACGCCGCGGCTGCCTTACTAGTTATATCGTCGCCGGTCGTTAAGGCTCTCTCTCTCCGCGCCGCGCGCGGCTCTCTCTACTCCGCGGCGATGAAAAACTCGAGCGCGTCGTCTTTGCGCCATTATCCGGCGCGCGCGCGCGCTCCTCTTTGTACGGCCAGGGGGCGTATAACTAAGCCGGGGAGAGCAAACAACGATAAAGATTCGATGGCACATACCCACACACACACACCGGCCGCGCAGCTCTCGCTCTCTATAATCAAGTTAGCAGTTCGTTATATACGAGTAGCGCTCTCCGGAATATGGCCTCTACGTGCTTGGCTATTTTTCCCCTCTTTTTTTTCCGCCGAGTAAAGTTACGTTTTCTAGGTTTAATGGGGGCGCATTCCGAGCGCGAATTTCACTCCCCTCGAGAGAGAGAGAGAGAGACTCCCTCGATTTTCCGTAATGACGAAAGAAGGATCGGAAAAAATTCATGCGAGTCGGCTTGGCTTTTTTCGAGAGGAGGCTGGCCGCGGAGTATGGACATAATAGTTGGGCGAGGTCTTTTTTTTTTTTTTTTTTAACCGGGGTTAAAAAAACCAGTCTCGTTTCCTGGCTATTATATTCACATCAGTTATAGCGCGCGAGAAATGGCCTTTATATGGTGCTTTAGAATATTAGCTATTCGCAGAAAACGACGTTGTTTGTAAATGCATTTACTTAACGTTTTCGTAATTGAAACGCTGACATTTTTTTTTAATTTCGGGCTAAAATTCTTTTAATTTAAATTTAAATTAATTCAACTCGTTGAACCTCGTCCGAAGAACGAGTCAAAGTTAAATTTAAATTTTCCACGAACTATTGAACGAAGCATCAAAGTCGCGTAAAATATAAAAACTTTAATTCAAAGAATTACTTGCAGAAAGATTTCAATGCCGATCTTTCAAAAGCCAACTTTTTCCCTATGACTTTCGCGTTCACTTCAACATTTTCCATATAAAACTCGCCTTTTTAACGAATATAATCGGCAAATAAAAACAAAATAAAAAAAAACAATAAAATAAAAGAATACCACCATGACCATCGAAATCTTAATTAACAATCGTCGGGCCTTTTTTCCCCCCCGACACCTGTGCCCCGAGCTCGCCCGAGCAAAGAAGCGGCGCAAAAACATCGCACAATGGCCCCTTTCTCAACTCTGCGCGCGGAGACGGTCTGCCGACGAGGCATGGCTTTTCAAAATCTTTGTTCGCACGCGCGGACGCACTGGCAAAATATAACGTGAATGATCGCGCAATATCCACAGCGGCTCTCTCTCTCTCTCTCTCTTTCTATCTCCCGTATTTGAAAAACGAGTTTTCGCGCAGGCGCGCGCACACGTGCATAAGGTAATTGCTTTAATGACCGCTTTCTTGCCTCGGCCGTGGCGGAGAGCAGCGACACTCGCGCGCGGCGGTTGCGCAGAGGCTCGCGGCGGCTAGGCAACGCGAGAGGCCGATTAATAATGTACAAAGGGAGCGGGAGAGCGTTTGGGAGATTAATTACCGGCGGCGGCGACGAATTCAACGGCCGCGGTAATTTCGTTGTTCGCCCCGACGACCACGACGACGACGCTTTTTTTTTCTATGTATTGCGATAGGTCGGGATAAGGATTATTCAATTAGGTTTGGGCTTTGATTAATTAGCTCCGCGTGGGAATTCAATTTCTCGGGTTAGGAATAGGTTTTTGACGAGGGCTTTCAATTAAAATTAAGTAGCTGGAAAATTTCATTCGAAATTGGTCATTTGCGCGGCGAGTCGACGGCTGGAAAAAAAAGGAGGTTTAACAAGGTGTGTTATTATGTTAAATTTAGGAGTTTTAATAGTAATTATTCATAATCTGGTTTAGCGGATAAGTGAAAAATTATAGCTCTTTCTAGTCTTGTAATTTTCCGAGCTTCGCGCGGTGTATACTTTTCGAAAGATACACCGATCGGAATTGCTTTTAATAATATTTAATCTACACCAGATATTCCTCTGGTAATAAAATTATTTAAAAAAATTAACCGACGCGAAGCGCGAGTCGTGGGAAATTCCTGAAATTTTCTCAAACGGCGACTTCCCAGCGCTAAATTACAATTGCAAAGCGCTCTCGGCCTCCGACGAATATTCCCGCAAAAACTCTGGCTTCATTCGATTAATTACCATAATGTACGTTACGATATACCCCGAGAGCACTCACTCGTTAAGCTCTCTCTCTCTCTCGCTCGCCGCGGCACCGAGCCGTCAGCTTCGACACTCACGGAGGTGGCGGCAACCTTGAGCGCGTACATCGCGGCTACTCTCCAAAAAGATGGAATGAACCCGCGAAAAAGTGTCGAGAGCAGCCGCGCGGCGCCGCACCTCCGGCGGATCAAAAGCAAACACTAAGCGCTAATGGCTAATGGCGTCAATTAGGGCCTCGCGCAAAAAGCGCGGGTTCTCTCCCCCTCTCTCTCTCTCTCTCTCTCTCTCCTTTTCCAACAAAAGCTCCGCGCGGCCTTGGCGCTGACGACAGGAAGTCATTACCGTATGCAGATTCGCGCGGAAAAAGGAGCGCGGCGTCGAGGGACCGGCGCGGGGGGGAAAAACGCCGCCGCCGCCGCGCGCAGAAAAGCCCCGAGTAATTTGCCCCGCGCGCGCTGCACCGCTGCTGCTGCCGCTGCACGGCTCGCTTAGCCGCGGCGCGAGTATGTGTATGCATGTGGGGCTCGCTGCAGCTGTGACCGGTCGATGAGCCCTACACACGCGGACGAGAGGAGACTTCTGGTCGCACTTGGCTCTCTCTCTCTCTCTCTCTCTCTAAGCATTCTCCGCATTTTTCTAAGCCGGTAATTTTGACGGTTTTTTTTTTTCGCCGTCTCGAAGAGGCTGGAGGAAGATTTTTGCTTAGGAATTTATGTCCGCGCTAAAAAGGATTTTTAAATAAAGTTGGTAAAGAGTTTTTAAGAGGAGGCAAAAAGGTCACTGTACTGGGCTCCGACACCTGCGCGGAAGCGAGCAGCTTATTTTAATAATGTGTAAAGAATTCTTTTTTTTTTTTGTTTCACAAAAACTTTCAGTGGTTTCAAGAACTCGCGCTGCGTTTAATGAATAATTCAATGAAAATTATAAACATTTTTTAGAGTTTTAAACGAACGTAGATTCACACGATAAATTTCACTGGTAATTAGATTCAAGCTCGCAAGCAATTGTCAAGAGCTTGACAAAAATGCAAAACATTTCAAAGTTTTAAGGATAGCCCCAATCCATGTTCGACCTATAATAGGAATCTCAACGACACGACCGTCTAGTTATTCCATTTCCAAAACTGCTCGAACAATCAAGGCGGAGAAGCAGAATCCTCTAAAAATCCCGACCCATGCACGTGCTCCGCTCTCTCTCTCTCTCGTGCACTTTGCCCTCTCGCATGAATTACCTAGACGGTAAGAACGAAAAAAAAGAAAAGACAGCCGGCGAGTAGCGCGGCGGCAGCAGCCTCTTCTAATGGAATAAACCCGCGCGTAGGCGCTCGGCGAAAAGCGCGCCTTTTCCTCTATATAAACCGGCGTAAAATGCTTTCGCTGTTCTGAAAAAGGAAAACGCGGGGGAGCCGCGCAATACACAGAGGAGGAGGGCGCGTAAAAGGCGCGAGGCGTACTTTATACAAACAGATAAAGGGGAGAGGAGGGGGGAGAGGAGGATTTTGTCGGGACACCTAAGTAGCGAAGATGGAATATACGACGACAAGCGAGCGGCGCGGCTGATAAAACCGGCAGAGGAGCCTCCTCGCCGGGGAGAGATCCATTGATTGGGGGAGGCGCTGGAAGTGCCTATTAGAGATCGATAAATGCCGCGGTGTTTGCTTCTCGCGTTCGAGTGAATTTCCAGATTGGACTTTATTTTTCTAGTCCGCGCCGTCGCGCAAAACGAGGCCGCGCGGCCGCGGAGATCCTAATTTCGAGTTTGCTCAATAAAATTGATTCCGCCGGATACCCGGAACGCTGAATGTTATCTTTGGTTTATGGACGTTAAGCCCTCTTTAGAAGCCTCGCTAACGCGCGATTTAGATTATATATAAAGCGCGGGCAATGAAAAGAGTTTGAAATTTTAATCTGAAATTAAACATCTTCGCAGCGCGCGCGGCGGATTTTTTTTACGCTCGCCGCGAACAAAGAATCGGGCCCGTATAGTTTTATCTCGCGAATTATTGACTTATCAAGCGCTCGCGCGTAAGAGAAGCCTTAGAACGGAAAACCGCTCGCTCCTTTACATCGGCGGCCTGAAAATCCTTAACCCGCCAGTCGGCAGGCGATGATAATTGGGAAAACCAGCTGGATCCATCCCCGAGCGCGAGCTAACACGTGCGGGAGCCTGTTACGTGCGATTACACGTATATACGAGCAGCAGCAGCAGGAACGGCGGCGGCGGCGGCAGGCCGAGAGAGGAAAAAAGGCATTATTCGCTATCTGCCGGGAAAAAGAGCCTTCGGCTCTCCGCGAGGCATTATTCTCTGTTTCTCGCGTATAGCTGATAGATAGTCGATGGGACAATGAGATATGAAAATGCAGGAACGCTACCGCAATGTGGCCGAAGATTGAAATCGTGCCGTTCGCTTCTCTCTCTCTCTCTCTCTCTCTCTCGCCGCCGAGGCGGACGGAAAAATGAGATAGCGATATTTATTGAGGCGACCCCCGTACGTTTTCCTTCTTTCTCAGGCTAGACCCCGATGTATATACGTACGGGCGAAATGCGCGCGACGGGTAATAATATATAAGAAAGGCGGCCGCCTTATTAACTCCGCCTGCAGCTTGGGAATGATGGACTGAGATATTGCGAGATGCAGTAGTATTCAGGCAAGGACGAGCGACGATCGGGAAACGGCCGAAGGAGTCGATGATTAAATAATAATTGATCCGTCGGTCGCGGCTGATTTCTGTGAGTCAGCGACGCCGATGGAAACAAACGCCAGCAGGTTGACGACGTGAATATTCAGCGCTGGAGATAAGAATACCGCTCCGGTTAAGTCGCGGATAACATCGGGCGTTACGCGCTTTATTTTATTTCCATCGAAATCGAGGAAACGCGGAGCTCTCGTTGAAAATATCTCGTTACAACTCAGGGGGCAATTTACAGCGTTATTACGAACCGATTGGAAAAGGCAGGAAATAAAGATTCTTGTTTTTAGAATTTGATCATCATCCGTTCTTAACGACGAAGAAAAGACCGTTGAGTCTTTAATGCAGGCAATAATTGAAAGGGAATTAAAAATGACGAGAGAAACTATTTGCGGATCTTCCGCGCGTTAGTTAACCTCCACCGCGTCATTTAGAAAAGAAGGAATGCAAAAAAACGGCATAAAGTTATTATGATCGCGCCGATCTCAAAGCGCGGGTATCGAATTATCAAGTAAAATCTTATGCACAATAGTGAAAGTCGAGCGATAAACAAAATGACTTGCAACAGAAGTATTAGTTTTGTAATTGCAACGCGAGAGAGAAAGAACGGTTTACCTTGTACTGATGATATTGTTGACCAATTAAACGAACACTTTTATTAGACGGCATTGCGCTGATAAAAGTTGATACGGGGGGATATTTCGAAAGTTTTCGAGCGCGAGAATTAAATTACGTGGAAAGTAATCTCCTTAACAAAATCTAGAATGAAGCAATTAAGTGACTAATGGCAATTAATTGTGATCGCACTAAAACTTGCTCTCCGATGGGAGAGTTTTGTTGCGGGAATGCGTTCCGCGGACCAATTAGGAATGTTCATTTTTTTGCTTTTTGCAAACTCCGCTTTGAACGCGGACCGTCTTCGGGTAAGGTAATCCTTTGCGTTAAGAGTATGGGAAATAAATAAAAATTAATATTGTTGTGCAATTTGAAATCTCTATTCATCTTTTATATGAAAATTATATGCCGAGTTTACGGGTTTATTAAATTTTACATTATTAAGCATCGTGAATGGCGTTCTCGTAATTTCGCCTGGATATTTTTGCAGACGCAGCTTTGCGAGATCCCTGGTTAACTTCGTAGTACGTTACCTTTTAATTTTAAATAATTCATCTTGTTCAAGTATTATTTCTCTGTAGCAACTTGCGTAATTTACGTCAATGTAATACATTTTGTTTATCTTAACAAATTTATGCAAAAATTCGTTTATGTAACTATTGTGAACTAAACTCTCGCATATAAATTCGTTATGTTAGATGCGAACTGAAGTATCACTTGATATACAAAGAAAATTGCCCTCAACTCTAAATAAATTACGTATCAATACAATTTCACTGAATTCCTTAAGGAACTCTAAAATGCTAAAAATTTCTCGTACCACTTAAACGTGGAAAACATTTCTTAACGCACCTTATATAACACGCATCGAACGATTCACACTTACACGCGTATTCAGGTCATTAAGTATCGCCGATGATCATTTGGCTCCATTCTTTAAACGGAACTAATTTTTACAATAACAGACGGTAGCAGATAGAAAAACTCATTTCCTGCCGGTTTCTCCGAAGCCATTATTTTTGATTGACAGGGTTCGATATAAAATACTTTAATACCAAATAAAGTAAGACTTTAGCGGTTTCTCTCTATTCACAGGTGTTAACGACCTCAAGATTAAGTACGTGTCAGAAGCATCATAACTTGCTCTGTTAAATGATAATAGCGTTATTTCCAGCTTGAATGACGGCGAAATAAAAAATAGTTTAAAAAAGTATAAAAATCCACTTGGCAATAATCTTGTTTTATCGAGGAGCTATGCTTCTACGATTGATATTTGGTGGGAATATTTCTGACACCGTAATACTTGTGCAGACGTGAGGTCATCCACAGAGGAGCTAGTAAACACAAAGGTGAAAGTTGCGTGATAAACAAAGTGACTTGCACCAAAGGTATTAGGTTCTGCATTTGTGTATACATTTAAAACGAATAATCTTCCACCAGCTATATAATTTAAGCGTTGACCAATTAATCGGAACATCTCTGGCGGCGCGCAACATCTGATAAAATTGATACTCCTTCGCGCGTCGAAACGAAACCTCGCCCACGAAAAAAAGGCAATTTCATTGTCAAAATAACGCGCGGGTAATAAACACCGTCACCGGCGAATCTCCGCGCGCGCAGCTTTCTCGAACGCTTTGACACGCGGTGATTAAAAACTTTTTCCATCGCGCGGCAACGTACAACGTAATCCCAAGAGCTCTCGCACACGGCACCGTTCAATCACCTTCGAATAAAAAGTAAAAAAGGAAAAAAAAAAGCCCCCTCTAATCAGATAAACCGGCAACAAAGCGCATCGAGCGCCTCTCTCGTGAAATTACCGGGCAAAAGAGCCGGCTAAACCTCCACCTCCGTGAAATTTTCCACACCATCCCGCGCGCATCTCGGCGCATTTTTCTCCCTCGCACACATCACGTCCAGCCCATGCAGGAAATTCTAAAGCGGGCTTGCGATGGGATATCGGGTTCTTCTCTCTCTCTCTCATTCTCGCACACACTCGTCAGTACCGACGAGAGACGCGCAGGAAAAGGAGGTATTACGTCGGGCCTGCGGGTCTATAACCTAGGCGCGCAACTACCACCGAAGGAGAGAGAAAGAGAGAGAGAGAGAGGGGCAGCGGAGCATGAAGGCGTATGTACCTGTACGTATACGCGCGGAGAGAGAGCCGGAGACCTATCATCTTCTTCTGCCGGCTTGGCGCGGCTCGTGCACACCCCGGGGCTAGCCGATGAATGAAACATCTTCGCCGAGATGCCGGGGATCGGGGGATTTACCGCGCCGCGCGGCGGCGGCCGGAGAGCCGAGGAGAGAACAAAGGTGCGCGGCGGCCGGGGACTTTTGGGAAAGCTGTTCCTGGGCGACGGAAGTCGCGGGGCTACTTTGCTCGAGAGCTCTTTATTGGGGGATCGGGAGATTGATTCGCCCGCGGGGCAGTGTTTTTTTTTTTTGAGATTTGCAATTTAAACTTTCTAGCGTGAATCGCGGATGTGTGTTCGATCGGTCTTTGTCGAAGAGCTCGAGATTTAGGGTGCCCGCGGGAAATTGAAAGTTTCTACAGCGGTGGTTATTGGCGTTTCGTTTCTCACTTTCAATATATAGCTATATAGAGACTTTCGAGGTACTGTACGCAGAAAAATATTTACGCGCGCCGGTTTTCATGAATATTTATCGTAAAATCCAAGGGCAGCGCGGGGCGAAATAAAGGTTTCATTGAATATTTTTCCTTTCAATAAGGAATATATACGTTCTGCTAAGTCATAAAAGCGCAACGAGAGCTCTCGGAAGAAGAAGCCCGCGAAGCGGCCCGAGAGAGAGCCCCAGTTTCCTTCCCCGAAGCGTCTTCCTTTCCCATCCCGCCTCTCTCTCTCTCCGCCGCTTCCACTCGCTCTCCGCGTAATGGCAAAATTTTCACTTTTAATGTCGTTTCCCCCGGGGCCTTCGGGGCCAGCGAGAAAACGTCTCCTCGACGGCGGCGGCGGCGGCGGACGGCGGCGGCAGTCGCTCTCGGCGCGCAATTACAGATGGCTATTTCTCGGACTCGAGCGAGATTCCTCGCTCCTCTCTAGCAAGAAGCAGCGAGTATGTGCGCAAGTAGCCCGAGTCCTCGGCATGTGCTCTCTCTCTCTCTCTCGCCGCGAGTATTTCTCCGTTCATTCCCCTCTCTCTTTTCTCTCTGCGCTTCCTTTTTCTCCCGCGCTGCGCGGGCTCTCTCCTCTCCGCCGCCGTTGCCGCCGTTGCCGCTGCACACGTTTTTCCCCCAACGGGGGAAGCCGCCTCTAAATCAAGCCTCGACGTTTCCCCTCGCGCTACGTCACGCGTGCGAGGAATCCGCAGCCGCGCCGCGAGCGGCCGCTTCCGCCGCCGAGCAGTTCTTCGTCTTCTTCATTTCGCGCCGAGGAGGAGAGGAAGAGAGAGAGAGAGAGACCTCTTAGGATTGAAGGCGAGAGCGACGCGATCAATTAGTTCTACGGGTGTAAGGGATGCCGAGTCCGTCGAGGTTTCTCGCTTTATATGGACATCGCGAGCGAGAGAGCTTTTTAGGTGTTTCCGCGCTCGCTCGGCGATCGGGCCTTTTTTCAGAGGGTGGAATTCCCCTTTTTGCGCGAGACCTTCTTGGGAATCGTAGGCCGAGAGAGAGAGAGAGAGAGGAGGCCGTTTGTTTGCTCGGCGAAATTTGTAAGCGTTAAGATTGCTCGTGCTTACCAATTAATTTTAACAAGCATCGCTATTTACTATATTTTCTTGCCGGTAATAAGTCTACTCGAGGACTGAAAATAAACTTTAAATATTTGTAATACTGCATTAAAAGAACTTGTAAATTATAATCATCTCCGCTTTTTTGTCTGTTTCAGGTTAGTTACTGAACCACTCGACGTTTCAATCCAAATCCGCGTCTCGCCACGTGAGTTGATAACACATATTTGCGTAATAAACGAAATCGTAACCGCTTCAATTTTTACCGAATCAAGCGAAAATTATATTCCGAAAACCGTTATAAAACCCCATTACTATTTACGAACGCGCGCACAGCAGTTTTTCCCGCGCGGACGCAAAAAGCGACGCTGCTCCTTCCCTCCTCCTTCGAAAAATAGCCGCACCAGCTAATTCGCCTGAAACACGAGCCTACGAATTTGCCCTGTAAATCTTCATAAATTCCCTGCTTTATAGTCGCGGTCGCGCGCACTGCGCCGGCGCGGTTTATGGCAGTACTACAAAACAATCAAGCTCGAGAGTCGGCGAGGATTTCACACGCGTTAACCCGTCAAAGAAAGCGCGTTTTAGCACACCGGGGATATATGTATGTATATACATTCCTGCGCCGTCGCTGCTTAGCGCAAAAGTGCAAAAGTGTAAATTAGAGCCGGGAGTCGGTCCCGAGGCATGACGCGACGCGCCGCTTCATATAATACGTCTCCGCGGAGCTGCAGGTGATTCGAGGCGTTTTCATAAATTTACTAAATTTTATTGCCCCCTGATGAAAACGCGGCTGGAGAAATGGGAATAAATTGTACGGTTGCGCAAGAGCCGCAGTCCGCGCGGGACGTAATATACCGACGCGCGGCTGGCGCTGCGAAATCGTCGGAACGAAAAAGTTCAGCTTGTATTATTTACAGTCGAAAAAAAAAGGCTCTACCGATGCGTATCTGTTGTTTATTTACCGGCCGGCTAATTTTTGAGACGCACATTGTCGCAACGCTCTTATCTCTCGGCGACAAACGTTTTCCAATTACACAGGCTGTGCCTCGTCGGCGCGCGGCGCTTCGTTACACAACAATTATCCAACGGCATTAAAGTCCTTCCCCAGCATCTTCCAGGAAAAGCCGAGAGAGCCTAATTACACGGCGATTTCTATGCGACGCGCTGCGTCCTTATCGCGCGCGATAAGGAATGACGCAACTCGGCGGCTCGCCGGTTAGTCCCTTTTGGGCATGCAAATCGCGGAAAGTCGCCATTAGCGGCCTCGGAATTTCCTCCGTCTTCCTCGTCCCCGTGCAACAATGCCTAGAAGCCGGAGAGCCTCTCCTGCAGTTGCGCAACTCTTATGCAGCCTCTCTCTCTCTCCCTTCGTACGTTCACCTCTTTCTCTCTAGCCGGCGCATGCGTATACGCGGAGGAGCGCCGCTCGCGCTGGAGAGGAGAAAATCGGCAGGTGATCGTCCGATCCAATTTACGAGCCGCCGCCGCGGACCCATTGTGGGGAGGAGAGGCATTCCGCGGGCAGGTGGACTGCCGTAAATCACCCCGCGTTTATGTATGTCGACGCGCGCGCGCTCAGCTTCCTGGAAGTCCATTAGTTCCCGGCCTGACCGAAAGAAGAGGAGTAAGAAGCTTATCTAAGCGCGGACGATTTTCATTAGATCCACCTGCTCGTCCGGTTCGTTACTTGCCAGAGCAGAGCCCGAGGATGCTATCGCAAAGAGTGCGATGCTTCAATGGACGGGGGGTTTGCGCCGCGGGGAGAAACTCTGCGCTTTTGCAAAATCGATATATAACTTTCTAAGGCCGCTCGACGGCGATTCGATTGAGTTTATATCGGCTGGAATGAGGTACGAGAGGGTGTTTCTTTAGTACCGGAAGTCGGTGCTATATTCAATATTGCGGGGTTTTTTCGTTCGATCAGACGCGCGGGAATGTTTATTTATCTGGACGGGTTTCCTTTTTGGTTGATTTCGTAAATTATACGCGGCTCTTTTATATATCTTCTAATATGAAAAATGTATGACACTCGCGTGCACCGGTCCCACCACTCGGGGCTTTTTCTACTTGTTGCGCAACAATGCATTCCCTCGGTCGGAGTGACAGAAAAATTTGATCGGAGAAATAAATTGCTTTCATTATGCAGAATTGATTGATACGTTAATTTTGCCAGTTTTGGCGGATGATTTGATATTGTCGAATTAACTCTGAATACAAAAAAAAAAAAGTCCAAAGTCACGATGATGCCTTCTTCTCGATATTATCTAATAGAAAAAAGTCGGGCAGTTTGATTTATCACCGAAGTGAATGTGCATTTATTGAGCTTGATACTCGGCAATCAAGTTCAAGTTTAAAAACCATTATACTCCAATACTTCGATTTAAAGCTCTGTTTCGGAAGACAGTTACTAGCCGGACGTACGCTTACCAATTGACCTAATATACCCACGAACTTTGTAGGCTACCAGGTTACAGTATGATATAAGCAGCGCATAATCAAATTTGCTGAAACCTGGAATTGATATAATTCCAAATGAACCAATACTGCATCCACGTACACCTAATCCGTTAGAACGCATGAAATTCACATAACTCAAGATCATTGCGCAATTCGGCAGCAGCCAACGTAACGTTACCCCAAACCGTTTCTTACGTCCACAATTTACGTCACTTGCATATAACGCGGCGCGCGTAATTACAATATAATATAATTCGCGACCCGTTCCCTTCGTTGAATTACGAACCGCCGTTGGACCAATCGTCGGCAATGTCAGCCGGGGCGCGTGGGTGGGAAGGCGCATGCGCCGGCAGTTCCGGTGATAGAGAGGCGAGAAAGTGTCAGTACACTTTGCGTCGCGATCTCGACTCCCGCGCGCGAGAACCGATATCGCTGGATCGGTGGACGCGGTGCACTGTGGATTTTGGGCGTTGAAAAAGTGTCTGGTTCGCATTCTGATTCAAGTTCCCTTGAGCGAGTGGGTTCTCGGATTGCACGATGAAAAAAGTACCGCCTCTGTTTTGGTTCAAAGGTGAGTGGAACGACCGGTGAGGTAGACGTTGATAAAAAAATGATTTTTTTTAACTATCGAGATGGAATAATGTAAGAATCGAATGAAACATACTATATTACACTAATAAAGAAATCATTCCTTTTACAAATAACTCACAACGCCGAGCAGCATGATTAATATTTCCATTATTCCGCGAGCAAAAACTCGATATTCCGTCCGTCTTCGAAAAAAAAAACGCCCCATTGAAAGGCTTCTCAAAACCGTCCACCTCACTTTAAGCCCAGCGTCTCCGTGTAGCACTAAATCAAGCTCCCACATGCCAGCACAAAGCAGCTCTTCCACCGCACAAAGCTTGCTTTTTGCCGCATCAGCAAAACAAGCCTCCGCTCCCCAAATCTCTCCGCGTCCCACGCACATTTCCCCGGCAGCCGCGGCAGCAACAGCAACAGCAGCAACTCGAGCAGGCGGCGATAAGCGCCTACATCCCCCGGCCGGCGTGTACGTACATACGCACAAAGCCGCGGCGGCAATGCATTAGCTCGCGGACAGGTAACACGTGTAAAAGGACGACCGCGCCATTGTGACATCGCGTGTGCGTACGCGCGCCTTATTTTTCCTCGGCGGCAAGTACCTCTCTCTCTCTCTCTCTCTCTCGGATATATTTTCTCCGCTCATGCGCGCACAGGTGGCCGCGGGGCGCGTCGCTTCCTCGTTTCGTCAGAGTCTATATACGCGGCGCGCGGCGAGGATGAGGTCTTCTTTGTGCGGATTTTACGCCGGCGCTCGTAAGGATTTTTTACGGCCGCCGAGAGATATGTAAGGAGATGGGGAGGCGCTGCCGCTGTTGTTTTCCTGCCTGTACAGGGCTTATGAGGAAGTGCGGAGCTCTGAGGTAATGCGGAAAGTTTAGAGCCGCTGTTCTTTGAAATTTTGAATTTATCGCGCTGCCGCCGAGAATTGAGGTATCAGCGCGGGGAAACGTGTGTTGTTTTTCGCCTGTATTCTGACGCGAAACTGGCGTGCGTCATTTAAATTCTGGATTTTCGCGAGGTATTGTTTGCGCTGCGTTTTGCGGAGAAATTCTTTTGGTTGCTTCGAGGCCTAAAAAGTACGTTTAATCATACGCAGGTTTTTTCCTACCCGAAAAAAAAAAAAACTGAAAACATTGTGGATTTAAATAAACGCCAGCAGTGGAGTCTTTGTAAAAAAAAAGTAATTTAACTTTTTATAATTCGCGTTTAAATCGTCATAAATTAAATAAAAAGTCCCGTGAGGTTAGAAAAAAATTGAAGAATCACTTGCCTCGAGCCAAATCCTTCATATTTCTTAGAAGCAGCATCATTATTTGGAACAATAGCGGTTTTTTTTAACCTCTCGATCGCTTAATTCTTTTTAATCAACGATTTAAATTCAAATTATATAATAAAATTATTTACTTTCTTACTTATTAATTTGATTGCCTCAAGTTTCAATTGGAACATCCGATCGATAAGCCGCAATAAAAAATTTTACGAAACCCCCCCGTCCAATTCCAAACTCCATAAATTCCGTCCCATAAACCCTCGAATCTATCCCGAGTTTCATCTCAAGCCCGCGGAGTCTAACGGGACCCGTAATAACAACTCCCGACTTTCTTATTTTAATTAAACTCCTAACCATTGCCCTGCCAATAATTTTCCCATCGGATCCCGAGAATTCCGCCGTCCGACTTTCGGTCTCGCTCCAGTTGCGCATCATCGAGTGTCTCCTCTCGGACGAAGCTCCCGCGCGGCCTCGTCTCCGTTTCTCTCGCAGGTGGAGGCTGCCGTCGCCGCGCGGCTCGTAATAAAATTTACGAGCGTCCTGCGCGCGAGCGGTATGACGAGATGATCCTTCGAGGGCGAGGAATATTATCAGCGGGATTTTGGAGCAGAAACTCGAGCGCGACGAATACAATGGCCGCGAGAGGAGGCCCTCGATGCTATCGGCGGAGCGCTCAGGCTTTTGGCTGTTCGTTTTGCTCTCTTATAGTATCGGGTTCTTTCTTCGAATTAGTCTGCTGAATTATTCATTTTTCGGAGTGGCACGTTACACCTTCGGGAGGGCCATTGTCTCGTTGTGCCTTTTTTTTTATCTTTTTTTTCGTAACAAATTTCGTACGGGGAAAAGCGGTTGAAAAAACGATTTGCTGGGCATTTCAGTCGGTGAAACGGTTAGTGTCGTTTTGCGGAGAACGTGAAACTCTATGAATAAACTCGGCGCTTTTTGCGCCGTTGGCATTTTAACTTGTAATTGTAACTTTAATCGCTTAGATATTAATTTTAACGTCGACGTCGGATAAAAATCGTTTGTTTTCTTCGGGAATATCGTATACTTTCTCCCGAGCGGAATACATTATTACATTCCGCTGTTGAGCGTGAAATTATCCGATGTAATTGTATCCACAATACCGAGCGGAAAGACAAACTGCGACGTTTAAAAAGCCGAACTTTTTATCGATTGCAGCTGATTTATGCGGGACGGTCGAGCAAAAAGTGTTTAAAAGCACTTTAAATACCCAGATGTCGCGCTTAATCCGCAGCTTGATATGTAAATCGGAGGTTAGACATTTTTCAAGACAACTTTTCAAGCTCCGTCCGAGTCGAGTTCCATCGCGAAGAGGATTTGACGTCGAAGCCCATTCTCATTACCATCCTTCCCCCCCAAGGAAACACCGCCATTCCCATCAAATCAATTAATAAACGCCACCGATTCCCATATCTCTCCTCGCTTTTTCCCCCCATTGTGTATTCGTGGGAGGAGGAGGAGGAGGTAGGATTTCGATGCGTGACGCGCAGCCTTGACCTTCCTCTCTCTCTCGGCGTATATATACACACATCTGCGCTCTGGACCGCCGCCGCCAAGGTCGTCGACTCGGGCATCGATTACGTAGTCGCGCGGAGAGAGAGAGCGGGGAGATTCGTTTTAATACGACGCTTTTCATTCTCCGCTCCGTCCGCCGCTCGTCGGGAGGGATATTACGCGGGGGATCGTTAAATTGATTGCGTTCGGAGATGCGACCGAGAGATATTCGTGAATCTCTAATGGGGGCCGAAGCTCGATTTCCGTGTTGACTTAGTCGAGCGGACGGTTTTTTGCGCTGCCGCTCTTTTTTTTTAATTCTTTCTTTTCTGGCGGGAGGATGAGCTCGTTGTTTTCGAAGCGGGGAGCGATTCCAAGGTGTCCTCTCGTACAAGTTTAGATTGTTTTCGGCTTCGGCGGCTTTTGCGCGTTTCTCTGGTAAACACATATATCCGCGCGGTGGTCAGTGTTTTTCTCGAGATCAGGTTTGGGATTTAATTTTGCTGTTATATTTGTAAACACGTCGATTAGAACGACGCTTTGAATTTTTTTCACCCGCGCTTTTACGCACACAGAGCAGCCGTTTCTTTTCGTTTCAACCGCGAGCAAACAACCGTTCTCTCCCAAGTCGCGTTGCTTCCCGCAACGTCAAAGCAATCAACATCGCTTCCTCCATCGGATTTCCCTCGCGATCGGACTCCCATACATCTGCAGCGGCAGCAGCGGCAGCCGATCCTCGTCCCCCTCCCCCCTCCCTCCGGCGCGTATCTCTCCTCTATCAAGCATTCGCGATTTTACGTCGTCCGCTCGGCGCACGATATTTTACGCGAAAAGCTATACAGCCCCGCGTCTTATCCCCCCGAGAGAGAGAGAGAGAGAGAGAGGAAACCGTCCGCGCGTAAACGCGCCTCTCGGCAGCGCTCGCTCGTCTCGTTTTACATTCGCGAGGAGTCAATGATCTTGATCGTGATCTCTCCCTCCGCGCTTCCCCCCCTTCTCCCGCCGGAGAAAGAGAGAGAGAGCTTATACATCCTCCTAGGAGCTTACCTACGAGTCGCTAATCCGAAACGCCGCCGATAGACGCGGGAGATTTGTTTTGCTTTGTTAACGTCCCCTCCGCCGTACGTCTCCTAAGCTCGCGGGGACGATCGATCGATAAATTTCGCCGGGGGATCGTTAGGAGGGATGGCGAGGAGCCGCCGCCGCCGCCGCCGCCGCCGCTTTTTACTTTTATATACACGGAAGCCGGTTCCCGGCGCGAGGACATGTGGGCAAACTCGTGCGTGGAAATTATCCAGCTGTTCCGCCGAAAGGAAAGCGGGTCCCCGAGGCGGGGAATTCGCGCGGCGCGCCGCCGCGGGCGTCCGCCGGAGATCGGAAACCGCGTCGTCGCTCCTGGCGGACGTCTTTATTGGCGATTTCGCCCGCGGGGGAGAGCAGCGCGCGGAAAAATTCAGTGCGTAATATAAAGCGTAGCCTCCGGTTTTTCGTTCGAGGCCGTTATTCTGGATCTGGGGAACGGTATAACGATTCGTTAGATAAAGGAATTCTTCGATTTTTTTTTTTTTATATATAGAAACGGAAAATTGAGCAATATCGTTGGTTACGTAAAATGATTAGTCGCCGCAAACGATTTTTCGAGCATTCCGAGGTGGGCTTTTCTAAATTTAACGCGCCGTACGTCAAGTTTACGGCGTACTTGTCCGCTGCATCGACTCGGTAAATTGATTCCCGCTTTATTGACACTTCCATGCACTTTGTGGGCACACACCACGCCTCTTTTCTTCCCGCGAGAGGCTCTCCGAAAAATGCCGCAAATGAGAAAGCGAGAAGTCGTCGAACCTACTCGCATCGTATTTTCAGGTTATCTCTATCTCCGAAGCTCGTGTTATAGTCAAATAAATTTATTCGCCTTTCTTCGTTCTCCCGTACGCGCGCGGGCATGTAAGCTTTATTCTACTTTCGTTTGAAATTATGAAATAGTATTCCGCGAGGCTCGTTTATTTCTATTTTAATTCCACTCGACTGTGTAATTGTACGGAACAATTTCAGAGCTATACATTTTCAAGCGAAATAATTGATTTTATCGTGCCTCTCATTTAAATGCAGGTGTTTAAATATGAATGATGTCGCGTACTTAAAGCTTTTATTGACTTCGTATAAAAGAATGTAAAGGAGCTATAAATCTCGATTATTACTTGTACGGATTTTTTTTTATAGTTTTTAACGATGTGCACTTTCGGCCGCGGGAGTTTCGGTTGCACGTACAAAGGTTAAATAAAATTTATGTAACGTACACGCCATAATTAAGAAACGAAGTATGTGCCGTTCCAGTCGCTTTGCTCCGTTTTGAATTTTTGCTCCTCGCGAATGTTTTGATTTGACAACAGCGCCGAGTCGTAAATCAAGAATTTTGAAAGTCATACTTCTGTCGCCGGTAAACAAAAAGAAAGACAGAAGAAAAAAAATATCTTTTTCGAAATGCGATTGTCCGAGGAACGCGGCAGGCCGTTAAAAATACGTTAAATCTTTAATCGATCGCTAGTCGGCTGAATTATGGAGCGTTCTTATTAACGACGTAATCTGTGCAACAAAAGAGCGCATACCAAAATCGTAATTAAATTTTATACTGCAATTTAATCGGGTAAAATATCGCTCCTTACCGGTGTAGTCGGCTCGAACGGACCTTCGAAATCCTTCGAGGAATAAATTGTCGCATGTAAATAGTCCATAAATCAATGCTCAAAAAGGAGCCAACCAAAAGAAAAAAGCTCGCAACCTTTCTCGCTCCGCCTAAAAAAAGCCGAATATTCCGGGAATATATTAATATATCTCCCTACGCAGGGCCACCTCCGACTCTTCTCCGTCCAGCCGTCGGGCCATTCATCAAGCTCCCTCTTTGCAAAAATGCGAGAAAGGAAGAGAGCTGCCCGCCGGCCGCCTCCCCGGGAGCATTTAGGAAAAAAGGGCTGGCCGCCGCCGCGGAGAGTTTTTCGAGCATTTCGATGAGGGACGTGTCCGGGAAGCGCATTGTTCCCGCGCGCATTTGCATAAGGATTTAATGGATCTCGGGGCCCCGCGCGCGAGAGTCCATTGTGCCGGGGAAAACTTATGTAATGGAGCCTCGGCCGCAGCGGCCGATACCATCTTCGGGACACGTAACCGCAAAGGCAGCAGTGACTCTCCCGGATCGACGCATCGACCGGAAATGATTTATGGCCCCACGGCCCCGGAGAGCGCGCGCGGCTTCTAATCGCGATAAACAATGGGCCGAGAAGCGCGAGCGCGCCCCGGCTTTTATCGGAGGAAGGACGGCTAATGAAAACGATATACGAGGGGGGGGGGGCAGGCCCAGATAAGGCTCCGCTGGTTCTTTGGCTTTTAAGCATTTTTTTTCGGGGGTTCTCTCGAGGGTTAGGAAGATAGGAGACGCCCTAAGGAATTAATTTCATATTGTATGGGACGTGTCCGCCTGTCTGCCCTGCTAATGTGGGTTGGAGCTTGATTATCTCTTTTATGGGTTAATATTCGCCGGCGGAGGCTGGAAAAAAATTAATTGCAGTTTAGAGATTGATTTTTTTTTTTTCGGAAAGATCGAGGAGGCAGATTTTATTCAACTAGTAATATTAGTTGAAAGATTATTTTATTCCAAGTTATTAATAAGTTGGCTTCGGACAAAGCAAAGAAATGGAAAATTTATCATTCTCAAAGAGCAAAACAAGCCGGGAGAGCGCATAAACTTCCATAATGACGTGTGATTT
This sequence comes from Ormyrus labotus, assembly GCA_035582975.1. Lineage (NCBI taxonomy): Eukaryota > Metazoa > Arthropoda > Insecta > Hymenoptera > Ormyridae > Ormyrus > Ormyrus labotus. The sequence continues at coordinate 11,711,444 of JAWWEO010000009.1, forward strand.
ACAGCGAAGGTAACAATTACAGTTAATAAGCTTTAAAAATTCAGTAACTCCCCGATGATTTTCCTCTTCATCGAAAAACAACTTTAAGCGCAAAACGGCGCTCCGTTCGAGACGGCCAAAAGACAAAGAGTTAGGCGGATGGTCGTAAAGTCCGCTCCGTTTTCAATTACTTTTGCGCATTACCTCCTCCTAAAACTTTCATCTTTCCAATTTGCTTTGCCCATCGGGAGCGTTTTTTTTCCCCGCCGTCGGGACGTAACGCGAGAAACGGCGCAGACTCCGTTCCAGGCTCCTACACCCCACGGAAAATTTATACGATGTATTTTTGACTGATTTCTTTTCGCCAAGCGGAATTGTAAGTCACGAAGATCTCGCGGAATCCGAAGGATTATTTATAGCCGCAGAGCGAGAATCATTTCTCGTAACACCTGTTTTTTTTTTTTTTTTTTTTTTCAGACTCTCGCTCGTGCCTCCTATATACCTGAAGCCTCCGGCACGACTTTATCTCCCGCTTTTACAAATAAAGTGCATGCGGCCGCGATTTATGCCCGCGAATAAATAGACCCGGCGTTTTTCGAGCGCTAATTGACCCCAGGATTTTCCGACGCCTCGGCTCAATTGGAAATGCACCTGGAACCGGGGAAAAGTCATTGTCGCCGCGCGCGACGCGTCGGTAATTTTAAGATTAATGAACGCGACGCAGATTCCCAAGCGGCGGATCGACCTTTAACGTCTGTCCGTGTGAATTGAAGACGATGAAGCGACTTGAAATTCGTGTAACGACTTCGCGGGGGATATAGGAATGACATAATGTCGCAGGTATTATGCGGGCCATTGCGGTAAGTCGAGCGGGATTTTTCAAAAAGATTGTCGAGTTAAACGCCACCTGATAATTACGTTGCTCGATCGGCGATAAGTAAATAATCCTATAGTGAAAGAATAAGGCAAGTTAGTTTTACTAATTTTCGCCATTTGCATACTTATGTAAAAGTATAAAGCAAAATTTTGACTTTATCTCCATCAAAATGGGGTTACATAATTGTTATGAAAATTATAGTACGGAGCTGCTTGCATTATAATTTTCTCCGATGAAATTTCCTTTTATTATTGATATGTGTCGATAAGGCACGCAAACCTGATATTTCGAGCTGCAAATAAAAGTACGCAAAATTACCACCTGCGTAATTCAATTTATTCGGTTATAAATTTGTAAAGCCTATTTAGAATAACTTTTATCGGCGAGGTAAGATATTGGGTGAAATTCGAGCATGCTATATTCGTGGAATGTTGTATGTTTTTTAACGAGTTATGCACCGCAATTATTCGTTATTGTATTACGATACTTTATTCTTTCCTGCGTATAAAACTTTGGATTTCATAGTACGTAGGTGTCTAAAGGATATATATCGAGTTACACGTGTGAAAATTATTTATATTTTCCTCTGACCACAATTATTTATTACGTTTTACTGACGGAGCTCGGTATTTTATTGACAAATACACCAAAATTGTATTCTTCTCGGATAAATACATTACAGCTCCTAAAAAACCGACGTATCCTTCAATTTCTACCAAATAACCCAACCGAAAACGATTAAAAAACGCCCAAAAACAAGCACTGAAACGCGAAGCCGAAGAAACCTGGAAGAGCCAAGCCAAATCTCTCTCCTTCCTTACACGGCTACCTCGCGGAATTTCCCGCAATCAGGCAAACGATTCCCATCCTCTCCTCGATCTAACCCGGCTCCTTACATAATAACGTCGCTCGGAGCCGCACACAGCGGCGAGCGCACGGCAGTAGACCGGCTAGAGAAGAAAAAGAAAAAAGAAAAAAAAACGAGCGGCGTGCCCAGTGACCGGAGTGTCCTCTGCGCTCGGCGGCGGCGGCGGCGGCAATGCACGGCGAACGGAAACGGATACACGCTTCACGAAAGACAAACACCGAGCCGCGGACACGTAACCTCTCTCTGCCGCCGCCGACGCCGCCGCCGCGCCGTCGCTGCATCGGTTAAGTAATGACTATCGAGAGCTGGAAATTCGATGGTAATTGATCGGGGGAGCCATCGGAGACGCGATTATTATGGATTTTGAAAGAGTCGTTCATGGTATAGCGCAAGGATTAATTGTGCTGATGGAATAATGCGGGGTTGCGGCTTTTAAGGGGGGGGAAGACCGCGGACGATTGGGGACTTTATTATGTAAACTGGGATGTGACATAATCATCGCTAATGACTACTGTTACCTTTTATAATGATATTTCGCACTTATTGGCGCTGTAAAATAACGTGCCAAATGAGTTGGGCTGCTTTGATGATGGAAGCTAATATAGATTGATGCAAGCGAGAGGTAATATAATAATCTTATACTTGATGGGAATAAGAATAATGCTTTTTAAACGTCGAAAATGAATCTCGAAGTCAATTTCGCTTCGTAAAGAGATGCAATCTTTTTCTAAATGCAAGTTTACAAGAGGGAAGAGACATTAAAATTTCATTTGTAATCGACGCTTTCGATTTCTTTTGTTGAAAAGGGATCGTTAAAAAATAAAAATATAATTGCGTCTTTAAGCGAACATTCTTCAATCCCACAAAATTTTTATTGTATACTTTCCATCGGCAGATATTAAAAGTACTTTAACCTTTCGCAAAATTATCTAAATGAATTACGGCAAAAACGCAGATTCTCAAAGAGAGACTGCACTCGTTCATCTCGGCGGAATCGATAAAACGGCGAGAATAAAAATTCAGTATACAAAACGAGAGAATAATAATGTTTTCCCTTTATTAAAATTTTATTCAAAGCTCTAAAACTCGAGAAATTCAAGCAATTACAAACACACTTTCTCGGATCCTTCTTTCTACAATCAAAACTTTCGCACTGTGCATTTGGCCAAATTACACTGGCAATTGTTAATTTTAATGCAAACGAACGCCATAAAAATCTTTCAATTTTAAAATATACATCCTCGATCCGCAGCCCTGAATTCTCTCCTTGACACTATATATAATACAAAAGCCAAAAGATTCGGCAGTCCGTCGAAAACTCTCGCGTCACGACCTCCGGCGCACTCCGGCAAAGTAGCAGCTCTCCTCTCGCAGATAATACTCCTCGATACTCCTCTCCCGCGGCGGCGGCAGCTCGGGGAGGTTATCTGGTCAGCAGCTTTTAGCCAGGCGGAACAATACCGGGCCGGAATAAAATGCATGAATCAAGGGGCAGGCAGCAGCAGCGGCAGCAGCTCGCTGCTGTTGGGCCTTCGCTCACGATGCTGCCGCGATTTTTCCCGCGGCCACCGCGCCGCTATTCATACATGTAAGCGCGTGCACAGAGAGGGACTCACGACCTTTAGCTTATGTATTCCCGAGGGGGGGAGAGAGAGAGGCCTCCCTCCGCCGGAGGGAATTTGCATTGTGCGCCGCACTGAGGTGGGTAGATTGAAAGTCGAGATGGACGGGCCGCGGAAAAATTCGGAGGAAGGAAGCACGAGGCGCGCGCGCGCGCGCGGAAATCGTGGTGAATTACAAATTTTGCCGCACACCGCGCTCGTGAATTTTCAGGGGGGAGAAGAGAGAGAGAGAGAGATGCTTTTATGTAATGTGTTACAAATGAAGGCGAGAGGTGAAAAGTTCGTTTTTCGGATCAGTTATGTTAATTATGCCGCATACTCATTATGCAATGGATGGTCGTAATTTTGGGAATGTAATAATGAGAGTCGATACTTTTTTTTTTTAAGTTATTAAGTTTTATTGTTGAATGGTTATAATTATTTCTCGCGATAATGCCCGCAGTCTAATATTAAAATTAGCCTATTTAATTGTGAAATGGAAAGAAAACTATGTCAGGATATTTATTTACTTACCTAATAGTTTGTTTCATTGCGCCTAATCTTACGAAAAAGCGAAATTTAAAAAGAATAATTAGAATAAAAATTGTACCGACAAAATTATAGATGCAAGAACGGAATAAATGTTTATAGTTCTGCGATTTTATTTACTTTCCAACGATTATTAGATTATTACACCTGTAATCATTTAAAAATATTACATTTTATTTAATTTAATTATGTGGAACTTTCTTTTTACCTGTTCACTTAAATCTTATACAACTTTGAGCAATTTAATTTTACTGCTCTCATTAAAAATAGTAAATAAATGTAACACTTTAAAGTCATCTCTAAAGATTAATACAGAATAAAAACGTTATTTAACTATTAAATAAAAAAACACGTCGATTTCCCTGAAACACAGCTTTTCCATTTTACAGTAAAAATAAACCGCGCCGGATTAATTGCGCCCAATTAGCAGCACTATTTTTCCCAAGGATATCTACCACCCCGCGCACTCGACCCGTTCTCCTCGCATTAAACTAGAATTACCCCTCCGCGATAAGCCTCGCTCTCCCGGAATATCACTGGCGTTATTAAATCAGCCTGGGATACGCTCCTCTTTTCCAGAAATTTTTTTCGCATTCCCCCGCGGACCCGTTCCTCCGCGGCCGTAAATCCCACCCGACTCGTCCTTTTCGCGCGGCATTTCAACACTCCGTCCTTCCCTCTCGGCGATTTTTCCGCCGGGCAACAATATAACCATACGATCGCATTACCGGCAATCGCACCCGAGCCCGGTCATTATGACACTTGGTACCCTCGCCGGCAATCATCGTCCAATCATGCCCCCTCCCCCTCCCGTCCCGCCGCCGTGCGATAATGACGGCGCGCGAGAGGAGCAAAAAGCCACGCGCGGGGGGCATAAATCTCGCGCAACTTTGTCAAGCGTCGCCCGGAGGGAGCGAGAGAGAGGCCTTTATAGGCCGCGGGGATCGAAAAGTCACGGCTGCAGCCCCCCGAGTCGGCCTTATGATTTACGAAGCCGGCCGGAAGGTCGAGAGAGAGTGAGAGGGAGAGAGAGAGAGAACCCCGGCAAACACGTACACGCCGCCGCTGCTTACTTCATAAATTCACCTCGCGGTCTCCATACGCCGAGAGGGGCTCCTCGCGGTTAACCTAATCGAAGCCGAGTGTTCTACCAGCGAGCCGAGGGGGAGAGTAGTGGTTCTTACGGAGGAGATAAATGGAGTGTGTGAACGAGTCGCGCGCGCGCGCGCGCGGGGAGGGCCTTTTTTTCGAGGCCGGAGATTGGACTTTGAGGTGGCGACTGGGCAGGAAGCAGTGGCTTTTGGAACCCTCTGCAGATTGAAGCGGTCGGGCAGGCTGCTGCTCATTTTGCCGGTTTTTGCCCGAGAAATCACGCGGGGATACATCGCGAGAGAAAGAGAGAGATGTTCTTTTATCTCGATAAAAATTCTAAATAATGTATATAAAATATTATCTCATTCCCAAAAGCTGACGCAACGCGGAGAGCGCTCGGCAATCGGGGAATTGCACAAACGCGGCTGATAAAAAGCGCCTCTAAAAATGTTCCTTGCACACCGAAGCGGACACCATGGAACCGATCCGCGGCCGGACTCTCGGCTCTCTCTCTCGGCGGGGAAAAAGGAGCAAAACCGTCGATCGATCATCTCCGCAATCTTCTCCGCTTGGCGTCCCGACCGCAAGCCGTCGGAATACGCTCTTTGACTCGTGCCTACGATCCCGGCGATACGGCGGCGGCGGGGAGGGGGAGGGGGAGGGTGGCCGCGCGCGCGCGCGCGCGAATACACGTCGATCGCCCGTCAAGATAGGCGGCGGCGCGCGAGGATCAATTTTTATCTTGGCCATCGGACGTTCGCGATGTATTCCGAAGCGCGAGCCTAAGAGCCTCGTAGCGGTACTACCCAATCCGTCCGCAGCCTCTTTCTCTCTCTTTCTAGGTGATATCGCGATCGCGAGATATCGGACCGCCTCGTCTAGAATTTTTCATCCCCGCGTCGGTCGGGCTTTGGCGCGGATGTCTTTGAGTGGACACGCGCGCGTTTTCATGCGCGCCGACGCTAGGGGTTTAACGTTTCTTTTCCCGGCGGGCTTTTCGTTTTGCTATTAACTGGTTTGGATTTTAAGCTTCGCTGGTTTTGAATTTTGTTTGTTTGGATTTTGCAGTCGGCCTCGTAGAAAATTACGGCTTGCGTAGGCGCGAACCGATCGAGTCGAGAATTTTCCTAAACTTGGGCGTCGTTTCGCATTAAATTACTGGACATGTACAAATATATTCTGCAAGAATAATAAAATGGTTCGTCCATGTATCAAACTTCAACGAATTTATTTCTGATTTAATATTTCAAGTATATAAGGCTTCTAAAACTATTATGAAACATTAATAAAACCCTTAAGGATTTAAAGCTGCATTTAAATTTTACCTTAATCATAGGAATTGCAGAAGTAAATGGATTTAGGCATAAAAGCAAAAAAAGCCTGCCTCCCCCCGTTATCTCTATAATTTCGAAAAATCTTATCAAAACAAGTATTCAAATTGGCAATCAAGTGCCCTCCTCCGCGTGTCCCGCGCGTCCTCCCGAGAAAAACGAGCATCCCGAGAGCGTCGTCTCGCTCTTACTCGAGAAAATAATAAGAAAAGGCCGCGCGTCGTCAGAGAGGCCTGAAAGAAGAAGAAGCAGGCGGCGACGGGAGAGGAGGACAAAGAGAAAAAATAAGAGAGGCGAGCAGAGAGGCGCGCGCGCGCGCCGACTAATTTCGAGCCATTAGCATAATGGCCGAGCGATGATAGCTGCATAAAATTCGACGCGCCGCGCCGCGGAGATGCGAGTCCTCGATATACAAGCGTGCCCACGTAACCGCGGCTCTGACGTCACTGCGCGCCCGTTGACACCGATCGCTATCCTCGATGCGATTCCCCCTCCCGCCGCGCGCGCTTTTTCTCATTGTTCGCCGGGCGCTTTTTTCGCGCGCGCGGGGGGAATTCGGGCTTTTTGGGGTTATCGAAAGGGAACAACCGGGCACTTTCTCCGAACTGGATGCGCGCTCTTTATCTTTGGGAGTGCACTCTACTTTTCGAGACGCGGTTCTCGGGAGGTGAATGCCGCCTTCTTGGAGGCGTGAAACTCGTGCGTTCGTTGTTCCAGCGAATTTGCATGTGAACGTTAAGATTCGTTGATTTATCGAACGAGTAAGCGTTGATGGCGTTCTTATAAAATGATGTATTGTAATTGTATTTAAAAATTGGATTATAATAATGTACGAGGTTAACGCACGCAGCATTAATGATAATTAGCGAGTCACTGAAGAAGTTACCTTGATAAATTCGATAAATTTTTGAGCTGTTTTTGAACTTAGTTACTTGCAGCTTCGCACAACCGGGATAAAGGACGCGCGAAATATCAGGAACATTTAATAAGCACTCAATCAATCGAGTTCCGGCACTTAATAACCTTTTTTCAACCGAATCCTTACCGTTTACCTGCAATGAAGTTTCAAAATTACTCGTCCTCATTATGTACGCTCCGGTGAATCACTGAAAAATTGACATTAAATCTTCATTTAGAACACATGATCGACGTCCGCAAGGTCTCGGATCCTTCACCACAATACAAAAAGCTTTTTTTCTCCTCCTTCGTATATAACCATTCCGTCAATTACACCTTCGATTATTCGAGCTCCTGCCTTCAACTCGATATGCGTACGCGAACAAAAAACTTATCATTCAGCGATACTTCCATTCTGTACCTTAAACGCCACATATCCCATCGCCGTCATCATCGGCCAACACAAAGAATCGATGTACACCGTCGATATCGCGTAATGGATAAGGCCTTAACGACGTTATATTCCCCGCTCGGGAAAAAAAAAGAAATAGAATTTCTTTGCTCCTCATTAGCATACAGTAAACACGTAATAACTCGGCGATCGGCGATCGTAAATTACTTAGCGCTCGCCTTATAATTTTGCTGAAACCTCAAGGATGCGCGCGCAGCCCGCTCCGTATCAGTCCCGGCGCATCTCCGCGCGCTCCGAATTCGCGTCACAATGGGCCGCTTAATATATTGTCTATAGCGTCCTCACTCGCCGGCGTATAATTGCACGGCTGCTCTGGCAATTAGAGGGATATTCTTTGTGTCGGCTCTCGGCTGACGTAGACCCTTGACCTTGCGCAGGCGCGAGAGTGGGCGGCTGAATTTATTTTTCCTGCGTTATGGATTCTACTTCCTCGATCGGTTATCGAGTTTGATTTTTTGAGAGATAATTCACGTTGGGTAGGTTTAACTAGAGGCTTTTTTATGTACGACAATTATTCATTCACTATTATACTGTGTTTGTTTTAAAAAGCCATTAGGCTAACGAAAATGATTTAATCTAAGATAGCCGCAAAAAATCTACATTTATTCAAACCTCCTTCCTCTTGAGCAAACGCTTCAATTACTAGCCGAGTCTCTTTTTTCTTTTAAATATCCCGTAAGTCCTGAGAAACTAAAAAAAAACAGCATTGCGTGATCGTCTCGCAATCGCTTCCTAGTCCAGTCGCGGAAAAAGCCCCAAAATCCCACAAAAACTCCCAATCGATCGACACCGAGCCACTGATCTTCAGTTATTCAATCCGAAGCCTCCTCTCGCTACGCTTCCCGGCAAAAAAAGCGCGGCCCTTTTTTGTTTTTTCTCAATCGGCTCGCCGACCGCACCTACGCCTCATCCTTTTTCTAACCGGCTCATAAGCACGCCGGAAAGGATTAAAGCGGCCGATACGCGGAACGAGGCGAGGAGAGCAGCTAACGGTACAGGACCTATATAGGCGCGGAGAGCGCCACGGGCGTTTATATTCGTATTGTCGGCGGGCCTCTCTCGCGGAGATCACTGACTCGAGCGGGGGGGACCGCCTTTTTAAGGTCACCTCGTTAGGCGCGGCGAACTTTCACGATCCATTATCGTCAATTTCGGAGGAGGAGACGTCGCGAAAGTCGCGCGCAGATAAGCGCGGAAATTTTTATTCAAATGGCCGAGAAAGAAAGCCGGGCGCGTGTGCATGTATACGAGGTTTCGTTCGGGCGGAATGCGAAAAAGTGAGTTTTGCGGAAATCGGGATCGCTCGCGAGAGCTTGAGGAACCTGTTCTCGAGAACGTTTATATGCGGGGATCTCGTAAAAAATCGATATACTTCATCGGTAGTTTGCGCTTTCAGTCGGCTAAATATAGACGAGCTCGTTTGAGTTTTGATTTTTTTTTGAGTAATTAAAGGATAGAACGACTTTCTTCTTTAATGTTGTTTACGAGCTATATTAGCTTGTAATTTGAGATAAGCTTCAAAGTACTAGGAAGTAATCAATATAGGATGAGCTAGATTTGAGATTTAGATGAAAATTAATACTGTTCATTAGAGGTATATAAATACGGTCTATTTATAAAGATAATATAAATGTGAAAAATTATTGAAGCGAAATCTTATTTACGTATTTCCTTTTTTAACTATCGAGCTTGAATTGATTTCTAAAATGTTCCAGTCGTTGCCCTCCTACAGATATCTTTATGATAAAATTTCTATATATAAAATCAACGATACACTTTAAATTTCCGACCGAAACGGAAAATGCTCGAATCATTTTCTCTTGCGTTTAAATTGACTCGATTCCAGAAATACCGGAAAATCCATTAGCGATCAAAGTGTCGAAATCCGCCAGAGTTCACTGACCTTCCGTATATCTACCCGACAGCTTAAAAAAAAAAATTCAATCGTTTCACCGCGCAACTTCCTTTATCAATTATTATTTATCAATTAAAAAATCCCCGTCCACCTCCTCAGTTCCAGATCGGAGCGAGTTCGGCGAGCGTCAGGGCCGAGCGCCCCTGCAGACGGAGTCGCCGACGGGTAAGGCCCGACGCGAGCAGGCCCTGCGCAACATCCTGGCGGCGCGCCGGCGTAAGGTCATGCGCCAGCGGACCGCCGGCTCCTCGTCCGAGGCGAGCGTCCAGCGGCGCTCCTCCCAGCAGCATCAGCGGCGCGGCAAACCACTGAGGGAGACCGTCCTCGGGGACCTCCTCGAGATGCAGGAGTCCCAGAACGGCCTCTACGTCACCGTGCCGGAGCAGCAGAGCGCCAACGAGACGCAGGAGATCGTCATCGAGACCCTGGCCAGCGCGAGGTCGGTTATGTACTTTTGCTATTATTATTGCCTTGTAGCTTGGAGATGTTAGTATACAGTTTAAATTCGAGAAAACGGGAGATTTCGCTGATTTTTTTTAAGCAATCTTTGTAATTTAAATGCATCTGTTAACGTAAGTAATTGTATAAGTATTTATTGCCATTGCGAAAACGAATGTGGGACTTTTCTGTATTCGCGAATACACTATTTCATTATTGTGAGTTTATTCATGCATTCAATTTATGAATTCGATCTAAATACGAATTTCTTAACCGGCATAAGAAATTGAATTTTCGCTTGTGAAATTAGCATTGGATTCGGTAAACTGTACTTCAATCCGTAATTTACTAGTTACAAAGAAATACCCATTTTGACATATTACAATTACCGTGACTTAATGCTTAATGAATCATGGTAAGTATAAAGAGTCTCCTTTTTTTTGTGCGTGACGAAAATTCATGTGACCGTCCAAGAGTAAAAAATGATATATTACTCTATTCATCTATTCGCAACAAGGCGGATATAAGTTTTTTGAAGGATTTCCACAGTTTCCGGGTGTCTCAATTAAATATTTTTTTCTCAATAATATTTCAAATGCAACATTTAAAATTATTGATTGATTGATTTCATGAAACATTAAAATTGCAATAATGAAATTTAATTTACATTAGCTGTAAGCTGATGTTTTTGTAAATTTTTTAAATTCCCGTTATGGGTTTCATTGTTACGACAAATTAAAAAAAAATAACTGGGCCGTAAAAGCTGTCATTAGTCTTTGTACCTTGTTTAATCTCCCAACTTGATCTCCATGTGGATATAAAAATCAATTCTGACATGCAGTCCAGTTATTGCCAAGATATATAACGATACTTTGAAAATAGCGATCCCTCGAAGTAACATTAAACGATTGCTACTGATTTATACCTGAAGCTCAAACCGACAAAGCTCATTTTACAGGCCCGAAATCAGACCAAACTATGATTCCCCCTCCGTCTTTCCCAACAGTAGCCCGAAGCGCAACTCGACGTCCTCAAAGTCGAACCGAGGCAGCGGCGGCTCGATGGAGCAGCAGCAGCGCGCCAAGAAGATCGTCGCGATGCCGGCCTCTCTGTACAATCACTTCAGGCCGGTCGAGAGCAACATCCCCATCGAGGACATGTCCCAGTTCCTGTATTTCGGCCAGAAGCTCCGCGGAACCGGTAATTCTCCTCTTCTGCGCGCTCCCTTTCCTTTTTCGAAAGTGCTTTTACTCTCTTTCCTCGCAGCTCGCGCCTGACTTTCTATCCTGTGGGAGTGCATTGTCGACTGCAAAAACTTGTCGCGAGATGAGTCCTTTCTCTTTTTACGCGTTCGCTTTTTATCCGGGGCGTCGCACATCGGGACGAGGACCTTGCAAGCGCGCCATAAATAAAACAAAATTTATCTTTCAATAATGTAAATCTGTTCAAGGATCTTCATTGTAGGAAACCTAAAAATAATGAAACTATCAGTTTTTTTTTTGCTAAAATAATTGTTTTAGATATAACCAAAAGACAGGGCAGGGTCGATTTTTGAAAGCTTGCAAATCAATTTTAAAAAGTACTATCATATAGAGCATAAAAAACACAAATTTTATACATTTGTTTGATTCGATAAATAGTCTCCGAGATAAAAAATAAATCTGCAAAATTTTTTCGGTCGGAATCATTAAATTTCGAAATTTAAATCGCTATATTGCCGTAATAAATGCATAAATCAATTTCAAATTTTCAGGGTAGATAAAGTAAGTACTACCGATGCTGAACGTATGATCAGAATAATAATATTCTTTGTCAGTGTAATGAATTTTAATTAATAAGTGCTCTTCCCAAAAGGTTAGGTTTCTCGCTGAGAAAAAGTGTTATGAAATTTTCCTTTGAAAAAACTTTCAACGAGAAAGTTGTTCCTCGATGCATAGAGACGTTTTTCCCAAAATTTCATATTGATTCAATGATTATTACTAGAGGTACAACGATTTCAAGACGCGGCTGGACTTTCGTATCGCGAAATGCAGCATAAAAGCAGAACAGCTGAGCAAGTTGTACGTTTTCGTTGACAGAACGTTTGGAGCCGCGACTTCCAATCGCTGTATCTCGATTAACAATCATCAAATCAATACGAAATTTTGAGAAAAACTTTTCTATGCATCGAGAAACAACTTTCTCGCCGAAAGTTTTTTCAAAGGAAAATTTCATAATACACTTTTTCTCGGCGAATCACGAGAAACCTAAGCTTTTAGGTAGAGCACTTATTAATTAAAACTCATTACACTGACACAGAATATTATTATTCTAATCATACGTTCAGCATCGGTAGTACTTACTTTATCTACGCTGAAAATTTCAAATTGATTTATGCATTTATTACGAAGATGCAGCGATTTAAGTTTCGAAATTTAATGATTCCAATAGATTGATGTCCATAGAGGCGGAAGTTGCAAAAAGTTGCAGACCAATCAAGTTTTCTCTTGGAGTATGAGGACTGTACTTTAAATTGCATTAAAGTTTTAGATAAGCGTAGATAAGCGAATATACTTTTTCCTTTTTTTTAAATTTTGAATTGTTATAGTTTTTTAATTAAAAAGCGAATACTTTTCCCGGTAGCAATGTTGAGTTTTTTAAAATTTTCAATTTTATAATATTGTAAAAAGTACTTATGTATAATATGTAGATTGAAAAAGAAAATGATTGCTTAAGGTATTTTTTTTTCGCCCATTAATTAGCATTTTTATTTTAAATAATTAATGTTAAAAAACAATAAAAAAACTTTAAACTAATATTTGCTGATATATCTAAAATAATTATTTTAACAAAAAAAACTAATTATTTTATCATTTTTAGGGAACAGATTTACATTATTGAAAGATTTATTTGTTTTTATTTACGCGCGCTTGTGAGGTCCTCTCGTCCCAATGTCCGTTTTTGCGAGCAGTTCGTCGGAGGATTCGACAGATAATTTGTGGATAATTATGTTGTACAAATTGAGGCGGCTTTAAATCATTATTAATGAGGGACGTATTATGTCATCGGTCGAGGCTAAGTTTTTGACTGCTTTGCACGCAAAAAGTCAGGCTTGAGTAAATGTTTTTCTTTCTGGAATGGAGTTAACCGAAGTGAAACAGTCATTTTTTCCGTCGCGCAATAAATCTGCTCGCTCTTTTAGTTATCAGGAAACGTTGTGTGTTGGCACAAGTAATAATTTTGAACATTGACGATAAGAAAAATATTGCGCGATGAGTTTTATGAAAGCCGACACATTGTTTATGAGAAGAAACTAGAAACTAACTCTTATTTGCTTAAAAACTAAATTGCACGAATTAAAAGACCAATTTCCATCAGAAATAATAAAAATCTTATCACATTCACTTATTTACCCATCGTTAATCCCAACGAGATCCAAATTAACCCACTTAACTCTCACCCCGAAATCCAGGCATGGGCAAGGACAGCTCGCCCGCCAGTCCACCGCCGAAGAAGCTCCTCGCCGGCCTCGAGGAGATGCTGGACGACGAGATGAACAGCGTGGACAAGAGCAGCGGCAGCGCGAGCAAGTCGACGAAGATGCGCACGACGAGCCTGAGGGAGCAGACGACGAAGCCCGCCTGCCCCGACAAGACGGAGGCCGAGGCCCGAGGTAACAGTATTAACGCCACCAACGCCGAGAAGAGTTCGCAAGACGATACCTCGGCCGCGGGTCTCAGCCTGAGGATCGTCGTTACGGAAGCCACGACGCTCACCCCGCCGACCACGACGCTCGCTCCGATCAACGGCACGACGAGCGGCTCGACCACGACGACGACGACGACGACGAGCGCGACGACTGCGGTGGTCAGCTCGACGACGGCGGCCAGTGCGAGCAGTTTCGAGGGAAGCTCGAAGCCCGCGATCGCGTCGAGGAAAAAGGTTGGTTGGCCGTTTAGTTTTTTTTATAGTTCTGAGGTAATTTGATTTTCTGTGAAAATGGTATTAGAAACAAATTGTTTGCTAAAACGAAGTAGGAGAATTAATGAACGCTGACGTCAGATGTATTACTATTATAAGTTGTTAGCAAGAAGCTAAACGGTCTGCGCGAAACTACTTATAATTCGTCTTCTACGGTTACTTCATCGATCTTTAAAACTACAATGCAGATTCTTTTTTTCCGCTTTTATTATTAAATGTCACATTTATGCAGAGAAATATTCACCAATTATATATTAATTATTATCTGAGGAACTTTAAAATCTAAATTGAAAATGTTAAACGTAACGAGATAAGTAAACTATATATATTAGAAAAATGAGCGAACGGTCAAATCCAGACTAGCAATCCATTGAGCAGGCTAAATGCAAAAGCGATAAAACTAGGAAACGATCTAACACGGTGGCACTGATAACGTTCTCCTAGCATCAGGAGCCGCAGCAGCCGCAGCACGTGACCGATCAGTCGGCGGCTCCGCGGCAGCGGGCCTCGGCCGGCGCGTTGCGCAACTCGAGCGTCGGCGCAGGAGCAGCCGCGGAGACCGGCGGCGGCGCTTCTCGGCTCAGTGCCGGCGCGACCGTCGAGCCAGCCACTGCTCCCCCCCGACCAGCCGCCAGCTCCGCAGCGCAGCCGCAGCAGAGGCATCAGCCACAGCAGCCAGGCTTCACCATCAGGTGGACGGACGCGCGGCCAGCGAGCGCAGCCGCCAGTAAGAGGCGCAGGCTCGCCGCCAGCAGGCGCCGTGACAAGTCCGCCAAAACCATGGAGGAGCCCATCACCACCACCACCACCACCGCCGCTACCACCCTCGGCACCACCACCGAGGGAGCCAACGCCACGGTGCTCTTCCCCGTCGCGCCCGAGACGGTGACCACCCCCACGACCACGGCCGAAACTACCCTCGAGGACAACACCGTCACCACGGAGAAGGAGCTGCCCACGACGACGCTGGCCAAGATGCTCGACCCCTCCGAGGTGCAGAAGATGTACAGAGCCGGGAGCACCCCCAAGCCAGAGGTCAGTACGTCGACGATGACGACCAGCTCGGTGCCCTCGACGGAGATCGTCGAGGAAACGACGACACCGACGACCACGACGACTAGTAGTACAACGCCACCGCCGCCGCCACCACCGCCGAGCAGGAGCCCGGAAAGATCGCCGGAGGTGCGCGCGCGAAACCTCGCGGACAAGGCCAAGGACGACGTGCTGCCGATCATGCAGCTCTACAACACTTCCAGCATGTTCAACGCCAGCGAATCCCCCGGCACGAAAACCTCCGCAACGACGAGCTCGACGACGACGACGACGACGACTACGACAGTCTTACCCACCGCGGAAGCGACGTCGGAGACGACGACGATCGTCGAACCCGTGACAGGTCCGAGCAGCACCACGACGACAAGCAGCAGCACGACGACGACCACGCAGAAGAGCACGACAACCAGGACGACGACGAGGCCGTCCCCCAACAAAATCGGCAACCGCACCGGCTCCGCCAAGCCCCACAGGCGCGAGTTCCCCGGCGAGTACAACGGCGCGGGCTACTACCCGTTCGAGCTGACCAACAACGCGAGCCACAACCGAACGTTCTTCGAGCCGCCGGCCTTCGTCACGGTGGCCGGTGGCGGCCGCGAGCCCGCCGTGAACATTAGTGAAGTGATTTCCAGGAGGCACGACGGCGACGCCCTCGCCAGCCAGGAGACCGTCGCCGTCGTCAGCTACATACTCGCGACCCTCCTCGTCTTTCCCATCGCCCTTGGCGTCGGACTGATCTTGAGAAGACTGATACTTAGGAATCGTAAGGTGAGTCGACGCGGAGTTGACGCGGCTTTTTTTTCTTTCGTTCTGACAGCCTTTTGCGGAGAACGCGCGAGCGGCGGCTCGCGCGATTAAAAGTGGAACGGATTAGAAGCCGATTCGAAGCGCGATCTAGAAACATTGGAAATTTATTTAACCGCTGCGCCGTTCGCAGCGTGTAAAAGGAGGTATTGGTTTTGCATTTATTTTCGGTTTCCGAGGTAATTTTGTGAAGATTTATTTTAATTTTATTGTTCGAAGTGACTAGTAGGATTAAAATTTTGGAATTTTTTTAATAATACGAATGATCTTAAAAAGTGCCAGTATAAATTCCTTTCTGGTCGCGGAAGTAAATCAATATTTATATTCGCGAGCGATTCATTGAAAAGGCACATATTTTACGTTAGTGGCCATTCTGCTGCACTTAATAGAGCGGTACATTCACCTCGCCATACCGTTTACAGCGAGTTATTTACTTTTTAGCTCGAATGGCACTTGAATGTGTAATTGTTTACGTATTTATATTTCTTAATTTTCCGAATTGCAAGAAATTTCTCGGCAAACATTCTATGAATTTTATAAAATGTATGCGCCCATAGGTACCTGACACAAGTAAATTTTGCAGCGCACAAATACAGTTTGCGAAACGAGATTTACTTCGTAAGCCTCTTTTTTTTTTTTGCTCGAGTACTTCCTATTTACGTTCGAATGTATTGACCTCATTGTCTTTGTCGACGTTTTAAAATTATACATCAATTGAAACTCTTTTTATAATGCACCTGTTTCCCAATAAAAAAATCAAGTACAATTGTTGTAATTAATTAAAACTTGTACGTATTAATCAAGACTTCTTGCTCAATCTTCAGTTACCGAAAAAAAAAATGCGCGGACGCTGCAATTTTCCGTGACTTCTGTTGAATAATCGAAATTCATTCGGCGTCAATAATAATAATAACCCGTCGCACTCGGTCGGAACAAAACCAAAACGAGTTTTCCAAATTGCTTTCTTGACTCACCGTGACTCAGAAAAACGGAGCGGCTCCTCCGAGTACGTTCGTCCGGCGATCCGGAAAGGGTCAACTTGACCCAGTCGAGGCTCTCGCCTCAGCATAAATCCTTCTTATCCACGCTCGAGTCGCTCCGTATACGCCTCGACCTTTTTTCTTATTTTTTTTTTCTTCTTCCAATCGGCACTCGCGCCTGCTTTGTCACCCCGACACTGCAGCTGTGTGCAGACGCGAGCACCGCGCGCGGCCGCGAGAGAAAGCTAATTAGCGTAAAGTAGACCGTGATTCCTCGCGGCTTTTTATTTCTCTCCACGTGCGTACCTTGATGGATTCGAGGATTGATGAATCACGCGCTTGTATAGGCAAAAAGAATTGCGCCGTCTCTCTCGGCGCTTCAATACACTCGCTTCTTTTTTTTTTTTTTTTGGTCCCCGGAGCGGTCTACAAAAAGCTGTTCTCTCTCTCTCGCGGCGCGGGTCTTTTTTTCCTGCCTTGTTGAATGAAGCCCATCAGAAACTATAATGTTGGCAATTTCTTGCGTTACGTAGGTAGTATGTAGATGGAGGAACAGGTGTTAATTGGAGTAGGCTCTTGTAAGTAATGAGCGCCCCGGCGGGGGAACGGCTGCGTAACATTATTTTGAGATTGAGGGCCGCCAATTTCGGGACGAGAGAGGAACGTTCGTTCGAGTGTCTTTTACAGTTAGGCAAAAATCGACCGCCCGAGATGTTATGGGGCCGTTGCGTAAGACGTAATAATTTCGCTCGTAGAGATTGTGGAGATTGGGTATTACGGCTGCACGTTCGCACGATTATTTTAATAGCGAGTTTGATAATAATGTTATAATATCAATGGTGCCAAAGATTATGTTTGACTTCTTAATCGCTCTACTGCGATGCAGAACACTGTTATACAATTCAATGCGACCACTGGAGAAGGCGCGAATTTGCTGTTTGTTTATTATTTAGCGTTAAAATGGTGTAATTTTACGCAAATCTGTTATTCGCCAAAGTATCTTTCAGAAGCCTTCCATTATTTTAGTAAAACATTTAGGCGAATCTTTGTTTTTAATTTTTCTGAAAACTACGTATAGCTAAAAATAAATGATTACATAATAACATAATGAATGTTTCGTTCTTACAATATAATAAACGAGACTGTTCTAGTATACAATACTTAAAATCATTATAGCTCCAGTTATGAATCTTCCTCCGGATTCTTCTCGGAAGTGCGGTCTATATTTACTAACGCTTTTTGCTAAGCCTTGCCGATTAAAGCTCGAAAGCATTATAGCCTACTCGAGACACAATCAACGAAGCATTCAAACCCGCTCGACATTCGCCTAAAGATTATAACCAATTGTCATGCGCATTGCGCATAATTATCGTTCCCGTCGTTTTAAACACACAGCCGAGTCAAAATAATCTCCGCGAGGTAGCTTAAAAACCTCCGCGAGTCCGGACCGAAGCTGCACACTCGCACACTCGTTATTTTTTTTTTTTTTTTACACTCACGCACACAGGCCGATACATCTTCCGGGGGCTTTTTTCTCGCGCCCTTTTGTGCCGCCATTCAGCTTTTATATTCCCGCGCGACGTCTAATTTATGCCCTCGCCGATTTTACGATCGCGCGCCTTTCGTTCCGCGCCTAAAAAAACAGGGCTCGGAGGAGAGTCCATTCTCCAAATTCTCTCCCCCGCCGCATGTTTTTTTTTTCATCCTCGACGGCGGCGCGTTTTTCTCGAGGAGGAGCGCACAAAAAACCGCGGCCGGGAACCGGGACGTCGTAATTTACGGGGGTCGAACGCCCGAATCGTCCGATTAATCTTGGAACTACTGATCTTGAATGGGAAAGTCGAGATTTTTATGCGCCTCCTCGCTCTCGCTCGGAGTAGGTACCAGGAATTTGATGCTCAGCGGGCGTGGAAGAAAGCCGCGGTTCTGGACTGCCGGGTATTTAAAACAATGGGATTCGAGAAGGGAAATTGTTGCAATTTCTACGATGACGATTGATTTTCTAATTGATTCGTTGAACGGTATCTTAACGTCGTTGCGGGCCGAGTTTTCACCGCTCATTACAGCGGCGGTGTTAGTCAATTCCCGATGCTTTACCGCCCCGCCGCTTGAAAATTTTCGCACATCCATTCCAGCCGCGATAATCGAATTTCACCTGAATTGGCAAATTATAATTTTGCAATGGGCCTAATCGACGGCGCGTATGGCAATGTGTTATTTTGCGAAATATCCCCCTCCGCCCCGACGGTGTAATTGAACGTTAACTTATTGACCCCGCGCCGTATTCGAATTTCGAAAATAAAGGACGCTTAATGCGAAACTGCGCATTACGCGTTAGATGCCACTATTTTCCGGCAAATGATATGTAAGGGAAACTTGGGATTAAAATCGCGCGTGCGTACTTAAGCCGCAAAACGGCGTATCGAGATACACTTCGTTCCTGCATCATAACACACATTCGATAACGGTATTAAACTGTGTAATTTTATGGAACATTATAAACTTTCGCCTATTTGACGGGCGCAAAAGCGTTTCTGGTTTCGTTCGGGTAAATTTTGCGAATTTAAACGAGTTCATGGAATAAAGGCGCAATTACGGATATTTTGAAGGTTAAAGGGAGTCGCCGACGTTAAATGTATGAAATTACGCTTTTACTCACTGAAATGCTGAATGCTTAGCATTACTTAAGCATAATTACAAGCCTTAGAAAAATTTTTATTTCACTTTTTTTTAAGTACGTCTTCATACCGTACGTTTAAATGCACATGAAAACAAAGAAAAGCGAACTGTTCTTTTTATTACCGTATATCTCTGTAATTACAATTTTCGTTCGCCAGTGAAACGTAATATATCACAAGCCAACGTTTTTACCACCTCGGTCAGCCTCAAAAAAATTTGCAAAAAGAATTAAAATAATTTCCAATTTATTCCATTATCACTTTACAACGCCAAATCCTAACAGGTCTCCAATCGCATCCCTCGCCGCGGGCGCAAGCACGCACACGCACTCGCGCGCATCTGGTCTCCGAGGTAATCGCACGATAATACGGCCGCTCGCGCATTGTGCAACGGCCGCGCGGAGCGCCGTAAGCCGCGGCCGTCAACTGCTGTATTACACGTGTCGCTCGTGCCATTGTCGTTATTCCGTTCCGTTCGTCAAAAGCTTTATCCGCGCTTCTAAGATCGTCGTTTTCCTTCTTATGTATATTCTCGACTCTTTTTTTTTCTCTCTCCTCTCTCGACGTCGCGCTTTTCCGCCTATTCCGGTTTTCTTAGTTACGAGGTGCGTCGAACCGCGAGTGCCGGAAAGTTCGACGCGCCGAGTTCTTTCCTCCGGCCTCATTAGGCGCTGAGATACGATCTGGGATTTACATGTTTAGTAGAAAAAGGAGCCTTGGCGAGTAGAGCAAACTTTTGAGAGAGAGCCCCGGACGATTGATTGTTGCAAAGTAATTTTACGTTTAGGAGGCATAAAAACTTTTACGGGACGCCGGATTTATTGACGAGCGTGAATTTGCGCCGCGGCGATAGGATGATTGTAATTTGGAGGGTATTACATCACTAAATGAAATACAATTATCGGGAGACCGCAGGTTTCCCAGGCAACAAAGCCTGAATTCAGACGCAAATGATCGATGCATTGTGTTACTTCACCGAATTCTGCCGCGGCTCCGCGCCAAAAGGTGCGCATTGTTTTACGGATGTTCGTTTCGACGTCGGGCAGAAATTGTTTGGACGAAACGTATTACGCAACGAAAGGCCGACGAGGAGAGAAAAAAAGCGCCGCCGACTGCAGAAAAAGGAAAAAAAAAAAGAAGAATCGATTCCGCGTAAACAAGAATTACGTACGCCCGGTAACAATCGTCGATTAAAGCTTCTCTCTTTTCTCTCTGTCGTCCGGCTGGAATGTCGCGGTGTGTGATATAATTTTTTCCCGCACGTGCGGCGGATGTTTATATTGCGAGTCGCGGACTGTGCGGGGATATATTCAGCAGCGTCACGAGAAAAATATGTAGCGGGATATTCTATCTCGATGCGTTTCTTGTCGACGTTGATTTAACGAGATTATTTTGAGCGCGCTTTTTGAGGTCTCGTTGCGGGAAGCGATCGAAGTAGAAGTTAGTTTATTGATCGAGTGTGTTCTGAAGAAACTTCGCAAGTGTTCCAGGAAAGGAAATTTAACGTGCGATGAAAAGGCATAGTTAATTTTGCGATTTAATGCGCTTAATGTTAATGACAGTGATATCGAATGTTTGCTGAGAAAAACTGTAATTGAAAATTAATTAAGCAATATAGTTATTCGTTGCATAATAGAGTATTTTTACGAGACTATAATGAGAAATTCGCTTACCATCTTATATGCATTATTTCTAAATTGAAAATTCAATGTACATGCAGAGATTTTCTAAAGACCAGTCATCTAACCTCAGCCGGGCTGAATATTCCAGACGAGCATTAGAAATGATTTTCATTTTAATTATAAAAGCCAGGCAAAAAGCGTTTCCTGCGGCAATAAAACGCTGGTTAACGCCTTCGCCGGCAATAAACTCGCGCGAAACAATCCACATACATATCCCCTTATCGCCTCGGAAAAAATAATGCGAAAGAAATGCAAACAAAAAAAAGAAGAAAAAAAAAAAAGAAACTTGAAATGCCAGCAGCGAGGAGGAGATACGCGGAGGAGAGCCGTTCTCGCCGCCTATCTCTCATACTCGCCCGGACTTTATACCTGAAGTAAGCGCGTTATTCTAATATTACGCAGGTGCTGGAGGAGTCGGACACGTCGTCCGAGATAAGCTGCAGGAAGGATGCGCTCAACCTTGAAACGGGAGACTTCAAAATGTCCATCGAGAAGACTATCACGAAGCTGCCGAGGATACAGCACCTCGTGAGTATTTTCCCAAGGGGGTTCTATTTATTTGTTTATTAGCGGAGAGCCCGGGAGAGATGCAAATGCCAGCGGATTTTTTCCTTTTCTTTTTTTTTGCGCTCGCAGGCGAGCGTATTTTATGGCCGTGTTAAGTCCGTGTTTGACTCGCGCCGCTAATTAATGAGATTAACGCTGACTCGCGGGGCTGCTCCCGCGTTATCTAATTATTTTTAGCGCGCGAAATTTAAATACCGCGCACCACGCCGTGGTATATTTACGGCTCTCGCCTTTCTTCGTTCTAGATTCGCGCCGATATTATTTTTATTATCGTCGTGCGCGCTAAAATTAAAGTTGAAACGCGAATGTTTTTGTTGCTATAAGGCGTGGGTGATACAATTTTGTTATTAACTCGTTGTAAAAGAGAACATCTGTTACGTAAAACGGTTAGCTAACGCTTTTTTGTTAACCTTGGCGCAGTTCGCTTTTACCGGATTCTAATACAAACCGATGATTTTACGCTCGTAAGTTATAACCTCCTGATGAAGATATAAAAATGCAAATACATGCGAGCACGGGCAAATGCGCGGAGATAATTGCCGGCACAACGGATACAAAGTACGGGCGCGCAGGTGAGCGCGCGTATCAACGTATATTGCCGTTAAATTTTAGTTTATAACGAGGCGGACGCGTAACGTTGTTTTTCACGAGCTCTCGCTCGCTGAATAATAAGTTTCGTATTGTAATTGACAATTAGGCAAAGTGTTATGCTAAATGCGGTGTACATGCAAATGGCTTGTAATAAAAAGATGGTACTTGTAATGGCCGATTATTTTGAATGAAATTAAAATGTCGTTGACTTGCGCGTTTTCGAATGAATTCGTTAAATGACGAGCCTCGAATTTTCCATATCCCATTATACTCGAAGCTTCATTTGCATGGCTCGAAGAAAAACCTTTATTTTACATGATGTACCGCATAAATTATCATAGGATTTACAAATTATTAATCTTCGCGTCCAGCTAAAATTATATCCTACGCGAAAATTAGTTATAAGCTGCTACTCCGACAATCCGAAAACTCTTGCCCAATTGTTTGCCCTCAATTACCTCCGAACTTACCAAAGCAAATCGAACGAGCACATTGTTTCCGGCGAAGCGCCCGCAAATCCAACCATCCGAACTCCATTAACCGGTGTCTGACCTTCGTCCGCTTTTCACTGATTCGGCAGAAAGTCAGCGGCGAATAAAACTAAGCCGCTAATGCGCGTCCGCGCTTTGCTTTGTAATTGCAGTGCCACGAGGCGGAAAAGCCACCGCCGCCGACTTCGCAGGAATCACGCTGGGAGTTCCCGAGAGACAAGCTCAGGCTGCAGACGGTCCTTGGAGAGGGGAATTTCGGTCAGGTGAGCAGTGGAAAAAAAAGCGTCCTCCGGGGAGGGAAGCCATCCGAGAAGCAAAAACGGCCGCGCGCGCGGCCGTGTGTTTTGAGGTTTTCGGACGATGGCCACGGGAGCATTAGTGTAATTGGGTTTAATTGTCGCGGTTTGCTTTTTTTTCTTTTCGTTGAGGTTTTTAGAGCTGACCTACTTTCTGCGGCTCGATGAAATCCGGTCGATTCTGAGAGATTAGGCGACAAATGGGGTGTAATTAGATATTAGTGTATTATTCAAATCTACTTTATTCTAGTGCTATTATACTTTTTTGAATAAAGCAGCACTTTTCTAAATTGACTTTCGCTTTTATAGAACAGGAAATTCTAATCCAATTACATCCCAGGCACTCTAGAAACCCACCTAATTTTTCCAATTGTACAAAAAAAGAAGGCTCGAGCCATTAGATGAATCGACAAGGAACACACGCGCCGCGTGTCTCTCTTTTGTCTCCCAAAGAAGGACAGCGCCGACCTCGATATCCCTCGGCACACACTCTCGCCGTTGTTTTTTTATCCGCTAACTCGGGGCCACCTTCGATTTCTTCGGCAGGTCTGGAAGGCGGAAGCGGACGATCTGACGGGTCACCAGGGCACGACGCGGCTCGTGGCCGTGAAGACGGTGAAGGAGGGCGCCTCGGATCGCGAGAAGGAGGACCTCGTCAGGGAGCTGGAGATCATGCAGCGAGTTGGCAGTCATCCCAACGTCGTCACGCTCCTCGGATGCTGCACCGAACAAGGTGAGTGGGACGGTTTGTCCGTTGGGTTTCGACTTTTTCTGGGAGTTTCCGGAGAGAGTAAAAGGTCGAGCGGTTTCTCCGCGAGTTGTTTTTGAAGAAAGCGCCGTTGTTTACTGTAAACGTTACTCGGGATTTCCGTGGCTGGTCGCATATGCATTGGTTAGGACATTTGTTCAGACGCTAAAGTGTTGTAAAACTTTAATCTCGTACGAAAACACTTTTAGTCTCTTCGTTAAACGAATAAACTGATAAGGATTTAATTGCGAATGAGATCACCGATCGCGTCAGCCGATGTATTAAGATAAACCTATATAATTAGTTCGAGAAAATTCTCACTTTTATCGGAATTCCAGTGTCAATAAAATCGACGACCAGAATAATTAACATAAAATCCCACAAATCCGTAAGCAATCCCGAAAGCGGAAAAACAGAGCCATTAGCTCTAACCTCCGGCGCTTACCCAACATAAACAAACACGCATAAACGTCGACGCTCTCTCGCGGCTTCGATCGACTCGCGCGGGGCAGCGACCCACGCACTTCGTAAAATCCGTCGTTACACCGGCTAATCGAGTAATCAGCCTTCGCCTCGGCGGAGTATCTTCATCGCCGCGGACTCTGCGCGGAGTACGTACGCGCGTACTCGCGGAATTTATGGTCTGCTTGAGACATCAAAACTCGATACAAACGACTATCTGCCGGTCGGAGTTTCAGTTTGCCCGCACCGCGAGTCGGAAGATAAAGAGCCCCCGCGAGAGAAGCGAGAGAGAGAGGGACGGCCCCGCGTTTGTGTATTTTCTCCTGCGCGGCTCCTCCTCCTACCTCGGGACTATCTCGGAGCTCATCGCCGGGGCACGAATAAATTTCCATACGTCCTCAAGATGATCTTCCGGACACAATGCACTTATTACGTTTGCGCGCTCTCCCACCGTGAACCCCTTCGGTGTGCATCGCATGAATTTTCTTGGGGGGGAGGGCGAGAGCGAAGAAAATAAAGCGGTCGGCGGCCTGAAGGGCTTTTCCCTTTTGTTTTTTGTCGTTTGCGCTTTTTTCCCTTAACGATTGTTCGATCTTTGTTAAGTGTAAGCTTCGAGTGCTTTTACCGCAGCGGACGAGGACTTTCTGCTCTTGTTGTTGCGTTAAAATGTTGGAGATATTTTCGATTACCGGGGTGAAGGAATCTTTACGCAACTCGTTGATTGAAAATAAAGTGTACAAAGTTTATCAAGAGGCATTAATCTGATTAAAAGTACTGCACTTTCCGAAACGACTCGGAAGAAAACGCGAAATTAAGAAGTGCATCGAAACGAATTTTTCTCCGCCGCCGTGTAATCATTATAATAAATTATCCTTTTCTCGTCCGCGTTGATACATAAATTTCAGGGACGACGGTAATTTTGCCGCATCACAATAATTCGCGTCATTAACGCGCAAAAAATGTATTATTTATGAATCAATCTCGCTCGGAAATATTAAGCGCTTAATATTCTCGGACGCGCGGCGGGCCGCCTCTTACCATTAACCGCGTAATAACCGCTCGATCCGCGGATACCGCTCGCGGCTTCGAAAACGATCTCGCCCAGGCGTGACGAGAGACTCGGGCCGCGCGAAATCCTTTTCCAAAAATAAAGCACGTCATCGAAATTTCCGCAAGCCGCCGCCGCGGTCGTTCACCCCTCCCCCGTTGCGCGTATATAGTAATAAAAATCGCAGCGTGCAGCCGTAATCGATATATGTATACGCGGGCGAGCGTCGATAGATAGCATTAAATAGCCGCGGGCCTCGCGCATCTCTCCGGACCGTAATTGCTTTCACCAAACATGTCGCCTGAGAATGACGGACGATGTTACCCGCTGCTACTCGGCTGCACTCTCGGCCGCTTCTTTTTTTTTTTTTCGCGAGGCGAATCTCATGGCAAATGGAGATGCGGCCGCGTTAATGCGGTCATATTTTTAGAGGAACCGGAAACGTTGTCGCTCCTTTTTTTTTTTGTTGTGTGCCTGCTTTGGACTTTCGGATGGAGACAGCTTGATCGATCGGGATGTGGTTCTAGCGGGAAAAAGGGGAGCTGCCCTCGGGATTTTATAATTGCCCCGGGGCGAATAATTAAATACTGTTACGCGGATAATAACGTCATTTCTTACGTTTATTGTGCTAATTTATCAATTAGTCGGCGTCTTTAATGGGATTTTATATATTGCGGGTATTTTGTTTACCGCTATTGGAAAAGGGTTTATTTTGCAGGAGTTCGAACGGTATATTAGATTGTGGAGTCACTCGAGAAGTTCGCGCATCAAATCAGCCAAGTGTATACATCATCGTTTAGATTATTAAAAAAATAAGACTAGTCTTGCCTACGCCTACTTTTCAGATTTTTTGACAGCCGTGACTTTCAACGGCTCGCGTGTTTTTTTTTGTTTGATTCCTTATTAAGCGAAATTAAAAACCGTGCCTTAACTGTACTTTTAATGTAATCCGAATCCGTTGTACGAAATTAGCAGTTTTGCATCACCTGTGAATTTTAAACGACCTCAGATTTCAATGCAGACGAGATCATTATAATAATGCTTAAAAGAGCCTATCCTGAAAACGTCTGACCTCCGTCTTCGATGCGAATGAACTCGAGCTGACTTTTACGTCTCGCTGGGCCAAGGGAATAAACAAGGCGTCCGTTTCAAGCTCTTAATTATTTTTTGTCGGATTCGGAATTGAATTTTCGACTTCCAAAAATAACCGTTTAATAAGCAGTTATCGCAGCCTTTCGACTCAAACGTCCCTTCCAACATTTGAAAATCCGTGCAATAATTCAAAGCGGCGACTGCACACACATATCCCATTGTATCGAGAAGCTAATTCATCACCACATCTCCTGAATATCAACGAAAATAGAAACCTCCGTCAGGCACCCCAGAAGCGCCCGCGGAGTGCGTCCACCTCTCTCTCTCTCTCTCCCGGGATTGAAATTTATGCGCCTGTTCGACCAGCGAACTAATGCGCTCGCCGCGAGACGCACATCAGAATTGAATAGTCCCGCTTCCCTCCGTCTTCGCTCTTCGGGTGGATTTTGCGAAATGAGCCTGTCGCGTGGGCGAAACAAAAGGGCACCGGCAGCCCGCCTTTGTTCACTTTATATATATATCGAGAGAGTCTTCTCTCCGCCGCGGGCACGCCAGGTGTGCGTGCGCGGCTTTGATTAGAATTCGGAGCTGTAAATCCGGACGCGCATATATGCGCCGTCGCTAATTGCTTTTCTTTTTTTTTTAGCCGCGGAGAGGTTTCTTTTGCGGATTAGAGGGGGAGGGAGGGAAAGGTTATTAGTCGAAGCACACGTGCTTGGAGGTAAAGCGCGCTGAACGGGTTAATCGATTCTTTGGAGCAGCTGGACGCTGAATTTGAAGTATTTATGGTTTTGAGATTATTGCCACGCCGGACGGTTTATGGTGATCCCTCTGAGCGTTAATTGTGAAAAAATTTTTATTGAGCTTCTGATTGATATACGAGAATCGTATTGCGAGAACAATTTTTAATCGAGTTCCATTTCGATAGAAATATTTCTGGCGGCGGCTTTCTCGCGCGAGGCAAAAAGAGGCTTTATTGTTCGTAATTTAATTGACTCGTTTTGAATGCGATAAAAAGCGCTGGAAATTATCTTCTCTCGACCAGATAAAAGATTACTCGATACGTCAGACGATATCGTATTCGCTTAAATCTAATCTTACAAAGATGCCACACAGCCTATATCATTTCCAACTTTGAATTTAAATAAAGTCCGCCGCAAAATCTCTCGACCGCCGACAATTTTTCCAAGCTCATCCATGAACAAAGCGTCGCATCCTGCCTACCCACTCGCCTCGACGAATCACACGCGACACTCCCCGGCGCACAGCTCGCATCGGCGGCCCTTTTTCTTAGGGGGGGGACGGGAAGGGGGCCTTACGTGCAACCTTCGCGAGAAAGACGTCTGGCCTCGTCGTTGGCCAACCGCGAACCGCAAAATTTACGGCATTTAAATTTCGGCTCGCAAAACCGCGCGCGCGCGCACTTTTATGGCGCGCAGCGCTCTCCGCGGGGAGAGAAGCGAAGAAAGTATAAAGTAAAAGCGCACTCGCTCGTTAAATCGTTTCGCCCTTTTTTTTTTTTCTTTTTCGCGGCCCCCCGGCCCTCCCCCCGATTGTTCGTTTCTTCGGCTGCGAGAGCAATTACTCCCGGGACGTAATGCCGCCGCGTTTATCGTTGTTGCGCTTTGCACACCGGCAGCAGCAGCAGCGGGCTACCGCGCGCGACTTCTTTTTGCGCGCGGATCGAATTTCCAGCCTCGGCAAATCCGCCTTTAAAGGCTTTTTAATAACTCGCGAGCTTCTTTTTCTCTCTCTCTCTCTCTCTTCGGGGCGGGAGAGGAGGATTATACTTCGCCGCTTCGACGAGTGGCAGTTAAGGCGCAAATGTATGCACGTTAATGCGCACGAGATTCGCGAGCCTCTTTACGATTATCTCTACATTTCACCGGTGGCAGGGGGGTGGGGGGGAGTAGCGCGGCAGTTGCGCGAAGTAGTTGAAATTTTAATTACGAGCTCGTATTACACCCAGACACGAAAAAACCTTTGTCGAATTAAGCGGATGTTGTAAAGGCGGCCGGAAAAAAAAATGCTGGAATGCGTAATTTGCATGCGTAATTCTAAGTCTGTCACTTTATAATGCTGTAAATCAGCGCTGCTAATATATTGCGCGTTCCTAAGGCAGGTTCACTCCGGCTCCGGTAGATGGGAAAAGCGGATTTTTTTGCTGAATCCTATTCCCTGGAAAGGATTTGCTTCGCTGGTTTCTGCGGCTTTTTTTTTAAATAATTTATTTTGTCGGAACGCTCGTTTGGAATTCTCGAAACCCTTTGTTGCTTTAAAATTCAATTCTGCGCACTAAAATTTTGAGTGCAGCTTAATGAAGTTGTTTTTAAATTAAAAAATTTTCGAGCCCATTTAATAGTCTCGTGCACTTGTTATGTAAGCCTGCAGGCAAGTTTCGATTTCCCAAAATCAACAGTGATTCAAAAGTCATAAAATTTACTTCGCTGACTAATACTGTAATTTATTATAACCCCGCTTATAAATTCACGAAAAAAAGCGCACTAAAAGTTGTACAGTGACTCAAAGCTTTCCAATCTGCAATGTTTCTAATTCAAGCAAAGCGCACCAATCCCCGCGCGCACCTGTTCGATAAAGTCGCAGCGCCCGTTTCAATTGCCCGAAATGAAAGGTGACTCACTCGCGCAAGACTAAACACACCGCTGCAGCGGCTCTCGATATCGCCGAATCAGCAGCAGCTCTCAAAGGCCGCGCAGCCGAAGGCGGCCCCAGACGCACAATTCGACATAAATCTCTCAAGGCGCAGACACGGCGATCATAACAGCGCCGCGCATGCAAAGGCCCTCCCCTCCCCCCCAGCGCGCACAGATCACGCCGGTAGTCGGGCTCTAATGCCCGGCTGTCAGGTCGCATCCTCTCGCGCCGACACAATAATCTCGCGCCTGCGCCCGCGCCCTTGGGCCGCCGCGGGAGAATATGGGCGTGGATCCAGCGCGCCGCACAGCCATCGCTCGCGGCGTCGATGTGCGCGCGTGCAATATATGAGCACAATGGGAAATATAATCCTACGCGCCGCGCGAGGATTTATACGGGACGGGAAGCTCCGCGCGGCAGAAAAAAAAACGGCCGATTTTCGCGGAAGGAGCTGAGTCAGCCGGCTTCTGCGCGGCTTTCAGATCGAGAAGGGAGATATGGATGTAGGTTGAGAGACGATTGAGTTTAGCGGCGAGCTATAGCCGAGCGCGCGAAAAGAATGTTATAACGGCAGGGGGCTCATTATTATTGTTGTTTACGAGAGATTGTGCACTTTTTCCTTTTTTTTTCTTTTTTCATTATACCGGATTTTTTCCACCCGAGGGTATATTATATACGATGTGTTTATTTAGACGCACCGACAGTTTAGAATTATATAAGAGTGTAAACAATTAGAAATGTATAGCTCGTGAATCACGAGATTTACGCGGCGATGAAAACAATCCGCCGTTAATTCTATTCTCTCGCGGTAAATTATTATTTATGGGCACCGCGATCCTCCTCCTCCTCTCTATCTCCGCGATGTTTATTCCACCGGCACTGCGGTTGTTTATCGAACCGAGTCTTCCGCTTAGATCCTCCGGGCCTTAATTGATCACGAAATAAGCGCGTGGGCTGTGACATTTGGCCAAAACACCGCGAGCGGCCGTATGTGGCAATCGGCGATAAAGGCGTATGTACAGAAATATTACCGCGCACCACCAGCGGCAATAATTATATCGGGCCCGGCGCGCTTTCGGCTCGTTAAAAAATGCTTGAACTGGAGATGGTTTGCGAGGAGATTCGGAGGAAGGGCGATTCGTTGGAGTTGTGCAGCTTCTTGCAAGGTTTCTGTTTTGTTACGCGGCTCGTAATTTAATTGTTACTGATGTAGAGATTATCAAGAAGGATGGGAATGGTTAATATAAGCACTTGAATTTTTACGTAACATATTTATATGCCGGTATATCTTAATTTTCGCGAAACATCACACAGATTTATCACAAAATCTGCAGCTTGTCGAAGAAAGTAAACAACAAAAAGAAAAAAAAACGCAACATTTACACGTCTTAATTTATATAGCAAAGCCACCTTTGAAATCCGTGCATTTCGCGCGCGCATAAGAAAAAAAAATCAATCTCCCCCGTCAGAATTTCCAAGATCTTATCCGCAATCACGACGAAGCATCGTATTAATCGCACCAAAGCAATTTCGTCTCGCTCGAAACCTCCTCACCTCGGGGCCATTGTTTGTCGCCTCCGCGCGATTACTGTTCCAATACGGCGTTACGTGTCGTATCGCTCCGTAAGTCAGGGCCGTTCAGGGCGAGCGGGGAGATAAGCACGCGGGCGAAATTCGCGGAAGCGCTCCGATGAAAATTCATAAACGCGAGATGAGCGATTGTTCGCGCCGTAATACGTTTTCTCGGCGATGGCAGAGAAAGAGAGAGAGAGAGAGAGAGACAGGCTTGATTAAGTCTGCATTTTAATCGGTTTATTTGAATTTGCGCGCGGGATGCAATCCTGTCCGGAGAGCGAGAGTCTTTGCTTTTCGATGTTTGTATTACGGCGGATAATGGAGTTTCTTATCTAACGGCTAATTGTATTTTTGTGTTTGCGACCGGGGTTAACGCTGGAGCAGAGCTTGTACGGGATTGAACAAAGGATGTGGTAATACTTTGGGGCTTGAATGCGATTTTAAAATTGCGAAATGACGTATATACGTTTGTAGTTTTATCGGCGGATTGAATTTTTGCGATGTATTTCACCTCGGAGATAGAGTTAAAAGTCAAAGAGATTATAACGCGTAAATTCATCGCAATAAATACCGGCTCAGACGCAATTTAATAATCCAAAGTTAACGCTGCCCGGTAAATCATACGATAGGAAATGGATATTCGAATACGAGAGAACCGCAGATTTGCCAACAATCTGCATTAATACACCATCCGATGCCCTCTCTGCCGACCTCCTCCTCGATGCAACGGATCGCATATATACCTCGGCCGATCGGCGACGATTAAATTAGAAGCCCGCAAAAGCAGGACGAAATTGAATTTAGACCTCTCTCTCGGTTTTTGATTGCAGAGCCGCATTACCTGATCCTCGAGTACGTGATGTACGGCAAGCTGCTGGCCTACCTCCGCGACCACCGCACAAGGCAGGACTTTTACAACTTCAGCGAGGACTCGGCCGCCCTGACGTCCCGCGATCTCACGGTCTTCGGCTATTGCGTGGCCAGGGGAATGGAGTACTTGGCTTCGAAGAAGGTAAGAGATATATATATGCAGCTGACTCTTTTTCTCCTTCTTTTTTATTTGTGCCTCATTCGCCTTTAATTTATTGAGGGGAACGGATGAATGAGCCGCGGATAGGGCTCGCTTGCGTATTCGACGCGAGTCCCTCCGTTGTGCTTTGTTAAGGGGGCTTTTCTTGCTTCGAGACGGTATGTATGTGTATTTCGATTCCGGAGAGAAGCTTCGAAGTTCGGTTTAAACTTCCCCTTCGGGCTCGGGAGAGCATAATTTAAGGTAATTGAATTGTGGCCTTAATTGAAGTTAATCCGAGGCCAATCAAGGAGGAATGTGGACTCTTCGGAAGAGTTTTCTTGATTAAAGCATTTCGGAGAAAAGTAAGAGTTGATTATGTCGTCCGATTTCGATTTTCAGAACCGAGAGCGAGTGATTTAATAAGCCTGCCAAGCTCTCTAAATAAATAAGTGTGGCTCGCTGAATTTACAACTGCGTCATTGCTAAAGAGGAAAATATTTCAATCCGAGAACACCGCTGATAAATCTCGTCCTACGAGCGGAAAAAATTCACAGAAAACAACGTTAAATCACTCTCCACGAGCGTAAAAAAAAGAAGACGCGCAGGACTCGCGAACGCGTCGGGAATCTTCGAAAATCGAACAATGTCATTGCGTCCTAATCAGCGCGGGACTCGATCCTTTCACCTCCGCGGCTTATCGCTTCCTCCTCCGGACAAAAGCCGCCGCGACGTGGCTTAGGGGACCATTAATCTAGCGCGCCTCGACGGGTGGCCCCCGATGCGAAAAACTCGCGATAAAGACGCTCCCTCGAGCGCGAGGAGAAGACGGTATACTTCCGAGAAGCGACTGGCTCCGATTGCGGTGACGAATGATTATCGGGATCGGCTGCGAGCGCTGGCCGTCTTTTTGGAGATAATTATGCCTGGATAGAGTTTGGTTTTCCTTCGGGTTTATTTCTAAGCTGGGAGTTTTTTTGTTTGGCTGATCGATTGGGCTTCGGAGGATTATTTAATGAGGGATTTATTTTTTCCAGTTTTTTATTGCGTGTTCAGATTCTTATTCGTGATTAGAGGAAGTTCGTACAAAATATGTTTCATTACCTTTTTTTTTTTTATCAAATTGTATTTGTTCGTCATATTGTTTAAGCAAATTTGTTTTTTAGCGCTTCGTCTCAGAGATTACGGAATACTTAATTAATTACTCTTTCATAATTAGTTTTATAAGAGGCGCTATATTATTAATCGAACAAATTTTTTACTCCATGCACAATGAATAATAGCGCGTTTTTTATCATCACGTTCATTTCGAGGCAATTTTCTTCCAATAATCCGTGATGCATCGCTAATTCTTAATCAAGCCCGAGCACCGCGTACGCGCGCGATATTTATCACCTTCATATTTTAAATGTCAAATATACTGATTACGATATAGGATTCCCATGAATCAGCGAGAACTTCATCAATACGCCGCGGGTTCGCGCATTTATATATGTATTTCCATTCGTCCGCCGCTATATACAACCTTTTTACGGCGACGTATTTTACGTTATTGTACAGGCGGGTAACTTTATCGCGACTATAATTTCAATTAAAATCTCTTAAACGTAATGACGGTTTATCGCGGTTTTCAGCGGATTCTACGCGAAAACCAGTATGCTAGTATGATTTCGTCAGCGGTTTCTTTATTTTGGACCATCAAGACGATACTGTGTCCGTAATCGTGCCGTATTTCAGTAACGCACGGAATAGCGCCTCTCGCCGAGGACGCATAAAATGTTTACTGCCTCAAAAGCCCCATCTAGACCCCATCCGTTTTTAGCGGATTTAATTTCGTTTTTGCGGAATAATGCGCTGTAAATTCTGCCTGGAATTCGAGACCTGATTTTATAAGGAATTTCGGATTTTTATTCTGAAAAAAAAACATTTGAAATTTATGTATAACAATGAAGATATTTATAGCCAAGCTATTTTTGTATTTGCCAAGTATCTCAGTTTAACAGCTTCGTGGATGCGTATATAGATGTAAATTTCTTCAAGCTATAGTCTTTGAAAACCAATATTTTTCACATACCAATTCATTATGAAAATATTTAATCTTCGCAGAAACAATAAAAGCCCGAATGAACGTAATCACAATAATTATTATTTTTATTATCACTCCTAAACGACAGTTTTCTCTTGATCGAGTCACGCTTAAATCCACAAGGAATTTCCTACTCCGCGCAAAGGCCTGTTATTTCAAGCAGACTCTCGATCCTCTCAAAGTCCCCATCGATTAATAACTCTTTTTCTTTCCAGCCTCTCTTCCAACTAATCGCCGATATAACCGCGGCAAAAAAGAAGCGCAGAACTCGAAGCGCGTCCGCTAAAGACTCGGCGATCCTCTTCCAAGTTATCGGCTATGAAAGCGTCATCCATCTCAGCAGCCGCGACACCCTTATTTTTCTCGGCTCTCTCTCTCTCTCTCAATCCCATCCTCGCGTCATCGTCGCCATAATCTCCCGGGACTCATTTCTCATGCAGCGCGTCGATGCGATTAATGCCACGCATCGCAATTTCTGCACGGCAGCAGCAGCTGCGGCAGCGGCAGCAGCGAGTAGGACATCGAGATAGAGATTACGCGCTTCGCCGTTTCAATTGAGACGACAAACAGTAATTACGTTTATTCCGCGATGCATATCAAGGCACGTGTGTCTACGTGCGCGCATACCTTTCTCGGATGTGCAATCTTGCGTAACGCTCATTTTTTTTCTCCCCGAGAGCCTTTGCCCAAGTTTGTTTACCTCGAGAGAGAGAGAGAGAGAGAGCCGCGTTGTTGCCTCAACGCGGCGTGGCTGCTGTGCGCGGATTCGAATGACGCTACACTTTTCTTTCATTAACTCGGGTTATCAAAGCGAGCGTTTTGTGTCTTCATTTATTCTCGAATTATCGTAATTATCAATGCGCAGCCGGAGATGCGCCGCCGGGCCGTCGCCGGGGGCTCGCGAGAGTTTTCTTCGAAATGGGATTATTACGCTTTTCTTCGAAACGCGCTCGCGGGGGGGGGGGAGAGAGAATCATTAGGCAGGCAATTTTTATTACGAGCCGCAGAAGCGATCCGCAGCTGTATTTTCGCAGCGAGTCGCGAGAGAGCTTGTTTTAAGTATTACTCACGCTCGATAGCTTTTGTTAAACGCTTTTTTTCCGACCTCTGGTTAATATTTTTACCGATTCCTCATCTCTCTCCGCTGGAGAATCGAGCGTTAATTATTCTGCCCCGAGAACGTCGGCAGGAAAAATATTTTATCGGAAAGTAGTTTTTTTTTTTTTTTTTTTTTTTTATTATACTTAGTTCATTGTCTATACTTTCATTGTTCTTTTCGCGACTTCAAGTATCGTTATCGCGTATTCATCTCACTTACAAAAATAATCAGAACGAGCGCCGTAACTAAAGTGCAGAGCAGACGTTGAAACACATATAATACGCAGAATCAATTACCGGCGGTCTTATAAATCACTGAAAATACATAGCAGTCCATAAACAATGAAGCCATTTAATTTTTCCGCTCCAACCGAGAAGAGAGCGGCCACAATTCATATTTTATCAATTTTCATTAGGAAACCCGGGGCACACACATCCTTAATAAATATCTCCTCCCGGCTCTCCCGACAATATACTCGCCGCCGCTCGACGAAGCAAGTATCATTCCAATAACTCAGCGCCCATTGTCTCGGCCGAAATCGTCCGGCATTAATTAAGCGGCTCTCTCCCATCATCCTTCCCGCGCATTTATCGACTCGCGCATCTCGCGCACCTGCATGCGAGGAGCGCGAGCCGTGCGTCAGCCTCCGGGCGAAGGACACCGCCGATAAATAACAATTACCCGCGTTGACGCTTCCTCGCGCTCTTTTCCAACTCCCGCGGCGCAGGGAGAGGAGACACACCGTATACTCCCGGCTTCGCTGGGGTTACGATTGTTGTATACGTTATATGCCGGGTGATACGGAGAGGAGATATTGAAGCCGCGCGGAATGTGTTGGCCTTTTTTTGCGCGAGGAGAGAGAACTGCTTTGCATGTAGGCTCGCGTTCTATTTCTGTAAGGTAATTACCTGCGTGTTGCGGCGTCGGGAGGACGCGAGACTGACTTTTCAATTAATCAAGAGGGGATCTTTTAGCGAGGAGACTTTTTGCGAGATCTGCGAGAGGAGGCTTGTAAACGGTTCTTTCCCAGCTGCGTTTCCGTTATCTTATTCGAGTATTATAAGCTACTCGTTAGGAAAATTTTATTTCTAACTTGATATCGCAATTAATTTTACGGCCCGGTTTAAAAATAAATCAAAGCAGTTGTTTACCAGTAGGTAAATCATGCCTATTTATACTGTAATACACTCATTACTTTAGTATTTCATATTTATTTATTTCATTAATATAGTATTTCATATTTATTTACATAACTTTAACGTGCATAATTGCAATAGCTTATCTACAATACCCTCAGTTAATTAACTCATCAAAATCTCGGCCCAAAAAAGGAGCCGCAGACGAGTTCAAAGCGAGATTCCGACCGATCTCCCCCTTTTGTTCCCCTCCCCAAATTGTACGAGATCAAACACGTCACTCACTAAGGGCGTCTCTTGCGATTGCAGATCATCCACCGAGACCTGGCGGCGCGCAACGTCCTCGTGGACCACAACAAGCTCTGCAAAATCGCGGACTTCGGGATGTCGAGGTTCGCGAACGAGGACGGCGAGGTGATCGAGACGAGGCACGGCAGGAATGCCCTGCCCATCAGGTGGATGGCGCCGGAGTCGCTCATCTACTCGCTCTTCACCACCAAGACCGACGTCTGGAGCTTCGGCATCTTGATGTGGGAGATTGTGACGCTCGGTGAGATGCTGCTTCCTTTTATTTATTTATTTTTTTCTTAAGACTGCGCCGGGGTGCACCGAGGCTTTTGTTTTGCGCTTCCTTCGAGCTGTGCTCATTAAGCAGGTGCAGGGCTTCGTTAGGGATGATATAATAGAGTTGTAGGAATTGTAGAATCGTTTTTTTTTTTTTAGGTTTGGGTTACATTTGATTTATCTACTTGTTTACTACTCACAAATCTATCAAATGATATAAATTTATATTATTACAAAATAAATGGATATAATTGCAAGTTTCATTCGAAAAAGGTTACTGGCACAATTTCTTTCACAAAGAATTATATTACGATAAAAAACTGCAGAATTTAAATAAAATCGAAATTAATCAGCTATAAATTGATTTCAATGTTGCATTAACGGAATGAAGTCATTCAAAATGAGTAAGCAGTTCATTAAACTCCCGGCAATGTAACCCGGCCGCAAAATGAAAGTACTCACATAATCGCCGAATGACCCACTGCTGAAAAACCATCACGCTTTAAATACACAATTTTTTTCTTTCTTAACAAATAAATTTCACTTCGACGCTTTTTGCCTGCATTTAAATCCGCGGCTTGAAACGGCGTCGGCGCATTACAAAACTCAAAATACCGCACTCCTTTAAAACCAACAATCTTAACTTGCACATTTTCTCCACAATACTCATAGATTTATCGTACCGTAAAATAGGCTATTACGCCAAGCGCAATTACATTGTCAGTGTTAAATTCAAAAATAACTTTACAACTATACAATTTCCTTACGCACTTAAATTATTTATTCAAAGTGGAAGCAATCTCGTAATAGATTACAATCTAAACACAAGTTTTCAAAAAGCAAACCGTATACTAAAATGCTCTCTATTCTCTCAGGTTCAACGCCATACCAGGACATGACGGCCAGGGAAGTGATGCGTAGCGTGCAGAGCGGCTATCGGCTGGAGCGGCCGTCGCACTGCCGGAGCGAGCTGTTCCGCGTGATCGCGAGATGCTGGCACTCCGATCCAGACCGGAGGCCGGAGTTCCAGGTGCTCAGGCGAGACCTCGCCCAGCTGCTCGAGGACAGCATGAACGGCCACTACGTCGATCTCGAGAGCTTCGCCTCCGAGTGCCCCGATTGATCGCGCGCCGATAAGCAGACCCTCTCGCTCTCTCTCTCTCTCTCTCTCCCTTTCTCGCTCTCTTCGCCGAGGCACGAGCAAGAGGGAGATTCGAGCTTCTTATCAGCAGACGTTTGGCGGGAAATATAAGATCGAGCTCTTTTATCCTTTGCGGTGTAGTGTGTATTTTGGGAAGGCGTTTTTTTTTTGTACGAATTGAAAATTTGGTGATTGTCGTGAGCTGAATTTTTGTAAAGTGTAGCCAATGCAATCATTGTCGGATTATGCTAGTGTGCTGTTTAAGGGTTAGAGATTGGTTTTATATTTTGTTAAAATTAAAATTTATGTTTAAACGCAAACAATTTACTGTTCAAGGATGAGGTAAAACGAATTACTTTTATTCCTGAAGAAGAAATGATAAAATTAAAGAATCGAGGCTATTCTTTGTAAAAAAAAATTAATCTCTTTAGATTTCGAATATTTCAGCGATTCAGTATTCAATGTAAAAAGTATGTACGCAAATTATTTATGTACTTATGTTTTGTAAGCCAAGTCGTTCGGGGTAAAATCGACGTACGGTAGTCTCTCCAAAGAAAGGCATTAAAAAGGCGACAAAAAAAAAAAAAAAAAAAAGAAATGTAACACGAGTGCTGCCACTATTAATCTGCACTCGCTTAGACGAGCTTGTCAGGAATGCAAGTATTTTTTTTATTAAAAAATTAGTTGTTAAGTATCAGTATCGACATCAGTGATGTTCGCGCCATTTTTTAAGCTCATGCTCCACACTTATTTTTTACAATATTTATTGGCCGGCGAAGGTGCAACACTTTCAAATCGCTATGTAAGATTTAGGAAAACTCATTTTTCCGGTCTATTAATTTTTAATTCTTTGTATTTCAATTATGCGTCACAACGTGCTCTCTTACAATCATAAACACGAAAAAAAAAAAAAAAAAAATTATATATAAACTTGTATATAAATGTATTTGAGCATGTTTTCGGGTCTTAAATCTTTTAATCAAACGTATCGCAAGAAAATGTATTCTTTCGTCGCTGGACAAGAATTTAACGATTTTCACGATATGAATTAATCATGCTTAATTTTAATGATTCTAGTCTTTCGACACATCTGGAGCAGAGATCGAGTCGCTAACACTTATTCATTTTTCTCCTCTTAACAATCGTTACAATTATTTTGATCAAAGCTCCACTTTTGTCAGTTGATGTTTTATTTAGTTTTACGCTGCTACATAATTTTTGGATTTCTAAAACCATTTGATTTAGTTGTACGATCGTTCGGTAATTGTATATCCGTCCATTTAAAACTTATTGTGATTCGCGTACAAATACAAAAAATTATGTAAAGAATTGTACTTTATATAAAATATTGTATTAAGAAACCTTTGTGAGTAAATGTTATCATATATTTTTGAAATATGGCTATTTTTTAATCCAAATCTATCATCATTAATATCCTATTATCTGATTGTACCTAAGCGTAGGCAATTGTAGTATATCAAAAGCGTACATTTTTGTCAGTAATTGATGAATGATGGTCTGTTAAAATCTAAATTTAATTATAGCGTTCGATTTAGTTTTGTACTTGACTAGCATTCGAACTTGAAGTCTACGTAGCGCATGAATTGCACTTCATTCTCGTAAATTATCGTGACGCATCTCGGTTATAGTAGTACCGTTTGCAGCGCTATAGTGTATTTCGCGCATATTATTCATTTTGAAACGATCATTATTCATGTCCGAGATTGAACGTGCATTCAAGAGATAGTGCGCAACGCGAAAAAATGTTATTTAAACAACTGTACAGGAATGTAATTGAAGATGCTAGCATCACAACAGGTCATTTGAACTTTAAACTTACATGTAAGCGTTAAAAAAGTCTTTGAGAACAAATCGAATAGGTAATTAATCTGCACAATTTTAACACATGTTTCATATAGTCTTTTACAACATGAATAATAACTGAACTGTTTTCTTATTTAAACTTTAATAATTATTACTTCCTATACAACTATAATGATTTAAGTAATTGTAAATAATGTAATATAAAATGTTTTATTTAAAAGTACCGTAATATCGCTTTAGAAAATATGTAAATCGTAAATTTTTATTAAAAATAACACAGTAATTTTTAATGTCAATTAATACATAAAAAGTTATATCTTTATATCGAATGCGGGAAAGTAAAGCATAACGATTTTCACTTTTGATTCAGAAGAGTCCGTTTTAATTTAATTGACACTTAGCACTGGACCAATACTTATCAAAATTTACTTGACTTTCTTACCGTTGATTTTTTTTCTGCGTACACAAGAAGAAAAATCATGTCCGAAAGTAGGTTTGTTTGACTTTGAGCAAGTCTTAAAGGAACTGTGTCAAGAGTACGATTCTGTCAAGCTCGAATTTAAGAGATGTACCGTATCACTCGAACACGTGCAGCGCAAGACGACGAAGGCGGAGGCCAGGAAAAACAAGGAACAAGAGATTCGCTCGGATTCGGGGCTATTACAAGAGAGACACCGGAGCTGGATTCCGTTAGTCCGTCCAGACTCTCCGCTCATGCGCGTGTCGGACAACCGAGATGACGATCGGCCTTCGGGTCGCACGATTTTGCCACGGTACCGTTATCGGTATCGTCTTTGCTATATGGGTATGTCTCCGTTACACGTATAAATATCGAGCTCCGGAAACAAAGTGAGCGAAAGTTGTTTCGAGGCTGTGTCGGCTTTGTATAACGTTGCGCCGTTTGCGTGGGTGTACAACACGATTGTGATGTTTTAAAGTAATTTAAAATTCATCGATATACGTATACTTTTGATTTCAACTTTTATCTTTACTTTCTTCTTGTCGGATGTCAATAATGTTTCTGCATCCATCCTTTATTCAAATTTTAATTGATAAATATGAGCCATTAAAGATGGGAAGTTTTAAAAGCGATTTATAATTTTAAAAGAATTGCGTAAGATTAAATATTTTTGAGTGAAATGATTTTTTGTAAAGTGATTTTATTAAGTTAAACGATGAGATATATTCAGCATAGAGAAGGTGAAATTATTGACTTAAAAAACTAATTAATCTAAAGAAAACGAATTTTATCACCAAAATGAAATGTAAAGTAATAAAAACTGATGATTATAAAAATTAAGTAAAATTAAAATATAAAATGCAATTTAATTAGTTTATATAATAAGATACCAAATTTCACTGTAACTGTAATCAAATGTAAAAATTTCAATTTAACATTAAAGTTTGTTTTTGCTACGTTTTACTCGAAACATCGTTAAATTTATACTTAAATTTATGTGAAAACTAGTAAAACCAGATATTTAATTAAAAGCGCTGATCTTGAATGTACAATTTATAAATCTCGCGTAAAATTGCAATTTAATCATGCATATACTTATAACTAGAATGTAAAGAAGCGCGCATTCAATTCCATTGAAATACGAATTTAGAATATTACACTGTAAGTTCGACGTAAATATATAAAATAAAGTCCCTGCGAAAAGTCGAAAGTAAAACATCTCTGGGGCAGACAGTTGTACCTCGAAATTGCCTTTATCGTCTCGATTTCGCAATTTCGCCTCCTTTGCCTCGTTTATCCGGCTTTGCCTGCACGCACACCTCTACGAAAGCAACATCCGTCGAGAGGCCGAGGCAGATGAGAGGAATTGGAAATTTGCCGATGGCCGCTCGTTACTCCGTAGGGTCCTTACCTCGCGTAAATCAGCATTTTCAGCTCCATCATTTCGTTTTGGAAGCGCCTTTCTCCGTTTTTTGCCCCCTCGTCGCCGCTGCGGATAACGATTCAATCCGGGCCTTTACGTCCTCCTCCTCCTCCTCCACCGCGAGGCCTGGGATCGTTAACGCAAATTGGATCGCATTCCGGAAATCCTTTTGCGAGTCCGCGATTACCGGAGCTCTACGATGTATACGCAAATGAGCCCTCCTGCATAAGAGAAACGCGCCGATTTTTTGACGCGACGCGCATAATATCGTGCGCCGAATTTACGTGCATGCGTGACCCAGCCGAGGGACTTCCATTAACATATGTAAATAAACACTGTTTAAACTGTATGAAAGCGCGTCTTGCGGAGTAGATGACGTTCAGCGGTTTGCGCAGAATCAACAGGTGGCTCTTGTTCCGAAGAGCTTCGATTCAATCTCGCGCGCGTGTGAATTTTTCGTTGCGAAAAGGATACGTAGAAAGCTGGAACTTGTTGAATTTGACGTGTTTATAGCTTTCTAATTAAAAGATCCTAGAACGTATTTTGCTTTATCAAATCTGAAAGTTAAATGGATTTTTTGTGTAGCTTTTTTCTGTCAATATTTATCAAACGTTTACTTATTGCTTAATCAATCATTGTATTTTAGATTACAGGAATAGCCTGGAATTAGAAAATTAAATTGAACACGCTGTATAAATTAAGCCGAGATAAAGCCCAAACTCTTTTTCTCACGTTACACTAATTTTTATCTTTTTTTCTTATATAAGGAACGAAACTAAATAAATAAACAATAATAATTTATGCGGACGTAACTGTCGTAAAAGAATAGCGAGTGAACCCGCGGCGACGACGTTAAATTCACCTTCACTCGCGAAAAAAGCGCGCGTATAATTATAACGGGTAAAAGTGAACGAAAGTTTCGCGCAATCCTCGCGAGCGATTGTCACTTTAATTAGTATTTTCTCCATTGTAATAAATCATCGCGCAAAAAACTCCGCCTTAAATAAATACAATAAGACAAAAAAAAAAGACGCGCCACTACCCGGGGACCTTTTTCCCAACGCAATGTAAGTACAAGTCGGCGAGTCTTGTTCCATTAAGGGCAGAGAGAGGCGAGCGACACTTTCCGGAGAAGAAGAGAGACACGAACGGCGACTCGGAAATCCAAGTCTTACGTCAATCAGACGTCAGGCCGGGTAATGGCTTCTGCACTCGGAATTTCAACGAGGGAAGACCTCGCAGCGCGTATTTAAATGTATTGAAATGAACGTTAATAAAGATAACGAATCAAAAATCCCCGGGTGCGTTGCCCCGCTGAAAGTGAAATCCGCAAAATCTCGAGCATCGGCTTTCATATTTTTGTTTTCTTAAGGCTTTTTATTATTTTAGCTCGATTAGGAAATAGAGGCACGCCGCTTATTTTTGAGCGCTTTCTAGCAGTCGAGTGGAGACAATGAAAAGCACTTGGAAGAAGATGCTTTTACGCAATTTGATTTTATCCTCGCGGCAGCTTTCGTTTTATATATTAAAAATACTTTTGTACGCACTTTGTATTAATTGAAGTCGTAAGCCGAAATTGTGCAATAAATTTCGCAAAATCAAGCATTCGTCTTGGACTAAGCGGACAATTTTTACGGCGCATTTTAAATTATTCAAATTAACCGCTGTAATTTCGCAGGCATCTGTTTTCAAAAAGCCTCTTATTAAAACGTATATTCTTTTGCCCAGCCTGCACTGCTTTGGAGTGCAAACTATACGTGTCCGCAATAAAGCGCGAACACCTCTCGTGGCGTGTGAGGTCCTCTCCCCGGCGATAATTACCGGCGATT
Organism: Ormyrus labotus; assembly: GCA_035582975.1. Taxonomy (NCBI): domain Eukaryota; kingdom Metazoa; phylum Arthropoda; class Insecta; order Hymenoptera; family Ormyridae; genus Ormyrus; species Ormyrus labotus. The sequence continues at coordinate 11,754,716 of JAWWEO010000009.1, forward strand.
AAGCCCTCGATGCTTCGTAAATCAAAGCCCCGCGAGCTAGAAAAAGGTGGACGCGAACCTTGAGCCGGGAAACAAACGGCCGATTATTTTCCAGCACGTAACAACGCCGCGCCGACGGCTCCCTTTTCCCAGGGATCTCTCGCCGCATAAGAGAGGCTCAAGCTGGATTACTTTGATAACGAGATCTTGTTTGTTTAATGATGGAAAGTGAAGCGAGGCGTATTTCTGGGAGGCGAGTTAAAATATATAATCTGCATTGTTTTTTAATCCACAGACGAGGATAATTACAAAAAAATATTGTTAATTAAAAAAATTCTTTTGCGCCGTAGAAAATTGTTACATTATAATGAGGCATCTCTCGGTGTTTTTTTCTCTTTTTCAAATAAAATAAGAATGACATAAAAACATTACCGCGCAACGGCAATAACGTAGTTATAATTACCGATGAAGCATGTCAAGGAACATCTACTCACGGAATAAGGTAAAGTGATATCATTGCGCATAAATGTTGCACTTGTTAATCGAGCCCCGATCGCCGCGCGATAGTCGTACCATTCTTTCAGCATTCGCGTTAATGTTATAACAATGGCTCGGGATATCGGTCTCGATCTATCGGATGACTTGTCGGGGAGCAATGCGAGGGATCGAATTGCGCAAGGTCGAAGACGTCGCGCCGGATTTAAAAGTAGTTTGTTTTTACGAGGAAGACGTTTATCGCTCGTTTCGACGCGAAAACAGAGACTTTCAGCGCGAATTTCCGACGCCGAATCTGGCGGCTGTGTGTGTGTTTGACCTAAATCTTTGTGCAATAAACAAATTTACGTACCAAATTAATTGAATTCCCGTCTGCCTCGCCGATAAAACAATACTTGACTGTTTTACAGCAATTAATCGCTAATTAACTTATTAAAAAAAGCTGCTCTTGCGGGAAAGAAAAAAAACAATAATAAACCCTGCTTTACGACGGCAATCAATATCACTTTCCTCGCTACTTTCCTGCAATAAAAGTTCACGCTGTTTACTACCCACAACAACAGCGCGAGCCTCGAGAAATTCAAATCCTCATTGTCCTCCCCGCGTAAATCCGCGCTTTATACGGCTCCTTATTATTTAAATCGATGCTCGGCTCGTAATTCCCACCTACCGCTGGGATCTGACACCTATTCCCGTCAAAATTTTGAGAGCCGTGACGCGCGGCTCATTAGAATTTCAGCTGGCGTAAACCGGCTGTTTTCCTGGGCGCGCGCGCGCGCGAGCATAAAGTCAAATTTTAATGGACCCATTACTCGGACTTTTTCGGTCCGAGGTTTTCACGCCGTAGGTAGAAACGCCGAAGCTTTTTATAGGCCTCGAAATAAACGAGTGATTTTAGCGCTCGCGTATATAAATTGTGTCGGATCCGTTATATTATTCACGTCTAATCCTGAGTTATTTGCGTGGCTTTCTTTTCATTAAAATTGGGAACGGCCGCGTTAGGCGTTACTTTAAAAGGCCCCTCCTCTTTCGAGAAAATTTATTAAATATTTCGACGTTCGCTTACCACGCTCGTACGTCAAACTCGCACGGGAAACTCGCTGCGCATCGAGAAAAAAAAAGGAAATTAAGGCACGCGCGACCGACGAATGCGATAACGGCAATTAAATCCCCGGCCAAATTTTCGCGTGTACGAGATTTAGCGTCCGTAACCGATAAAGGATCTCGAGGTATTATAATTAGCCGGTGGTTAACGCGAGTATATAGAGCTCGTGAGAATCACCGCCTGATCCATATTAGAGCCTCGTCCGGAATTGCCGCGTTGCCTAATTATTAGTCTCATTAATCAGGCCTCTGTCCGCGGATTTTTACCTCGCTAATTATCCGCCGATTTATTTTCGCGATTTTTCCTCTTCCGCGCGGATTTCAGCTGTATACGTTCATGACTCCGGGCACTTTTACTCTGTTCCTAATTCCTTTATAACTGATCGCGGTGCGCGCGGTAATTAATTCCGGCGATTTAGAAACATGCATTTATTTTCCTTCGCTGGATTTCTTCTCGAGTGATTTTGTGTGTATCTTCTTAAATTCAAATTTTGGGAAAAAACTCCGGAAAAGGTATAGTCTTGATAAAGATGTTAGAGAACGTGAATCCCTAACCGACGTGTGTCAATGTGAAAGTTTTTTTTTTTACTCGTTTGTATCTCAATCACGTCGAAAAGCTGCTGCAGGAGAAAAAAAAACGTCAATTCTACCACGCGACGATAGAAAATTTAAAGAATAATCAGCCGTAATGATCGCGTTATTACGATCTAAGCGAGTAAAGAAACGACTTTATTCGATTCAAGAAAAACAAACTGTAATGTCATTTCGCGTTTCTAAAAGTCGCGCGAGCCGACCACACACTCGAAATTCATCAGCCGACTCGGCCGCACTATTACTTCTCCGAAACTGCAGTACATAGGAAAACTCTCCCTTTTCTCCCGAAGCCACACCGCAAAGTTTCCCGGTATTCGGATAAACCCCGCGGGAAAAAGGCTCCTCTCGCGCTTTTCATCCCGGTAATGTCTTTATAATTACGCTCGCGCGAATCTCGTTGCGAAATAATCGAGGCGATGGGAGAATCTAGAAAGAAAGTGTACCGGCGGCATTCTAGCCGTTCCCGTAAAAAGGCCTCTCTCGATGACAAAGTGCCGCGCAACAACGCAGCAATGTGCCCAATTGTCGGGCAATCAAGGAGCTGCTCGCAATTAGTCACTCTTTCTCTCTCTCTCTCTCTGTCTCTCGCGGGGTTCTCGGTTTCTCTCAGGGAATCTAACAGCTGCGCTTCGATTGCGTTTCCGCTTTTGAGTGAGGATAAGAACGAGTTTCGAGAGGATTCGGATGGGCCATTGGACTTTCTGAAAAAGAAAGTAAATACATGGCGCAATTCTGTATCTTCTCCTTTTCCGCCGGGGAGATTCGTATACATGGCTAATTATGCCTCGGTGTAGCAGCTTTTGTTTTGCCTTTTTTTTTTTTTTAAACGAGAGAATGGCACTTTCGTTTTTTGTGCTTAAATTATTGTTTCGGAAGATGGATCGGAGATAAATCATGTAGATTATCCTTTGTGTGATTTTGTAAGTTTAGGAAAGAAAGTTGTGTTCCAAAAGCATATACATTTTTCAAAAATTGCTTCGAGCTGTGCATTAATATGTTTTTTTTTTTTAATTTTAACAAGATAAAAATATAATAAACGTTGAGATTTTCCTTTCACTAATTATAAATCTATTACCTAGTTTTTAAACCCGAAGCAAATTGTATAATACGCAGTAGATTAGGACTACTACCGTATTTACCCCAACAAAAAGGAACGATATAATGATGCAAAAGCGCCACTGTATTCCCGATAATTAATAGTAATTCTATTTTTGAACCCAAAATTAGTGCCGACCGTTGGATAATAATGCCTAATACCAAGATTCATGATCCATTTACAATTTTTTGCTCGGCAATAAATCCATAACCCAGCAGCGGACACCACCGGAAAAATCTCGCTATCCCTGCAGTCGCTTTTCGATAATTAAAGAAAATTGCGGCACTTACGACGTCCCCCTTTTTCCGTCGGCGCCTTAATTCACCGAGCGGAGGCCGGGACGAAAATATATATACGAGTTACGCACAATCGCAGTTGTACTTCGGGATTAATTGATACGCGCGCGCGTATTATAGAGGCGGCCTTTATTTTTTTGTGAAAGGATCGTATGTCGAAGCACGGCGAGAAAATGAGGATGCCCGCGGGCAAGAAAGCAGTTTTTACTCTCGAAGTGCAGTGCCTCCCCGATTATCATAATCGAGTAGAGAAGGAAAAGAGTTCTTTTAAAAAAAAATTGCCCACTTTATTAAAGCTCGCGAGAAAGTCAAGCGCGATTAAAGATTGAATTAACCGACTCAAGTTCAATAGGCGCTGTTTACATACGAGAGACGCTGATTAACTGATCCCTATCGAAATAAGGTATATACTCGCCGGGCTATCGGTTTCATATTACTCAATCGAATTTTCTCGAGGGGCAGGGAGCTTTTTTGCTTCGCGGCCCGCGCGCGCCTTTTTCGTTCTACTTTGCACTTTACAAACTATAATTTATAAGAAGAAAGTTGCCGTTTATGGGCGTATGTATGTGTGCGTGCTGCTTTTCTTGGGCATAAAAAGTTTTTTTCGAAAAAGTAATTGAAAAAATGCGCCGGTAAGTTCGTATTTTTTAAAGGAAAACCGCGCGGCCTGTCCGTTTCTATTTTCTAGAATCGTTTGGTTTCTCTAATTTTGAAAAAATGAGGACTTACTTAGAACTTTTTGTAACTCGAACTTGTAATTAAATTTTTTTTAATAATTTATACTGAAAATAAAATTTCCCCCTAAAAAAAGTAAAACAATATTTTTCTCCCAAAACCTCAATTACCAGATAAATTTCAGACTCAAAAATAACTTTGGTTTCTCTAACATCGACAAAACTCGAGCTTCCTTTCAGCGCGCCCGAAAGAATCCGAATAAAAAAAAAAAGGCCAATAAATACGGGTATTAAATCCCGGCGTCGGCTGCGAATTTCAGCCGGCCGAAAAAAATCGAGCGGAAACCGGCGCTCGTAGGCGTCGCGCTCGCGCACCAATCCAAGGTCTTGGAAAGCGTCACCTTGGCTTTGAAAGTGAGAATCCGTCATAGAAGCCATATCGACTGGCGTTAGACTTTCCAGTGCTAACGAGACCAAAGCAAATGACCCTAAAAGTAAAGATGCTGGAAAGAGATTTGCTTCCTCGTTATTGTTTCTTGTTTTCTCGGGGAGTCACTCGAAATGTTTGGGGATTTGGTGCGGGAAAATTTGCTTCGGTTCGTCGGGCGCACAAATTTATGTTAATGAGCAGCGAGGAATTAGTCGAGTGTTTGAGAAAAGAGAGAAGCGAAGGTAAATAAGCTGTAAAGTTTCGGTGACAAAAAAATATCTACCGTTATCGTTTTTAAATTTCTTCATCGATCCTTTTTACACGAAGTTCTTTAAATATTAATTTTTTCGGGCGTTTTATCATGAGAGAGGTATCATTACTTTTAAACGTGTGCAATCATTCGGGGTAATTCTGGAAAGGTAATTATTATTCTTGCGTGGCCTGACAATCTTCTCTGCAATTTCAATCTCGGGTGCATATCAAACATTAAGGCGATCAGAGCGTTAAATAACTTACAATTTATTTGCAAAAAAATTTGGCACGAATTTACACATTCCGGTGTTCTAATAAAATGTTGCATACTTTATCATCCGGCACGTAAATTTATTAATTTATATACGTGATATATCTTACGCATGAAAGCGTCTAAAATCGGAGAGAAGACTAACACCTGCCGTAAACAATGTCATTCAAATGCGTAATTAAGGTGCAAAGCTAACGTTTGTAAAAAAAACCCTGCATTTTTTCAAATACAGCAACAACTTTTCTTTCGAACAACTGATTTGTACGCGATTAACATTTTTTTGTGAAACCGCGCGCGCAATTATCCCTTTTTCCATTTTAGTTTATGCGTGAAACTTATTAATTAAGGAGATGCGCAAAGGAGGGCCGTAAATCAGCGGATGTCTTTTTCCGGAGATTAGTGAAAGTGAAGCATAAAATCGTTATCTGTAATAGATTTTATGCGGCAACATTTCAATAAATCTATGAAGGTGAAAATGCCGTTGATGTACAGAACCGTCGAAGCTCCGATCGAATTAGATCTCTCCTGGCGTCGAACGTAAAACAATGTATTTTTATTGAAAAAAGTTAAGGTTAATTTATCTCCATACTCAAAATGGAAAATGTTGCTTAAGCGCCATACGTATTAGAAATTTAATTTACTTTTATTACCGATACAAGATAGTTTGTTTGAAAAAGAAACCAACGTGCACACCGCGCTAAGCAGCGAGTAATTCCACATTCCCAGATGACTGCCACCGATCATAATCATCAGAAAGCTACGACAATGTTAATTTTTCATCATTAGAAACCGCGACCGCGCCGCGAGAGAAAACAATACCGAAGCGCCGAAACCGAAAGCAAGCCTTGCCTCCTCACAAAAAGCTGGAAATTTCACTTTTTTTTTTCTTTATTTCGTCGTCCCCCCAGCCCATCGTCGAGCCGCATCATCGGCTCTCGTCGTCGCACGCGCCGCTTATCGTCCGACCGAAAAAGCGCTCGGCGCGCGGGAAGGAAGGAAGTGGCGCCAGAGATTAGCCGCGGAGCGGTGGGGGGGATGGAGAGGCTGGCCGACTTCCCCGGACGCATTTTCCCCTCCATACGCACACATCTTTCACCTGCCTCCTTCTCTCGCGGAGTTTCTCGGTCAGCAGCGGCAACAGCAGCGGCGGCGGCGGCGGGAGCAGAAGCAGCTTCCTCCCAACGTAATATATATCCGTGCGTGCAGACGGCGCTTATCCGCGGCGGCACACCACGAGTCGTCGCGATTTTTGACCTACAAAAACGGCGAGAGAGTCGCGCCGCGGCCGACGATGAGGCAGTCGATCTAAGGACGCCATGAGGATCGCTGCTGCAGCCGCTCTTCTGCTGCTGGTAATTGACTCGAAGTGTAGACCGTATATACACGCTACCTTGGGCTGTATCAGCTGTTCATATTCTTTGTGGGTCGCTTCCGAGCGAGCTTCGCTTTTCTTCGCCGACTTTCTCCGGCGCGGCTAGGAGGAAACCACCTCGCTTCTGTTCTCACGATTCGCTTTGTTTTTCTGCGCAGGCGCTCGGCCTGAGTGTCCAGGCGGCTAAGGACGAGGGGAGGCAGGAGATTTCGACGTCGCTGAGGCTGAAGAACGTGACGATTGGCAGGAAGCCGGGAAAGAGCGGTACCGGGGTGAGTTTTTTTTTGCTTTTCATTCGGTTCTTCAATGAAAAATCGCGGTGGCGGAGTGACGCAAACGTGCATTATGATGCCGAGCGTTTTTCGTTTAATGAGGCTATTACCGGTTCACAGAGAATTAACCACGACTCGGGAAGATTTAGAAACTTGTCGTAATTGAAATGCATGGTTACGTAAAAGTTGCTTGACCTACACTAGATCCTGCTTTTTGTGACATAAAATCGGGAGATTCGAGCGATTTTTTCGACTAGGCCGTAGAGGCTATAAAAAAAATTCATATGCCGAGACGCGATTTACTTAAGCAACTTGAATTGTTTTAGAATGTAAATAACTCTTTTGAACCGAGTTACTATTCCGTACATATGTAACTTTAGAGATCTGCGATAGGGTAACTAGAAAAGTAATATGCCAATTTCATAAATAGGACGATTAAATTATTTTAAATTATTAGTTTCGCTCTCTATTTTTTGTAATAAAATCCATTACCCTGTTGAAAATTTCACGAGTTTTTTTAGCCACTTTACTAATAGTTGACCAAATTTGGCCAATTTAAAAAAAAATTCAAAAAAAATTGGCCATATAATAGTGATAACTTCCAACAGGGAGTAATAACTATGATAAATATCAAATTCTAACAACACTTTAAGCAGGCATATCTACCAAAATTTGTTAAAAAGGAATATTATTTCAATACAATTTGCAAAAATAATTCCATTACAAAATATGTTCAATCGCACAATAGATAAATCACTCTTAAACGAACAAAAAAATCAATCCCTCCTCGCTCCAACAACGCGAGCTCCCTCCAAAAATCAATCCATAATCTAACCGTCAACGTCCGTTACCCCCACAGCTCACCGGCAACAACAGCACGATAGAGGCGCGCTCGTTGCTCGTCACCAGCGACAACGCGACGCGCGAGCCCGACAAGATCTTGCCCGAGGACGAGGCTAATGGCGAGCTGGACGAGGAGAAGCCGGAAGAGCTGCCCGAGGTACGTTTCAGAGGATGCCTGCGGTTGTGGTCGCCCGCCGCCGGCGACGCGGGGATTCGGAGCTGATGAATAGCCGCGGGAGGGAGTCCGGGGGGGAGATTAGCGGAGAGTCAGCCGCGCGCTCTTTGGATATGTGGGGGCTTTCGATTCCGATTCCGCGATTATTTCTTGCGGCTGCGCCGTCGGTGAAATCGTGTTGCGGGGTTTCTCTCCGCTGGATGTATGGAGATGTTGATATTATGTAGCGACGAGTTGGATTATGAATATCGCGCGTTAATGATCTGGGTTGTAATCAGATGAGGACAGATTTTTTTTTCCGGAGATGAGAGAGAGATTACATTGACGCTTTTGCGCGAAGAAACTTTTTTAACGATTGTGAGAACTCGACAGTCTGGGTTATCGAACGAGTTATTATCAATAGCTTAAACCGCGGTAATATCTATTGATCGCGAATGCTTTCCAGTTTGTGGCCTGTAATTGAAGAATTATTATCGTTAAGTTTTATCTCGATCGTTTAAATAATATAATGTTAGAGATTGTTTTCCTTTGAAACGTAATGAGATTAGTTTTAGGTCAGAGCACCTTTAAAACTACAAAGTCCGAGGCGTTTTTCACGGCTGCTGAACAAAAATGTCACAAAACAGTTCCTAAACACCGCAAGTCGCGCCGTAGAAAACCTCTAAGCGCCACTCGGCCAATCCTCGGCAAAACTCATTCCCACGCAGAGTCCAGCTCGAAAACTTCTACCTAGCACATATCTCTCTCTCTCCAAAAATGGAACAAAAAGAAGTCCGAAATCCGCGTTTCGTAATATCGCATAAAAGATCGGCTATCGGTTGTATCACCAAAGAGCCGAACGCGCACTTTTTCCCCGTTACCGGCGTTCGCCGGGTATATAATAATGATGTACGAATTTTTAATAACCAAACATTACGAGTTACGCGAGAGCTCGCCGAAGCAAGGAGGTTTATAAATAGTGGCCGCGCGGCCCTCCCCGGTAATTATGGCACCTGCGCGCGCAGTCGTGATATATCGATAGAAAGTCCTTTCTCCCCGATAATTCCGTATTTACGCGGATAATTAAGTGTCAAAATTATTTTATACCTCCCGGAGTCCCCCCCCGGGCTCGTTAACGCGATAATTCAACGAAATTTCACTTTTTTTCGTGATATATATACAACTATGCGACGAGGCTCGTTAAGGCGGTCTGTTCTACTTTCGGTCTTATTAAACGTTACGCTTCATTTTGCCCGAGCTTCTTGTTTATTAATAAACATCGACGCCTCGTTATTTTGGAGAAAAACGCGCGAAGTTAGGAAAGCCGCCGAGTGGTGTTTCGAAAATTGCGAGAGGCTTTATGAGCGCGGGTTAATTAATTTCTTAAGCGGCTCGTTGAAAAAATTAACGGCTTGAATGTTAAAGGAATGACTTTAAGTAGAAGAAAAGTGAAAGATTATTATTTTCTGAAGAATATTATAAAAAAAAAAGGTAGAAACGCGCGATGAATAATTAATTACAGGTTGCTACTTTTTGTGATAATTAGTTGTAATTGAAATTGAATGAGGTTTGAAAAAAAACACTAAACAAAAAGTAATTGTAAACGGTAAACGTAATACTGATAAATAGTTATTAAAATCAAATGAAAATTTCTTTACCATAAGAATAAAAGAAAAGTTTGCTTCAACTACTAAATAGGTAGACAGGAAAAGTATAAAATGTAAAATTGTAAAATGGCGTGTATTCCTTTTTTTATTTTTACATAAACAACGTATTTGCGTAATAAGCAATGCCATTGTATATGAAACCAGAGTGCATAAAATCTGCAACAGTTTTTCCTAGGAAGAGAGCATAATAAACCTGCATCTGATTACACGCAGAGTTAGAATTCTACTGTGCAAACAGAAATGTTGTAAGTGGCATAGTTAAAGTTTCTTTATTCTAATGAAATCCTAAAATAAAACTGTGTATAAACTCGATTTTTATCGCAAAGTGTCGAAATGTCGTTAAAAGAAAAAAAAATTACGCATGTTGGTTATTTCTCGACGTTGCAAAAAATGATTCGCAGAGCATATATATATGAATATATGAATCATCTATACTAGTTGAAGCAAACGAACTGATTCAATTGCAAAATTGGCCACAATCGTGCCAACGTTGTTTTTTTAGTAGGCCAATAGAAATCCAATTTTTGTCGCAAAGTGTCACAAATTTTCCCGAGATGATTCATCAAAAAATTTCTTCGACTCCTCATCAGCGCTCTTCGATTCTCACGCGCGCGCGAGGCACTCAAACCCCTACTCCCACCTCGAAAATCGATAACCCAGAATTCCCAGCCTTGTGGCCTCGACAAAAACGCTTTAATTCGAGCTCGAGAGCGCGCGCGCGCACTTTTCCATAAACGATCTCCGAGTGCCATAAACGCGCTCGTTGCCATAAACATCGGCTTCCTCCCTGTCGCTCTCTTGGGGCAGCAAAAAAAAAAGGAAGGACTTTCACACACAGCGCGCTCCGCGTTTTGCATTATACGCGTGTAAATATATATATATATATATATCGCCGACACACATCGCTCGCTTGCGCGCGCGAAAGAACTTTCCATTCTGACCGGCAATTAGCGCGTGGCGCAGAGAAAATCGAGCGCCTTTCATGCCTCACCGCTCGATTTTAGTTCCTAAAACTTCGGCTTCTCTCGGCTTGTTTTCCGGTGGCGATAAAGGCGCTGGAGCTGAGGTACGTGCTGCCCGGTAAGCCGCTCAGGAGGAGGCCCTACTACGCATCGCCCACCAGGAGGAGCTCGCTCAGCAACAGGAGGAACGTTTATCCCGGTAGGGTCTTTGACGATGGTATGTATCAATGTAAGTGCTGGCTGAGAAGGTTTGTCGAGCGGATCTGTCGTTCGAAAGAAAAATGAGAGGATTTTAATTGAAGCGCGGTGTTTGCGGAGCTTTTTAATTGGCGCTCGTTTTTTGTCGTTATTTAAAACATCTTATTTTTTTTTTTTTTTTTTTTTGAGAACAGGCTGCTTTTTCCATTGATATTCATTACTTTTAATTAATATAGTTTTATGCTTTAATAAAAATTACTGTATATTTTCGAAATAACTGCTGATATAAACGTGCAGTAAAAGTGTCTGTTTACTTGGAGTAAAAACTGACGAATTATCAATGAATCTAACTTAAAGTGCCTAGAATTAAGTAATTTTTATTAAAGAACTTTTGTTTACTCAAGATGATAAAATAATAGGAAAAAAAGAGTTACACTTTAATGGCATCATCAGGAACAATAGAAAAGAAATCGAAAGTGCCTGTTATTCCATCGCTTGTTTAACTCTGACACACAAAAAGCATAAGCCCCAAAGTATTAATAATCATTAAACTTTAATTACTAATTGTAAGTAATTTTGTTTTTTCAAGTAATACGAAAGATGTGACATACATACTTGAAATTTAATTCTCTTACGGCGCGGTATTAATTTCGCTCAAAGTGATCTTTTTATGCATCGGCAATCACAAAACCTCTTATGACCAAAATTATATACGAGCCATTTCCAATCCTCGCAAAAAAGCAAAGATGTCAGTTGCATCTCGAGATTTAGGAAAGTTTAATCCTTTTTTATCGATTTAAATACGTAAAATATTAATGTTCGGTAATAAACTTTTATTGCGTCAGGATATGCGGTGTATAAATTGAAATCTGCAATCAGTGGCCCGTCGTATCGCGTAAATCACTTGCATCCAGAGATATTATTTTATCTGAAAAAAAAAAACAATTTTTTTTTTAACGAACGAAAAATATTTCACAAAATAACCAATATTAGATTTTTATTTGAATCAATTAAGATTTCAATACGCGCCTCGACTTTTACTTTAATTGAAATAATTTTTCGCCGCGCTAAATAGCTTGCTAATTATTCTTCAAATTACCTTACCCAACACGATCGTCCGTGCCAAATCGAAATTAGAAACTGCGCAAAAACTCATTACTCACAATCAAACCTTATTCACGGCCCGGCCAATAAACCAATCTGACTTACATATATATCTTTTCGAAATCCGTCGACGCGGAGTCATAAAACAGGAGTATATCCTCCCGAACGAAAGCAAATAAAATACAGCATACCTCTCGGTCACTCCCGGCTGTCAAACAAAACCAGTCGCGCAGAATGAAATTTCTCTATCGACACCGATGCGTGCCAGTGATTAAATTGATTAGTCCGCGGCTTAACCGCGAGTCGAAAATAAGAGTCCCCCTCGCCATTATCGATGATTGCCGCCGCATAAATCAAGGCGCCTCCTTTTTTTTCCCCGAGCGAGCATTAAAAGCCAGCGTTTCCTCCGCAGATAAACCGCAGCGGCCGACGTCGAGGCCCGCGAGGCGACCGTCGGACCCAAAAAGAGCGCCGTCCGAAAGCGAATGCACTTTCTTCTCGACGACCGTCTGTCTGAAGGCAGCCGATTATCCCATGTAAGTATTAGAAAACTCGCGTTTGACACTTGGCCGTTGTGGTTCTTTTTTTCCTTCCTCTCTCTCTCCTTTTAGTTCTGTTTTTAGAAACGCGCCGATCGATTAGTTTCACCGCGGCGCACTAACATTGTTCGGCTTGATGATGTTTATCTTGGAGAGGATTTACAGTTGGGAGGGAAATCGAAGCTTGGAAAAGTCGGCGGGGTTCAATTAGCGAGTGGTACATGCGGTAATTTAGAGCGACATGTAAAATTGAAAGTAATCGCTTTTTATTATCGCGAAAAGTTTCGTGGTAATTTGTAACGGCGGAAATTCATAAATATAGATTAGAAAGCTACGCTCAATTTTGATCCAAAGAACGTTAAAAATTTGTTATGAATAATATGCATTGTTAGGCAAGATACTTAAAAAAAAAAATGTAAATCAAGAAGCACTTGTTTGCGGTTTTTGAAAATAATTAGCTATATACATTCGTAACTGAAAACTATTCAGTAGTATAAAGCTACCTACTTTATGCAATAGAAAGTGCATCATTTATGATTTTATCTGTTTTGTTAGTATTTAAAAAGCAATAGAATTAAAATTACTTTCAGCGCAATTAAATGAAACGAGTGCAAACGGAAGTAGGTACGCGCCAAACAAAGTAAGCCAATCATTATCCCATCGTAAATCCTCTCCAAAGACGAAGCGGCCTCAGATTTCATATCCTCCATAAAACACCATCGGCTCCAATTTGAATAGGTGCACTCGTCCCCCCCGTAAACACTCCGTTCGACCGGAGTTTTTTTTTTGCAAAAGAGAGCCTCTCGAGACAATCAGCGCGTTGCGACAGCAAAGAAACGGATCCTTTTTCCAATGGATCCTGACTGGCGAACTGACACAGAGTCAGGCGCAGTTGTCAGCTTTCCTCGCGGCTCGTAATCGTTGTCTTACTCCACTTTTCTTGCCCGGCAGGGAGGCCATAATGCGCAGCATTCGCAACAATAAAGAAATGGTCGCGGCTCTGCTCACCGACTTCAAGGAGGTGGGAATCGCCGACGAGGACGAGGTGCCGACGTCGGGCTTCCATTCGCACTACGACAACAGGTTCGACAAGCGCTACGAGAATCCGTTCGAGACCAGCAACGAGATCAAGCGGTGAGTCGCTCTGCGAGGCCTTCGGCTCTCGTGCAGCCTGAGAGGCTGCTGCGCCGGCAGGAGCGGGAGTACGACGGGATGCCGGGTTGTAGGCGCGCGGCGACGTTTAATTGCAGTCGGAAGTAAAGTGATAAGCTGACGTCGGAAATTGAATTGAAAACTTTTATGTGAATTGACAATTTAATTACGTAGCTTTAAAAATAATTCAGAGAAATCGCGTTAAATTTTTTAATTAATTTTTGGAATTAATAAATCGTGGAATATTTAATACGACTTTTGAACGTCGTTTCTTGAAGAGAGAAAAGAAAAGAAATCCTAAGTTTTATTTTATTTATGAATCTTGCTTCGATCAAAATATGTAAAAAGATTGGTTTAACATTCAAAAGATATTATGGAAATTTTATGAAGACAAGAATGGGCGATAAATCCTACTTCTAATAGAAATGATACAAAAAAAGGTTACTTCCGTCTCTTTTACGGTTAATAATTATGAAGATCGCTCAAAAAATAGATTAAAGAATAAATTTGCATCTAAGTAGGAAATTTTTTAGTATAGAAAGTGATTATAATTTAGGAAACAATTTTGCTTTGTTCATCTTTCACTTTGGGAACTTTCTTTCCGTAAAATTTGTTACGTTAAATACTTTTACTTTTATTTTACGTTTTTTTAAACCGTTTATTGCGAATTCGTCCTTTTAAAGTGAAGAACAATGCAAAAAATTCTCAGCAATAACAATGCAAAATACTTTCATTCCGTTCGAAAGCGAAATTTACGCCTGAAAGTCCAATTTTAAGTATCCAAAACAAAAACTAATATTAAAATAAAGCATAATATTGAAAACGCTTTCGAAACCCCATTCTCCAACGAAAAATATCAACTCAATCAATTGAGAAACAAAAGTCTAAATCATTAAATCAGAGATCGAAGCATCTTCTCGCCCTAAATCAATTCCGTCGCAAAAAAAGGCGGCCGGAAAGGCAGACGATATATCCCGGTGCCGGCATGAATAACGATCCCTCGGCGCGATTCTAATGGAGCACAATGTGACTGTGTCGGCAGAAAGTACGAATTCAAGTCGGCCTACGAGAACACGGAGGAGGGATTCACGTGCCCGTCGCTCGTCAAGTACGCGCAGCCGCAGCTCGCCCGCGCCGCTTCCGGCGTCTGGAAGTACATCATCAACACCGGCGAGCACACGCAGACCGTCCGCCTCGAGAAGTGCCTGTAAGTGTTAATTGTCCTCAGTTTCGTTTTTTTTTAGTTTTGAATTTAATTTATTTTATTTATGATGTAAAAAAGCAAAAGGAATTAATTGTAAGTATAATATTGATTATAATATCTGTAATGACTGCGCAGAAAAGAGGAAACTTTCTAACGGCAATGCGCAGTTTTGAAATTTTAATTTTGAAAATTATACTTTCTAAGATTTTGGGCTTTGTTAGTGGGTCAATTATTATGAGATATGAAAAGACATTTGGATGTATTATAATTAGTGACTTGTCCAAATTTATGTAAGAATGAAGTTTCGTTTAATTTATTTTGAAGAATAATTATGATACAAATTCAGATATTGACTGACGCACGTACTTATTATATAATTAAGATTTATATGTACATGCTTAATCTTTAAGATTTCAAAGAAAGTAAGAAGATAATTGGGGATCGAGTTTAACTTTCGGTACTTTTGCACTGCCTTTCATCGCGTAAAGTTTCAGCATTATAAGCACTGAAAGCCAATTATTTCATAATTAAACGTGAAATAAGAAGCAAAAATGTACGACAAAATGATTAATTCATTAGCAAATTACCCGCCATTACGTAAACACGTGCCATTTATGCTTCTCAAAAGCAGACATACAAAAAACGACGAAAATTCCTCGGCCACAAGAATTATTACATTTTCCAAGGGTCAAAACCGTTTTCTTCTTACCGCGTTTCTTTCCTCCACTCTAACCATTCCGCCAGCGACTAAACCCCGAAAGGCCGTTGCGCAACACGCAAAGCGATTTCCGTTCGCGACCAGCCCCCGCAAGAAACTCATTACCAATTCGCAAAAATCCCCCGGCCGCGGCTTCTTGCCCCCGATTACTCAATGTGTCCCTGTTGCCGGCCGACTACGAACCGAACGAGTCATACGTATATATACGCTCCCGACAGACCGCCGCCGCTAACAGATAGACAGATCGGCGTCGCGCGGGGCAAAAAGGAGCGCGGCTAATCGCCCATCGGAAGTCGCGCGGATAAAGGAAAGTGGCGGCCGGGCTTCGGGTCCTTTCAGGCGGAGATGTCCATTTTCGACGCCGCCGATCGATCGCCGCAAAAAGCCCGACGGTTTTGTTTATTTACGTAAGATTTAATTATTTTATGGTATTAACTGATTTATGGATGGACAAGAAGTTCCGCCGATTTCGTAAAGGTTCAGCGGCTGGAAAAAGGATTTTTTTTATTGTTGGAAAATTAGTGCTAAATGTTATAGAGGAATATAGTTCGCTGCGTGATGATGTTAAAATTGATTTAAAAATGACAAAGGTAAAGCGTGAGTTGGTTAAGAAATAATATGATTTAGGTTCTGACTTTTATTAGAAATTAAACGACATTCGCATACGTGTTACTTCAGACAAAGGAAAATAAAATGTTGCATTTGTTATTTCCCAACTTTCTCGTATTTAAAACAATAGCTTAGCCGTGCCATTTATGAAAAGACGTTCCGCGTAAAATAAAACTTTAATTTTTCCAGTACTATAGTACCGCAATTTTCTCAATGCATCCCAATTCGACAAAGCAAAAACCAGAAATTCCGCGATTAGAAAATATGTGTCACGCTCGCGAACCCCCTAAACTTTTACATAAATCTACATAAAACTAATCCCAACTTCTTGCCCGACTATTACGCACATTACGACAGCCTTATTGCATAAATCAAAGACAGGCTCTCCGCGCGGCTGTCCCAACGGCAATAAGCGGCGTGCAAGCAGACGCGCAAAAAAGAACACCTCTCTCATTCGTCGCCACTTCCGTTCGCACGTTTCATTTCGCTGTATCAGTCTCACTTCTTTCTCCGCGCAAATTAGACGGAGGCGAGAAATTAGCGGGCCTCATAACGATTTGACAGCTGTGCAATTCGGGGGAGAGGAGGGAAAAAAGCGAGCCGCTGTCTGATGCTCGATTAGGCCGCGAGCCGTTTCTGCGGCTTTATCAATCGACGCGCGCGCTCGATCGAACGGGATCTCCGTAGTTCTGTTTTTTTTTACCCACCGGAGAGAGACTTCCCCTTTGTTGCATAAAGCCCCGAGGCTTTTCCTGTGAATCCGGGATCGACTTTCGTAACCGTCTTCTCTCTCTCCTGTGCCTCGGCGTTCTGGGCTGAGGAGGATTTCGCGGAGGTGAGAGAGTTTTCTGGTTTGTCGGAGAGAATTGAGGCGGCATCTTTTTTTTTTTTAAGAAGTGGTTAGCGGGCGGGCCGTGAAAAAATGAACTTTCGCAGCTTTTTTGGAGGATCGTTTTAATCGAGAGATTAAAAAGTTGTTAAATTGAAACGCCTTGGTAGAGGTGACTGACCGGCTGCTGTTTCTTGGTGATTCCGAGCATCGTTAAATGCTTACAGCTGCGAAAATTAGACTTTGATGGAGGAAGATACTTTGCAATAAAATTGTATATAATTAACTGGTAAGAAAGTTGACTTGTAGATAAGCGAAAGAGCGTTTCGATATTTCTTTTGTTGGGTAGAAAATGTATTTCCTCGTTTCGATCTTTGAACTTTTGCAATAAATCATTACATATTTCAAACGCATTGACAAACTGCAAAATTATTTCTCTTTTGTGTCAAAATACCATTTTCTGTCAGTTTAGCATAACGATTGTTAAGATCGATTACTCTCCAGACGTTAAACTAGCCGCAAAAACCAGTGAAAAACTTCGAAACTTGGCAACCTTCAGCAACACCGAAAGCACCAATTTCTCGAGTCATTACACCGGGAAGTCACTCGAAAAAGTGAACCAACCTTCTATCAACAGTCGCCTTTCTTCTCTTTTCAAATTCAGCGCGATTTATATATTCTGCGGCCTAATTCGGTCTGAAAAAAGGGTAACGCAAGTATAACGTTACCAAAGATCGGGCCGCAAGAAAAAGACTATTTCGTGTTCGTGGCAACCTTGGCAGCCTCTAAATTTCAAACCAATCGCGTGCCCATACACTTTCCCTCTTCTAATTGTAACTTCGGTAATTTAAACATGAAAATTTGCGGTGGCTCGAGAAAATTTCAAGTAGACCGCGACCGATGAAAAATCGCGAGGTGGAGAAACAGTGGCGGCGAGGAGTTTTCGATGTTAATGAGAGTATACTTTAGCTTTGTGGATTTTGACCGAGTTTTCTGGGAGGATAATGGGTAGATCCGCAGCTTAGAATTGAGGGTGTGGTTTTATTAAAGAATTAATGAAAATGTTTCAAGTTTAGGCATTTTTTTTTTAAATTTCACGAATGAATAGTTTAGAATTTATTAATTTGAATATACTGTTGGTTTTCGATGCAAAAATGATTAAACGTGAGATATTAAAAATATAAAAACCCGATAAAATTTTTACGGTTATGTATCTAATAACCGTTTATTGTTAAACGAAAACAGAGAATCCTGCATTAAAACTTTATAATACTTATTACAATTTACAACGGTTCTAGCAATAACGCATAAAACTAAACTGCAGCCATTTCCGTGAAACTTCCTGACCCTAAAAGCGACTCGAAGATATCCGCGTTCCGCCAAGAACAAAAACCATATTCACCCAGAAAAACTGACCCTCTTAGCCTCGGGGAAAGTGAAGAAAAACGCTATCAAAAAGGATTGGAAAGTGTAAACCCCATGCGCGTCGATTAGTTACACATTCGCCGAGAGAGAGAGAGCAAAAAAAACGCAGATATAGGCTTCTTGTTTCGAAAATAACGTAAAGGCATTTTTATCCCGGTAGAAACGTGGGCTCGAGCTGCTCCTTCATCTCGGAGAATTACCGGTCATCGTGCCAGCAGGTCTACAATTACCACCGACTATTGACCTGGGACTCGAAGCTCGGACTGCACATGGATATCTTCAAGGTCCCCACCTGCTGCAGCTGTCACATCCGCGGTTACACCGACCTCTTCCCCCCGCATCAGACCGATCCGCCACTCAAACCGCAGGAGACCTTCCCCGGGGTGGATTTTGCAACGACCGATCATCACGTGGGCAAAGGTTTGCGTTACTTTCATTATTTTAAAAACCTCGGCGAAACAATAACGCAAATCGTTACCCACAGGCTCGAGCCACATCAACAAGTACACGAACAGTCTGGACTCGAGCGCCCTGAATCTTTTTCGCGACAGCTACGGGAGCACGAGCGGCGGCGGATCGTCGGACTCGGACGAGCAGCAGCTGCAGCACTCGAGCAGCGCCCGGCGGCCGAGCGTCGCGCGGCCACCGCGCCGGAAGCCGGGCTCCTCGAGCGCCTCGAGGCCCTTCGACAAGCTGCCCCAGCAGCACGCGCCAAACACGCGCGCGCCCGGCTACAAGGGCCCGAGGCCCTCGCACAGGCCGAACCGGCCCTTTCGTCGAGAATCCGTCGTACAGGATACGTCGGATTTTGCACAAGACACAGCTAATATTACAATTACAAGGTGAGCTTTTGGTCCCTCTTTCGCGGCTCTTCGCGTCTTTGCATGATGTGGCCACTCTTTTATTAACTTGCTTTGCTTAGGACTTTTTCTGCGGATTATAATAGGTAATATTCATTATATTGTTATATTATATAATCTCTTGCCTTCGATACAAATTAGTGTTCAATAATTTCATTACAATCATGAGGAAAGTCTATTTATCATTTTATAAACGTAAATAACTGATCGCTTCATTTATTCTTAATCGTATATTAAACAGCATTAGATAAGTTTTTATTTAATTTCAAAGAGCTTAAGTACGAGAGAACACATAATTTAAAAAATAATTAACTCGAAGTCATCAATCGTGTAATAAAATTCAAAGATCTCTTAATAATTACCACGCTAGAGTGATTAAGGAAATAATAACTGGAAATGGAAACTGCTGTTTTACATTTTTTTAAATAGTCGTTTAACGTTTAATTGCGAGAAAGCGGCATTTCGTTTAAATATTCGCTGCGTTACACATTTCCCAAAGCAAAAGGCAAATAAACGAAAAAACGCCAACTTGCCGCCGTGTCAAAACCGCAAAAATTTCGCGAAAGACACTTCTTTCTCTCGATTCCTGCGCAACGACACATTTATTCAACGAAGCCTAAAAAATCGTAAGTGCCACGTGCCGCAAGAGCAAATATGACTCCCGGCCAAATTAAACATCCCATCAAGCTCCTCGGCTTTGCAATCCCCATTGCTCAAGCCTCACTCCGCCGGCACACCTCTCCGCCAATAAAAAGAAACCTCGATCGCCAGGGAAGCAAAGAACGATCATAACGCTTGTGTATCTCCACAGGTATAGCCAGGCGTTAGACCAGGACTCGCTGGAGCCGAGTTTACGACTGCAGAACGGCGGCTTCGACGACGAGTACCAGGAGCAGCCGTCCCAGCGCCGGATAAACTACAATTACCATCCCATAATCGACTTCTTCAAGCCCGAGATGGCGATGCTCAAGTCCGAGGAGCCCATGCAGGCCTCGGCCTCGGCGCCCCAGCACGATTCCTGGAAGCCCATCTTCAAGGCCTGAATTCCTCCTTCGGCGCTGTTTCCCCCGATTGTCGAATGTACCTGAAGCCGAATACTTGAATGCTTAGAGAAAAACACTGCCTTTACTCGTACTTTTCGAGATCTATTTATATACAACGGAATTGTTCGAATTCGATGATTTTTTTGTTCTATGTTATTGTATAAATTTTTATACTTCTTACGGTTCTTTACTTTTAGCTTCGTAGATTTTTAGGGATTATTTATAGCATGACGGAGTTTTTGGAAATTCTAAAGCAACAGTTTTCAAGCGCAAAATTATTTCTTTGTTTTTATTAGAGAAAACTAGAGAAAATATTTATTGATTCGCAAAGAATTGGAGAGCTATCCTGTCGGTGTAGTTTGTGACAGTTTTTACCAGTTTACAGCAGATTAGTCATATTTAACTCTTTTGTACATGTGTTTTAATTTTTAATTTTATTTATATTGTACTTTGTGTACGTATGTATAGGAATTTTATTACATGTTTTTTATAGTTTATTAATTACCGAATAAAATCTTTTGTATGATCTATTTGTAATAAATGGCGTTCAGTTTTCTCTTTCCACCACCATGGCTTAAAAAATTCCGACACTTAAATTTAAACAAAATCATTCGGCGACCGTCAATTTCACGGAAGATTAAAATTAGCAAAAACGCCTCTTTTTGCCGCTAGAATTTTACGAGAAACCAGAATTTTTTTCGACCTCCGGTATTTTCATTCTCCATGAAATTCTCGAAGAGAGAGAGAAAGAAAGAGAGAGAGAGAGAAAAATTTGCCCGCCGAAGAAATGGCAGCCAGGCGAACCGCGCAAAAAAGAGAAACAATAGCTCATCGAATGTATACGCGTTATGCTTATCCGCGGTTCTGGTCCGGCAGCTACCGGAGACGGAATCAGTCCAGTGTGACGCGTTACCGGACCTGCACTCGCCGCGAGATCATTTTAAACGCCCGTCATCCTTTTTCCATCCTACCTCCACCCGGCCAGCCGAGAAAATATAAATTAAGCTACGACCGCCGCGCGCCCGACAGTTCCGAACGATCTCTCTGGAGGAAAGTGCCGCAAGCTACTGACTCGTGACGTGCCTCTCTGGCTCTGGCCGCAAATTTAACGCCTTGTTCACGGCATTTCTTTTTATCGAGCGACACTGTACGTTTAACGATGTAAAAGCTTTGATTCCGGGGCTGAATTTGTCACGGGACCGAGGGGAGTGATGTTACTCGCGCGTTTGGAGTTTCGTTTGTTATTTATCGTGCGCGAAAGCACAATGCGGCGAAAACAATGATCACGTTGTACTATTCGATACTTGCTTGGTCGCTTGTGGCTGACGGGTTCGTTTGTTTGGCGTCAGCGAATCAGCAACCAGACTCCATCAGCTCGATAATCCAGTCGTACGCCGATGCTTTTACGCCGAGAAGTCCTTCGGCACCGCAGCGACTGACAACGCCGCTGCTGAACGTTAAAGTTGCGGATCCTAGATTCGTAATTGATTTTACGACGTTTAAACCGATAGACAAACCGCAGACTCTGCTCCCGGCGTATTCCAATGTTCAAGTGAAGCAAGCCAATCCAGACACATCTTCGAGTGCATCCGTCGTGACAGATCTGTCTGCAGAGGAGAGCGAGGAAGATGGAGACCCCAAAGGGCCACCGGATCACGTCATTCCGTTTTCGGAACACGAGAATCCGAAGGAGCCATCCACTCGGCCGAATTACACGGCTCCGGGAAACTGGGCTAAGCCACCGAAGGATAAAGACATTCCTTTAGACTTCGTACCGTCGAAATTATACGCTCAGGTTCGTGGGACGCACACTGTGAAGCAGCTGCCAAGGGAAGCCGCGATCAACAGTGCAGAGACTGACGAAGAGAAGGAAAACGCTGCAAGACTGAAAGAAGTTGTGAAAATTTCTAAAGCCAATACGATTTACACTGAAGAAGGATACGAAGATGCAGCTTACGATCACGCTGGTCAAATCAGGGATGCAGACTTTCACGAAGGCTTCAAGAAAAAATTGAAGGAAGAGTTGGACAGGAAAAAGTCCGCAGCTGGCCTTGGTGATAGGCCGAAGAAAAATAAGAAACCTAAGAATCGAAAGAGCAAGTCTCGAAATTTCGATCATTTTAGCGACGATTACAAAGATATCGAAGACGAATATAATGATGAAACGCGCCCTTTGAAGAAACAAGTGAAACCGGAACATCTGAAGACATTGAAAAGTGCATTAAGCCAATCTGTTATTAATCCAAAAAAAGTTGTAGAAGTCGGAATAAAAGAACTCGAGGAAGACTTAAGAAGAGAATCTTTCGAAGCTGAACGGACGTCAACAGAACCGTACTCCATTCCAACTACAACAACAGTTAAACCACCAGTAACGGAAACGACAATTCAAAATAAAATTGAATATGAAACTACGACACCAAGACGTAACGTATACACAGTTAGACCAAGAAAGCCATCGGCAACAGTGAAACCGAAACCATACTTAGCAAAATTAAAAAACCCATTGAAATACTATACAGCAACAAATAATAATTACGACTATGCACCTAACTTATACGCAACCGAGCCAGCAACAACTATAAATTACGGCAATTTATTCTGGAAATATTTTCTTGACAAACAAAATGAGACACCATCGGTAACCTATAGCCCTCTGTATTCGGAAACGCAAAATATTAATCCAGTCGTTACCAATCCATTAGCTATTGCAACTGTCAATGGCCATGGACCGTACTTGGTAGTGGAAACAACTCCATTGAATACACCAAGTCCCTTAGAAAGCCAAAATGTGGAAACGACAATTGATTATGTCGTAAACCCAGAAACCGTGACCCAACAACCAACATTAGTAAGCGATTATATAGAACACAACCCGTTTTTCTCGGCGTCGGAACCTCGAAAGGCAGAAGTCACCAAGGAAGGAAGCATGAACTACTCTTACTTCCCTAAGCAACAAACCGAGAATCAGAAAGTGCACACCCCGGAGGAAGAAAGGCGCCAGGCTGCGAATAATTACGAATACCCGCAACTAAAACAAGCGACGAATCACGCAAAAATGCTGGACTATCTGAAAAACGGGAAAAGCAATTATTATACAGTGATGCAGCCGCCTCAAGTATCGGAGGCTCTCGTCACGTATCCCAATTATTCACGCGGTCCTTACGGCAACGTGCTCGAGCAGTGGTCCGTGAAACACGAAAGCGAGAGGCCGGTAGAAAGCGTGTACGACGTGATGGATCTCGCCGAGCGTCCTCGAGCCGAGCGGCTATTAGAGGTGCAAAAAAGCACATTACCCGACACCAGACTCCTTCCACCTGCGCCGCTCAGCAGCAGCGAGTATTCGAGCTTTACCGTGCGGGAGAGGAGAATCGAGAATCCCATACCGCCGTCGGTCATAGCCATTATGCCGATCATCAGAGCGATTCATAAAAAAGAGACCAGTCAAAAGTCCTTTCCCTTTCTCCTCAGGAAAAAGAGGCAATTGGGACCTACTCGTGAGTGGGATATCGCACAGAGGGATAAGAAAGTTAATGAGGCGGTTGTAGACAAAATTGACGATACGAGTTCTAATAAAAGTGATGATAAGCTTTCTACTATAAAGTACCCACCCAATTTCGAGCACCTTTTGGACGCATCGATGCGCATTGCTGGTGATGTTATAGATAAAGAAATTCGAGAAAGATTTAAAGATGAATCGAGGGAAAAGTCAAATGAAGAGTCTGGTGAAAGTTCCAAAGCAGTATCGAAAGAAGAAATTAAAGATCCACGTAATAAAAATACTGTAGAGGTCGAAGTTCCAGAACTCGATTTTAGTAATATATTTGAAGAAGATAAACCAGAACCTTCAAAAAAGAAACCAGGTATTGATTTAGAAAAGTATCCTTTTTATAGAAACAGTAAAATTTTGGACAACTCTCCACTAAAATACATAGTAAATCCAGTTGAAGTTCCTAAAAAAACTCTGGGCGGTATGGAGTTTTATGATTCAAGAAACTTAGAATGCGAAGAAATTGATCCTAACTTGGAAAAGCTGGTCCCAGAAGAAGAGGAGCTTGCCAATAAACGCGGTCCTCGAAAAGGAAAGCAAAGACTTCATGGATTAGGTGATAAAGTAGACTGTTTTAAAGCTAAATACTTTGATGAGAATCCTTTAGATAATCCACTGTTTTTAGAAAAAAATATAGGCGCTCCATCCCCACCAACAGAACTTGATCCTAAAAAATTCGCCTCCAGAATATTAGAATTGCCATCAGAAAATGATGACTACGTAATCCCAATGGGTCCAAAAACTCCAGAAATGTCTTTATCACATCGACAAATATCATTAAGAAATATACCTAGACAGTATATTTCAGAGCAAAGTCTTCACTATAACTATGCTCCTCGACCAAAGAAACAAAGACCGACACATCAGGCAAAAAATCAAGGATTACCTAATTTATTAGTTGAAGAAAAGAAATTAAAATCAAACAAAACGAGATCAAATTTGAAAAAATCAAATTTGAGAATTTCACCTGCGTACCAGAGACAAGTTTATGAAGATGTCATGGGAACGATAATGAATTTAGAAAATATGTCCAAGACGCCGAAACGAGGCTTGAAAACTACTTATCCTAAACATAATGTACGAGAAAACGATAGAGAACAACAACATAAATCTTTAACTGCACCGAAAAATCGAAGACCAATGAGCATCGATGGTTTAGTTCCCCCACCTCAACATTCTTATTCGATTCCTGCTTACAAAAGCAGTAAATTTCCATATCCTGAGCAAAGATACTATCGCCACACCTTACATGAAACTCCCATCCAGACATTTCGAATCTTCAAGAGGAGTATTGGTATTAATAATTTAAAAGATGATTTAAAATTGCCAAACAAAACCAATAGTAATAATACTAATAATAATAATGAAATCAATAAGAAAAGCGAAAAAAGTATTTTTCGAATAATTTTAACTACACCACCGCCAGAAATGCGTAAAAGAAAACGTAAAACTGTCACAGAAGTGACAGAGGGACCAGTTATTCCAATTACTCAAAGACCTATTTATACAATCAATAAGCACCCTAACCGCTCTACTGAAGATCCAGGAAAATATGACAAGTTTGTCGAGAATGATAATCAAACGGTGTCTATTGATATTCGAAGAAAAGAACCTAGGTATAACAAAAGAAGAGGTATTAGTGCTAATGTAACCAGTTCAACTTTTAGTCCTGTGAAGTTGGAACAGCCGATAGTAACATCACAGCCCTCTGTAAATACACCTTTCTCAGGTTCGACTTTAATTCCTGTCATAGTGAAACCGGATGCAAATTTCACGGCACGGATACCAGAAGAAAGTAAAAATACTTATACGAAACAAAAACTCGATCAATTGGATGATGAAGAACCATCAAGCGAATCACGTGATTACAAAGACGATGTTGAGATAATCACGGAAAAAGACTTGAAAACTCCAAAAAGTCAATATTTGGTTCATGAAAATATTCAAGAAGATACTACTGATCGCAATGATAATAACGATACCAATAGTAATAACAGTACCAATAATACTGAGAAAATTGACTTTATTAATTTTACTCTTGGGCCAGATAGTGAAGAGCACAAAGAATTATTTGAATTTTTAAAAGGCGAGCCACCCGGATATACTGAAACTTTTGGAAACGAAAGTAGTACCGAAAGTGACGAAAGTAAGTCAAAAGAAGCTTTACGTAATGAAGAATCAAAAGAATCTTTACGTAATGAAGAATCAAAAGAAGCTTTACGTAATGAAGAATCAAAAGAAGATAATACGCAAGAAGAAGCTGATGAACCCGAGGAAGAGGAAAGGTCTAAGGAAAAGTACGTAGGGGAAAGTACTGCTCCTGATGAAGAAGAAGAACCTCAGGAAAATGCTCAAGAAGTTAAAGATGAAGATGAAAATTCTAGTACAAGTTCTAGCAAAGCAGACGATGAACCTTTCGTAAGATTTTCATCGAGACCTTATTCGCCACCAGAAAATTACGAAGATGATAAATATTCCGAACTTGGTCCTCGCGTAAATAAGCCTTCCTTTTATCACCCGCCATTTGAAGTACCTGAATATGAAAGACGTGATTTAGGAAAAGTTGTCGATCGTGCAGACGATGACTGGGGACACACAGAGCAAAGCGAGGACCATGAGAAATATGTATATCCGTGGGAAAAAGACGAAGAAGATGAAAAAGAAGAAAAAGAAGAAAAAGAAAAAGAGGAAAAAGGTGATGAATCTCAAGTTTTAGATAGATATGAGTATCCTTGGGAAAGAAGAGAAAGAAAGGCAAAGGAACGGAAGAGGAGGGAGAAATTGAGGAAGAAATATGGAAAGAGTTACTACGATAGCCATGAAGATGAAGATGAAGACGAAGACGGAAAAGAAGCAACGAATACAAAACCTATTTTCTATCCTATTAAATATGAAAAATCTCGCGGTAAAAAAGATGTCAATAATCTCGAAGTTAATGCAGGAAGTCGTCCAGTAACTAAATTTAGTAGTAAATACAAATCCCGAGACGTTAAAGTTCCTGCAGAAGACAACGAAAAATTAATTACCGGAGCTAACAATGATGCAATTAAACAATCTATATTAAATTACTTAGAGAAAATCGGAGCTACACCGCCAAAAATTAAATCATACATCTCGCAAAAGAGAACTGTAAATGATACTTATTCTACAAGTACAGCCTTACCTAGCAAATATCGTAGAAACGAAACTACGACTTTGGACCCACTGACTACAACTAATTCTACTACTCCATTGGCAAAGTCTCTAAGAACTACATCTACTGCATCTACGACAGCAACTCCAACAACCACAAGTTCAACATCGAAACCACCAACTCGAGTGCGATCTCGTAAAATTAGGACCAGAGTTAATATTTCGTCCAATAGTAGCAATAAATTAAAGGTATCAGGTGACCAATCGACGGAACAGCCTTCATCGACAGCAGCTCCTAGAGCATCTCGAAGACGAGGTCGTGTTAGAGGTACTAACTCTACTCCTACCACTGTGCAGGTGGCACCTACTTCTCCAACGAATTTTATCAGTCGACGAAGAGGTCGACCAAATTCAAGTGCAGAACTTCAAACGGTTGCTTCGACGACTGCAAAAGCACGCCACGATAGACGCAGAAGACCGTTTAAAATATCAAGCGCAGAAAAGGATTCAAATAGTTTAAGAAGCGATTGGAGCAGTCCTACGACACTATCGTCCATTCCAACATCAACGGGAAGAACGATTGAACATCACTCTCGTGTCTCAAAGGAAGAAATTATTACGAAAACTTTCTACCCCGACGAGGACGAAGACGACGATGATTTCGAATCTTTGGAAGAGCATCCAAGAAAAAAAGATAACGTAAAATCTGCTTCTGAGAAGAAACCGGTTGCTTTTTCGAAATTGAAGCGCCGAAGTCGACCGAATAAGAACGAATCTGAAGCTGATTACCCTTTGAAAAAAGAGAAAATAGAAAAAGTAACGATAACAATGGAGGAAACGCCAGAGCACGTCTTCAAAACGAAGGAAATAGATAAAGATGGCGTAAAAGGAAAATTCGTTACCATTACAGCAAATAATAACGTATCGACGACGAAACCAAACGATGATCTTCGTTCTAACGATCCAGAAATAGAGGAAATAAAGAGGAAGATGAACGCTTTCAGTTCCTTCGATAGCGTTATTCGAGATACGGATGATCTGAACGACGAAATGAGCGGAAGTCGTGAAACAGAAGTAAGTGGACCACCACGCAAACACAGAGCAGTTCACGTTTCCACACGAGGCTACAAACACATGATTAGCTCTGCCATTTCTTGGGAATCTGAGGATCAACAATTCTTCTAATTGCACTTCTTATTTCTCCTGTCACCTTTTTTTCCCAAAGATTATCTTCGCAGATATTTTCTGTTGCAGCCACGCTACCACATGCAAGCACACCTGTTGCTTATTCACTTCTGACTTACTTTTACTTTCCTCTTTACTTTAGTCTACTACTGCATCCATACTGACATTACTCTAATTGTAATAATTACATAACAAGGGACAGAGGTATCAAATTGTGCAATGTTTCATTGTAAAACGAAAAATATTTCACGTTTCTAAAATTACCGATACACAACGAGACACACTATTATTACTAAAGAATACTGACAAATAACTATTGGATTCTCCTCCCCAATTTCAGAATTATCTGGTAGGCAATCTGCTCCAGAAATTGCCACTGCCAGCGTCTCGAGGCCCAAAGACTAATTCGAAAGAAAACCAGCAATTACACGATCAACGTGATGACGAAGATGGGGACGACAACGATGACGACGACGACGATGACGACGACGACGATGATGACGATGACGACGACGACGATGACGATGAAATCGACGGCGACAGCGACGAGGACAAAGATCACAGTAGCGATGCAGACAACGACAAAGGAAGCGGTAGCAAAGAAAATCATAAAAGCGATAAGGAAGATAAGACGAAAGAAAGCAACGTCGCTGAAAAGCCTCCAGTGAATATAATTAAAGATCCGAACAACAGGCGATATTTCTACGTCGAAAGCCGCTAGAACTGAAGCTTTGTCAGCAATTTTTTTTTGCATTTTTTTATATGAAAAACTTTAATTAAAAATTGGCGTAAAAGAAAAATTATCGATGAAAAACGCCGACTGCGCTCATCGTTAATCTACGTATTTATGTCAATAATCCTGTAAATAGCTGTAGAAAAGAAATCACTTAGATTAAGCGTTTCGCAATCCATTGAAAGACTATTACTCGTTGTAAGTAAGATATATATTTTATTGTAACGTTAAGCCAAATAAAACTCTTAAAACCAATCCACCGCCTGCTTACTCTGCTTTCAAGTAAGGACTAGCCGAGTTAGATCACCTTGATCCATTTCTGACACCTATGCTAATCTCAAGGAAACATCCACAAACCTCGAAGAAAGTAAAACTGAATTACCGCGGAATCTTTTCGTTGCTCGAGTATCTCCATCTATTTTATAATAAAACATTGTTTTAAGTTTCAAAAGTTGAATTAAATTAGTACAATTTCTGCAGAAACTATAATTATTTCTCGAACGAGGTAAATACACACTTTCTAAAACTTATAATAATAAAAATCTTGAACTGTACTGCTTTTGAAAAACGGAGACTCGTTTATTAACAACAAGTTAAAATTTCCACGCGCCTTTTCCCCACATAATATCCACGTCCAGCGTCAGCCTTCAATTTTCGAACATCGGCACCTTGCCCCTCGTCGCCTCTAACGACGTCGGCGTCCCGCCCAGCGCCATCAATCCTCGGTCTTAACCCAGCAATGACCGGCAGAAAAAGCCAGCATCTCAAAGCCAAGTAAACACAGCTCTGGTTCCAGCTTCGGAAAAGGAGATCGGCTCCGACGGCGGGAGAGAAGGGCAATAGACTCGCGGGGTGGTCACCTTGATCGGCTCGCGGCAAATGTGTACATCGTGTCCGCGTGCGCGCGCGTGTGAGAGGCGGATGGTGTATATATCTGCATCAAGGTCAAGGTGCGCCTCCGGAGGCGCGAGAGATAAAGTCCACGAACGGCGGGGCGCGAGCGCCGGCCCCGGCACAGTCTATATAATTCGGTCTTTGCTCCGCTTTGCCGCTAAGTTTTCCCGGAGAGCTCGGCTGCGACACGATGGCTTCCGTCAGAGTGAGTGTCTTTCTTTGTTACGGCGCGGGTGCGTTCGCCGGGGCTTCCTGGTGAGATGGGTATCTGCGGGATAACAGTGTCGGGAGAGGTAGCGGAGCGTGGAACGGGCCTGAATTTTTCAGTCGTTTTTCCTTTTTTTTTTATCGCTCAACGAGTTCG
Organism: Ormyrus labotus; assembly: GCA_035582975.1. NCBI lineage: Eukaryota > Metazoa > Arthropoda > Insecta > Hymenoptera > Ormyridae > Ormyrus > Ormyrus labotus. The sequence goes on from JAWWEO010000009.1 coordinate 11,784,713, forward strand.
GTTCGATTATTATCGAAGTGTCTGTTTGCGTATTAGGCTTCCACTTAATAAAAGGCCTTACCTCGTGAAATATTTTTGTAAACCAAGTCACAGCCTAATAAGTTTTACGACGGTTTGAGAAAATACCTTTAGTTTGTTTTTTACACGAAAGTAGTTTATCTCGCGGGCAAAAAGTGAATTCCAGTAACTTAACACCTGCTTGAAACCGTCTATTATTTTCATTGCGTTTAGAGAAATGGTTTTAACGTCCCTCTTGGTCCAAATTCGTAAAACATCTAGTTTCAGTCCGAATCGCCTCTCCTTAAGTCCCGTTGTCAGCAAGCCCGGATACAAAACCCGCGTAATCGAGCCAAAACTCTCCTTTCCTCGTTAGAGGAGCCCGTTACATAAAAATCACCGCACGCGACGGCAGCGAAATTAATCTCATTACCAGCCTCCTGGACTTCCGCTCCCAATTAAGACGGCACCAAAGCCGTCGGCGACGGAGAAGCTACCCCGGACAAATGTCGTAACGCGCGACGGTCGGACTTTTCGGGGGACTTTCTCGGGCAATGGAAGCGGAAACGCCGGGTCTCTTTTCTAATCGTCGCGTGCGAACTTTCCCTTCGCGCTTAATCGAGCAAAGAAACCATCTGTCCAGATCGTCGCCGCCGCCGCCGCCTTCCTCGCCGTCATCCTCGTCATCCTGGGCCGCTGCGAGGCTTCGCCCGACAGCGCGGGAATCGTCGAGATGGTCAACGGACTCGCTTACGGTGAGTTTTTGCAGAGGAGCATAGACGAGGTTGCAAAAGGTGTCAGGGCTGGGACGATGACGTGGCGCGCGCGATTCCTTTTTCAAAACGCGCCAGTAGGTCGCGCGCGCGCGCGTAAAATGCGCCTGCTTTGTTGACGGTCCTTAATTCTAGTATACGGACGATAATGGATATACGGCCGCCTCGGGGTTTCGACGGGTTTCTCAAGTGGACTTTTTTTTTTTATTGGGAAAAAGAGTGCTTTTGGAGACTGGGAAATGCGCGTTTGAATATTCAAGCTTTATATTACGCGTTTGATGCATTAGATGTTGATGGGAAGGTTTTGAAAGAGTACGTTCAATAGCGCTGATTAATTCACTCAATAGTTGAATTGCTTCAGAAGTAAACTTTCTATATAAAAGTCGTAAATCCTTTTCATAAGACCTTTTATTAATCAGTCTGAGCTTCGAGTATGGAGGTGTGGGTTTTCATTCGAGGCTGATTCTTTAGAAATGAAATTTTCTTTGTTCGCCTAAGAAAACGGAATATATTTAAAAGCGAGCAAATGCAGCGTAAACTTGAAAAAACTTGGCGAATAATACTATTCGTTATACTTATTCAATATCATTTTTCATGCTTTCATTTTTCAGGGACCAAAGAGACGAGAGACAATCTGATTGATCACGCTTAGTTTCTTTTTATAAATAAAAAGTACTTTCCAACAGATAAAAAAAAATTTTTGATTCTTAAACAGTGAGAAATGTAATCTGCGAACCTTGTAAAAAACAAAATTCACCAAAACTTTGATTTCGCAAACTTTTTTTTAAATGCATCATTCTAACGGTGTGCTTAATTGCGCGTCAATCCATCAAATTCTGAATTCAAAATTTTAAACAATTTTTGCAATCAAAATTGACTATAATTTCACTTCAAGTTTCATCGTGTTAAATCATTATCGTATAGAACTGGAAGCCGACTGGACACTTGAAAGAGATCAGCGGCTACCTTTACGGCAAGGTCGGAATTTCATAAGAGGAAATAAAATAATTCGTTTAAATCGAAGTAAACGACTTTACAAATTAATTGACTTGTAAAAAATTAATTTCAATAATGATAATTGCTTGAACCAGAAAAATGATTATAGGCCAAGCTGCGCAGTTCTCGATTTAATAAAAAAGGTTCTCCAAGGTCCTAGAAAGAAACTACTCTTCGATAATTTTTTTAATTATTCATCTTAACGCACTCTACCTCAACTCTCTTTTTTTTTATTTCTATAATTATATTACTTAATATTTTCCTCAAACCCGTACACAATTTTCTAATACTCCACCAACTTTTCCCTCATGTTATCTCACGAAGTTCTACAAATCCAAGTTCCTCAACAGAAGAGCGAATTTTTTTATCCACCGCCGCGGTCGATAAAACCATGGCGTCCCATACCATTTAGTTTCTCCTGCCTCTCACAGATCGCTCTGGCGGTCCGAAAGACTTTCTCCCCACGAGCCAGCCGCTCTTTTCTCGCTCGGCGTCGCTGCAGCGAAGGCCTCCCTTTCACTTTTTCAAAGCGCCTCGCACGCAAACTCGCGCGGTGACGAAACGCCGCGCTTCTCTCCTCGGGATTTTGCGCGGCGGACTTTTTGGACGCGCGAGCATAAATTTCGCGCGGCGATTATTTTTTTTTTCTTTTTTTCGACGCTTTTTCGATTTTTCAAAATTGCCGTTTTATGAATTATTAATTGGGAATGAGCCCGGGTTGTTATTATATTGGACTTTTGTGGTTTTGGATGGGATGAAGAATGTTGTGTTGATTATAACTGGTTTTGGCATAAAAATTGAAAAGAAATTTTTTCGAATATTTTCGATGGATGAGTATGCAGGGTGGAGCGATGCTTTATCGTAATTAAAATAAATTATTGCGAATTCAAATTTTGATTTTTTTTTTTAGCCTTAAGCTCTGTGCGAGTTTAAGATTATAACGCTTCGCTTATAATAGATTACGCATACTAAACGAGCATATTAAAATTCCTTTATTTGATACTCAAGATTAAAAGTTCTAATTGGGCAAAACGAAACTACTAAAACCAATTTTTTTTTTTTCTACAGTTTCTTCTTCGGTTTAAGCAATTGCGGTCTGTAAAAACTGAATTTATTACAGCAGAATTATTTTAACAAGAAAGAAAAAAAACTCTTATTTACTATTTATAATATTGAGTAGCTTCAGAACCATCCTGACTATTATTACGCAAGGCAGTATTTATAGCCTATACGTTCTTATAGTCAACTACTGTTATCAAACATTTCATAAGTCCTTCTCTCAAATGTAAAGTTTTAATCATCTCAATAATAACATGAACTTGACTTGGAAGAACACTACAAAGTAGGTAATAAATCATGTACGAAAACAGTAAAAATTTAAAAAAAACAGACCTAAAAAACTAAATTACATAAATCCTACTTACAACAGCTTTACCTCCAATTAAAAACTAACAAACTAAATCTTAAAAATGACACATTCGACGGACAGTCTGTAATCCAGGATTGATTCTCAGGTAACATCCCGTACGGCAGCGTGAGCGGCAATCTGGGGAATTTCGTGCCGGTGCGCGGCCGCGCATCGGAGTACGTCGCCGACCCGAGAGCGCCTCCAGTTCTCAACCCCGTTGGCTACTGAGGCCGCCCCGGCGAGTTTTCGGAATCAAGGAAAGTTGCCGTTCTGCAGTATTATTTGCATTCTTCAAATTTACGAGATTTCTTGCCTTGTTTATTACAAATAGTTTTATGCGCGTTGCATTATTTGGAATCGCTAAGTAAATCGGTTAAATGTTCGGGCAGTAAATCGAGGATTAGGTTACATAATTTATTGCAGAAGTAATTGGATAGTTTTAGTAAATTATGTATCAATGTTTAATTTATAGTAAAAGCTGAAATTAAAAAAAAAATGTTTGAAAAAATATAAAGTAGAAAAAAAGCTTGTGTTATTTTCTTTTAATTTAATATCTCTAAGATGGTGGAAGAGCATCACGAATGCAGAAAAAAGGAGGACGATATATACTTTATTGTAAGTTAATTATGCGTTCGTCAAAACTTTAATTCGTTGCGAAACTTCCTGTCATTCAGAAGA
>JAWWEO010000009.1:11788664-11828069 GCA_035582975.1 Ormyrus labotus
GTGGAAAAAAACAACGAGGCGATCGATTCCTAGATGATCGGCGTGTATATAACCGCCGCGCGGGCGAGACGTCGCGCGTGTCAACCAAGAGCCCGTGAAGGACGACCGCTTTGGGCAAGTCGCGACGAAAGTCTTACGAAAAAAGCTCGAGCGAGGGGAAACAAAGAGTCGGTACACTTGCTCATTCATGAAAAACTGCCGATTCGCGGTAAGGATTTTGCTGCATTCTTGGATTCGAGCAGAAGGATGAGGGAGCAAAAAATTTTTAGGCTATTTTTATCTTTGTTGACTGCTTTTTTTTTCTACTGGCAGACATTGGTATCTCGGTTTTATAAATAAGTAATGAAATGCACGAGTCTTTGCTTTTATTTGAGCTGTAAAAGTGATGTAATTATAGTATTTTTATAAATGCCTCCTCTAAAATGTTGTAAATAATGTACTTTATGTTTTCAGTTTACGTCGGTATTATATAATTTAAGGAAAAAGCTACAAACAAACAATTAAAAAACTTCGTTGTAACGAAATAAGCGTTCTAGGTCTGGTATCTTAATGTACTTCTTGATTACCATACACATGCATTCATTACCAAAATTCAAGGCTTTTATAATCACTTAAGCACCCAATTAAAATACAAAGTTCATTATCAAATGAATTCATTTAATTAAAATAAAATGTGTGTCAAAATATCTTTATTTATTTATTCGGCATTTTACGCATACAAAGTTTACGAAATAACCCATAAAGTAAAATCAAAGGCGTGTGTCTACGACGATAAAACCTAGAAGTATTTTCTCACTAACCTGCAGTGTTTTCAAGGAAAAACATAACTCACGACTCGAAAAAAAATATAATTTAAATATTTTGCCGTAAAAAACGTAATCCAAGAAAATTTCTAGACCTAGAGAAAAAAAAAAAAATTTCTTTCCATCGTTAAAAATCTCCGAGATTCTATTCGGTAAATAAACCGAACACTGCTGAATTTGTCGTAGATGAAGTCGACTCAAATATCTTATTTTTAAACAAAACTTTTGAATCAAAATCGTGTGTTTTACGGCAAATTTAAACTTTCGGCAACCAAATCGGCGCGACGTCGCATTTTCCCCAAGAAAACAAGCGCGCACGACAGTCGCACAAACACAGCCCTTTCGTAACGCCGGCAATCCTCCTCAACCTTAATTCGCGAATTCACGACAGCGCGGCAAGCACGAAAAAATCGTTAGATTCGCATGGCGCTCCGCGCGCAATTTATTACTTTACTTTCCACGCCTTCGTCCCGCGAGCGAGTTAGAAACTCGCTTTTTCCTGCCGTGCGCTTTTCTCTTTTCTTCGAGGAGGAAGCGCGGAATCGAGGATGTAACCCCGCGCCGCCCGACGCATCTCGCGGCCGCCTTATTTGGATTATGCAAAGCGGCCACGTGCCTCGGGTGAATCGCTCCGCTTGCAGAGTCGGGGAAAGCTTTATTTTCGTGGATTATTGCGGCAATGGAGCAGGTTGTAGAACGTTAATAGATGGATGTGTTTTAGGTTTGTATAAGCGTTAATCGGCTCGACTGGATTTTAGGCAATAGAGATTAGAAAGGATTTTCCGTAGTATTCAAATTGAGAAAAATAACGAGGAGAATAATTTCATCATAAATCTGTACTTTTAAGTATAACTCTTAGAAAAAAAAAACTATTATTTACGCTGATTCTGATTTAGAAAACAGTAAGTCATTATTAAGATTTAAAAATACAATAGCAAAAAAAACGCTGGTATTTTAAGATACGACGCAGAGTATTCTTGTGTTTCTAAAGTATAAAATTATCACTTATAAAAATGATTTTCTTTTACGAGCGTTTTAATTACGCATTCTTAAAGCCTGCAGTATTTGTCGGCTCTTGACGTTTTTTCTTTCACTCAACGGTAAAGGTATGAAGAATCATGACGCTAATCATCTTCAATTTTTTAAGTAAAAAAAGGCCGAATGAAAAGCGAAAATTTTTTGTAAAGACACGATGTGCCTTCGGAATGACCAGTGACGCAATACGGAAGACATTCAAAAATCGTGGTTACGCACTTAAAATCTAGAGTTTACCATAATATTCTAATAAATAGGTTTTGTATTATGTAAATAAAATGCTGATATCACGAAAGATCGCATTTAAATGAAAGAAACACTTGTTGTTTTCAAATCTATGCCGAATATTGTTGAGACAACAATCGGCGTCGAGTTAAAAATACCCAGACGATCGGTATAATCTTTTATTTAAATTTTTGCGAGCTATGTCGAGGTATCAAAAACACTTATAAATTATTCATCTTGAAAATATTTTTAAGAACATTTAAAGTTTTTACATTCGTACTCCAAATTGGCTCCTTGCAGCGCCTCTGCCTCGAATTCCCACACTCCTCGCCTTATCTCTTCCCACAAACATCAGCAGCCAGCAGCCGAAACGGCCGAAACCGTCTCTCTTTCCTCATCCTCGAGAGCAGCTCGCGCTAATCGGCCCGCGGGCTTTCTTCCCCGAAACTGGATCACCTACATCCTCGGCTCTCTCCTGCTTTATGCGCATAAACGTCGATATCCGCGGCGTTCCGAAAGGCGAAGGAAGCCGCGGGGGGGAGGGAGGGGGAGAAAAAGGCGCGATGCAATAGCTTAACGCGCGCGGTTCCTGCCCGGCGAGGTCATTAACTCTCCGCTCTGCGTGCTTCCTGCGAAATAGACGGCTGCGGCAGCGGCGGGTGGACGACTGAGCGACGTTGACAATGCAGGCGCCGTTTTTTCCGTATGGCGAAAGTATAAATGTCATCGAGAAGCTCGCGTGCACTTTAGTCTTCATGAATCGCACTCACGATGCATTACACACCGCACGTAAGTACACCGTCCTGGCAAGGGGGATTTTCGGGGTGAGTTTCGGGATGTGACGCTCGGGATGGCCGTTGATAGAGTTGGCAATTAGTTAAGCGGCGTTTAATGTAAGTGAAAGAGTTGGATGAAAATGGTGAATATTTTTTCGTGTTTCTGCACGTTAATGCTGTATATCTTTGACGATTTCATTTTTAAGAGAGATAGATGTGTATGTAGATTTGCGGCGCTGCTCGTTTACGATTGGTTTAAAGATACGCGGAGACCGGAAGCGAGAGAATCTGATGAAACGCTTTTTAATTTTAACAAGCGATTTATCTGCATATTGTATTCGGTGTATGCAGAGATATGCTCCTGTACAAGTCACGTTGAAAAGTGTTCCATCAGATATATCCTCGGCGTAAGCGAATTCTCATTTTCATTTCACTCGAAGCATTGAATAATTAAATTGTTACGCGGTACTTTGAAGTATTACTTTTTATTCTCAGAATTTTAATCTGAAAAAAAAGTTGCCTTTTTTAAAAAAGAAAATGTTTCTAGTCGTTTACAGCTTCAAATTGAATAATTCTTCTCCGTCGTGCATTGAAAAAAGTGTGTAAACTAAACATTGCAATCTAAGTACCTCCAAGTTTATATCTCCAGCAATAACCCAATAATGAAATGCAAACACCGCGCCAGCCGTTCGCAAACATAACGCAACAAGCAATCCTCGCCGCGCACACCCACAAAAAAACGTCGGGAAATCTACTGCTACTCTCCGATGCGAGAGAGAGAGAGAGAAAAAAAAGCGCGCGAATTCGTGCCTTCGTTGTTAATGACTCGGCGGCGTTAGAGACTCGCGGCGATTTTAACGCTCTGAAAAAAAACGTCCGCGCGCGACGTCGGACGCTCTTTCACCAATTACCTCTATAATCTTTGCACAACCCGACGGTCGACGCGAACTTTTATTTTTTCGCTTCTCGAAAAATGCAGGCAGTAATTTAATTTATGATTCCGACAGGCACTTCTGAACTGCGTTGCGTGGCTTAGCCTTCTGGCTTATGGGAATGCGGCCAAAGGAGCTGCGCGTAAGTATTGTAGTCTTAATTCCGCACCGTTTCGATGAACTGGAGTGCAAATTCGGAAATCGGTGGTTAAGGAGGACGAAGAGAGTGAAGTTTAGGATTTCGAGGTCGGCGATTTAAGAGGCTTTCAAGTTTTTGAGAATCGCGTGGATGGCCTTTGAACTACATTTAAAGGGAAGTGATTGATGGCTTGTTTTTGTTGTTGAAAGAATAATTAAGGTTAATGAGGTTTTCAAGGAACCATAAATTGAATTTAATCAATGAGCAACCTTTCTATAAATTTGAAAACTATTGACTCGTTAGAGGTGAACGGAGGCTAAATAAGCCTAAGGAACGGCGCATAAATTGAGTGCTTCATAATTTTTAACGTAAATTTTAATAAAAATTAAACAGACTTCTTTTCTAGTAATTATTCGCTAATAATAAATATACTTTACAGCCGTGGTTATTATTTTATTGTTACATAAAATCGAAAACACTTTATTAAAATTCCGCGTGAAATTTGATATTCATTTCACCGATTTCGAAAAGTGTAAGAAATGTAAATAATAACCGACTTTAAAAAATAATAATTTTATGCATAACTCAAGTATCGGATCTCAAAACGTTTGCAAAAATTTCCGATACGTGCAGCAATATTTTTTTTTCTTTTCTCTTTCGCCGTTTTCGCATTACATAAGAAACGTTGAAATGATATCTTTGTCAACACTCACAATGAAAGCTTACGCAATGACAGGATCAAAACACGAAGTATTTTTTTTCCTTTTAATTTTCATATCCAGAGAAATCCCACGCTTATTACTTTATAACAAAAAAATTGACGATTGTGAAAATAAAAACGTTTTTCATTTCATAGAGAAAAATTCTTCGCTAAAGACCATTGCATTCTTCGCTTACAATAAAGACTGTATTTAAGCTTATGACATGTGTTTTAATATTTCTTGCGTTCTTCGTTTAAAGTTTTGCTAAAAATATATTTAGTTTCGCAGTACAACGAAGATCAGTTAAAACAATTTCTTTAACTTCCCCAATTCTCGCGACATTAATTTCCCTGCCCCGTCAATCGCACTTGCAAAATCACCGATCTCTCCGCAGCCTCGGAGGTGCTTTCGCACTTCGCTCACACAGTAGGCGCGGTCCTGGTCCCGTCCCTCTCAGCCGACAGCCACGGGGCGCGACTGAACCGCTCGGCCGAGATCTCGGCCACCGCCAACAACAACGCTCCCTCGCGCCGTCAGGTCGGCGGCCAGGAGGGTGGCGCCGCCCAAGCGGCCCCGGCGCCAGGACCGAACTCGCTGCCCTTCGCCGGCCAGGGCTTCCCCTACCAGTACGAGCGCACCTACCAGTACCGCTACCCGCCCTACAGCCAGCAGATCTCCGAGAACTTTTATCCGGGCGGCGCCGGTGGCGGTTTCGGGGGACAGCATCTGCCGGTCGATCCCAGGTTCTTCCAGCCGCAGATCGGCGGGCATCACCTGGCGCCGATCCAGCCCGAGATCCCTAAACCGGTCGGAGTGAATGGAAACGCGAATGGGAATAATAATGTGAAGGTGAGTTTGTCGGCGGGGGGAGAGAATGAGATGTTTCTGGATTAATTGGGACGATAAAAGTGGAGTCTGCCGCTTTATTTGTTCCGGTTGGACTGATTTTAAAGGCGGTAAAAAAAAAAGTTTGGAATGCGCAAAGTTTTATGATTAAAAGTTTATGGGAGTAATAAAGATAAGGAAGTGGTGGCAATTTTCTTTTTTTTTTCATAAATCAGAATAGACTTATTTTTAAAAAAATTATTAGATGAACTATAAAATTTCCCAGTTTAAATGATCAAAACAGATTTTTACTTTTCAGTCTTCAATATTGTAACAGAATATATATCTTTATGACTCTCCGATTTTTAAAAATACTTTCAGTCCAACGCCGTGAAAAGAAGATAGCACCCGCCGTGCATTCACTTTTCTAAATCCGTAACTATCTACCGAAACAGTCACAGCTCGTCTCTATTACATAAAAAAAACCAGTACCAAAGCAACCTTTCTAATTAAAAAAAAAAAAAAAAACCCCTCGCTACCTTTTCCAAGCCACCTTACCAATCAAAATTCTGCCCAAAGGATAACGGCAACAGCAACACCGAGGCAGTGCAGAACCTCGACACGAACGTCGACTCCAAGTCCAGCGCCCAGAACCGGCCCTACGACTCCCCGGGCTACGGGGGCTTGCCCGTGGGTCCGAGCCAGGCCGGCGGTTTGGGCCCGAACGCCGGCAATCTGAGGGTCGACAATCGGTACTCGGCGATCGACTACGAGAGGGTCAGGCAGAACTACTACAGCGACCCGCCGATCAATCAGAGAAACTACTTCTCCACCTTCAACGAGATCCCCTTCAGCGGCGGGGCCCCGTATAGGTCCCCGCTCGCCGAGAGGTACTCGAATCTGGATTACAGCGGCGGGCCCGGACGAGGGGGACCGGCCTCGGATCTTAGGTTTGTGACGAGAAATAAGAGTTTTTAGATTTTTTTTTTTTTTTAAGTAAATTGCTCGTTGAATTAAAAAATTTGATAGAATTTACTTTTTCGTTAAATTTTATTTTTTTTTGGAATAGTCTGTCGATAATGTTTAATATAAATTTAATTTAAGGAAATTTATGTCCACGGGGCTGTAAGACGTGACTTAGAACATTCGTAGGAAGTTTTAGAATCGAGAAGCTATAAAATGGTATGAGGTAGAAATTCCAACTGACAAATAAAATTGACATTTCCATAAATAATGAGCATTCAAATTTATACATCGAGCATAAATTAAAACATTTAGACTTTGTGTATTCATCTTAGATAGATTTATAAATAACTACACGAACCTTTTAATAGAAATTATCAGAATATATGGAAACATCTAGAATTCATATTAACCGGTATTTCCAATCAAATAATCAATTCAAATTATTTTCAATTTTCTTAGACTAAAGCCACCCAAAGATTATTTTCGCAATTTCTGTTTTCCAACGAATTTTCTGAAAATTTTATAATTTACGTAACATGAAACTTTACAATCCAAAATCATCTAAATAATTATAAACCGATTACCAAAGTTTATTCTCATCTGGATCATTTCCATCCTCTTGACGAAAATTACGTCGAGAACTAATCACACTTCCTCCTCCCGCCTCGAAAAAGCAGGTCAGGCAACGGACTGGGCGGCCTCGGCGACCCTTACTTCGGCAGCTTCCTCCAAGGACCCTACCAATCCCTGAACTACAACAACCTGCCGGGCAGCCGAATCGGCGGCCCGACGGGTAGCGGCGAGGCCGGGCCTCCCTTCGGCGACAGCTTCGATCGCAGCGGCAACTTCCGCTACAGCGGCGGCGGCGGCGGACTGCAGTACCCGGGAGGCGGCGGCGGCGGCTTCGACGGCGGCTTCTACTCCGGCGGCGACCTCGGCGGCGGCCCGGGCGGCTTCGGCGAGGGCGACTCCTCCCTGAGGGCGTCCTCGGCCAAGGAGACGCTGGCCGAGAGCGAGAACGCGAAGGCGCAGGAGGAGCGCGAGAAGGTCCGCTTCGTCCAGGCGGAGAAGGAGAGCAAGGAGGAGAAGAGCGCCGCCGAACGGGCTTGAGGGTGGCTGGACTTGGAGTCCCCCCGAGGAGTGAACGTGTGCTGCCTGCTGCTGCTGCTGCTGCTGATGTCGAGCTTCAAGATCGATGTGCTTTTTATTTAAGAGCCGCGATGATGATTTTTCTTTTTGTATCTTAACTCATGTATATCACGCTACGCGTGTATTTTTAATTTAAATGTGTATTACTAGATTTAAGTTTATGATATATGCGGAGTCGCGCGAAATTTATGAAAGTTACTTCCTGGATTTGATTTGTTCCTAAGAAATGTATGCGAAAAAATTGTACGAATAAAGCGTAAAAAAACTTTTATTTGAAACGATTTTTTTTCAAGCCTCTCCCGGGCGTCTTGGCAGGCGCTGAAATGGAAGGTCCGCTCGGACCGTAAAATTTTAAGCGAGGTGAGTAAAGTACAGGATAAAATTTATAAGATTCATAAATTTTGAGAAGCGTCGCTGTATTCTAAGCGCGCAACCGAGATCTTCCGTGTCGTGAGAATGAATTAAATTTGTAAATTTTTTGAAATCTGGAAAAATCCTAAAACTCTAAAGGCCGCTTGTAACTAATCACTTTACTCGACCAATTGTCCTTCGTTCCTGCAATACTTTTCATCCAAAAGTCGAGCATTCCTTACAATTATCGTCGCATCCACAACCGCCGAATCCGACCGCCGCGACACATCCCAGCGTGGGCGTCTCGCACCTGTGCGTCTCCCCGCTCCCACTGTATCAGACCGGCGGCGCGTGTCGCAAGCGTGCGCGCGCACAGCCGGCTTGCGCAAGGGCGTCGGCGACCTCAGCCGCGTGCATATAATCATCTCTCTCTCTTTCTGTCGAACGGGCTCGTCTCCGATCCTTATGACGTTTATAAATAAATGAATATTGCGCTCGATTACGGCAGATATCGGCGCGGGAACCGGCGCGGGGCGACGGCGCGGTTGGGAAAACAAGCGATAATCGCCGGAGGACGGCGAGGAATGCCGCTGGACGCACTTCGAGGCTGATTGGCGAGGTTTAAGCGATGCTAATTGTCCGCAGGCTTTATGAGGAGCTTTTGTCTTTTGTAATAAAAAGGAGTTAATATGCTGTTTTTTTAAGTTGTATAGGTTTTTCGAAATTGATGGAATAGGGATTAAGGATTTTTATTATTCAATTTTGTTGTTTTATTTTGTAGTAAAAACTTTTTTATCACATTTTACTTTTATTATTGAATTTTAAATAGTTTTAAATATTATATATAAAAAAGCGATTTTATTGCACGCAATAGATTGAAATTTTAATTTTTTACTTTCAAAATACTGAGACTTTAGTTAAACATTCATGATACAGAAGCAGAATTACTGTTTGATCTCAAATATTTATTCAAATAAAAAATCAATTATATCATGCGGTACTTCCGAAACAAAGCCAGTTTTCAGCTTCATTAAATTTAATAAAAGGCTTAGTTATGGTAATTTTCATGTAAAAATCCTCGTTATTGCAAATACTTGTGCAACGCACTATTTGAACCTTTGACAGGATGAATTAGACTTTGTCTTCTGGATAGTTCCACTAAGCTAAGGTCAACTTTCGTCACGTCCGTAAAATCAATTTTTTTTACATTTGCGTTAAAATTCATTAAATGAAAAACGTGAAGATTCGAAGGTCTAATAATAATACACGAATCTCTCATTATAACTACATGCTTAGATTAAAGAAAAAAATCATTATTTTTGGTAATTATTAAAATTTGAATCTAAGAAACTCAAAGAAAAAGAAACCTTGATTTTGAATTTGAAATTCAATGATAAATTTCGAGCTATACTAGACGTAACGTTTTTTTGCGCGTAGATTTTAAACTTCAGTCATTTTTCATTTCCTAATTTCAAAATCAACGAAGGAATCTTAAATAATGACAAATAGGCCTATCAAGCACTGCAATCATAAAATTAAGTCTCTCGCGGCTTACCCGCAAATAAATCGAAATTGCCATTAATCTTCTAACGACATTAATTCGCGAAATTCCCGCTGATTATCCGCAGCGCCAAATAATACGGCACTTAGCGCCGATCCTTTTCATTAGTCACTCGGCAGCCATCACAATAAACCTCAGCGCATCCTTAGACAAAAAGGCAGCAATCGAGGCCGGGTCTCTCTCGGGTCAATTACAACCTGCATCCTCCCGTCCACGCTAATTAACCGCTGTCCTCCTCGCGATAATCCTCCTCCCGTCTCTCGTACAGAGAGAGAAGAAAGAAAATAAAAGAAAAGAACAGAAAAACAACAAATGTCGCAAGGGTGGCCGCGCGCGATAGGCGGCAGGCTGTGATTACCCGCTCATTACGCGTTCGCGAATTCGGCCCGGTTTTCCCAACCGTCCGGCTCTATGCATGAGCATGTACCGACAATGCAGCGTGTTATTATACCCGGCGAGGACGCGCGTGTGGTCAATGTCTCGTTCATGTAATGCCACTTGTTCTTTATAAAAAGCACGGACGAGCCGGGGATTAAAGACACTGACTGGATATCGCTCTCTGCCGATAGTTGATCTTCGCTCTCGCTCTTTGGCGCCATGGCCTGCTCTAAGCTCGTGAGTTGCCCTTTGCTTCGGGTCGATATCGAGTGATTTCGGATAATTCGGAGCAGTGTGCGGTGATTAGTGAGAAAAGTGCGCGACTGCGGAGAGAGGCTCCCGCGCGGCTATTGCGACGACTTTTGCAACGACGAGATTTGGGCTCGCAGCGTAAGATCGTATACGTATATATACGTTTCGGGAGGTCGGAGGACTTTGGGAAAAAGAGTGCGCGGATTTAACCGAACGTCTGCTCCCGCGAATTTATGAGTAGTTGGACGTGTCGTATGGTACGGCGTGTTTACCGGTTATTTATTGTTAACGAGGAGTCGTTCGCGTTTGCGTAAGCTCGCAAAATTGCAGCATCGGGGGGGAGGGGAACTTGAAATTCGATGCAGTCGCGATAAATATAAACTTTCGCCGTTGAAGAAATTCGGAATAGATTATATACGTATTATTTGAGGAAAGAAGCCTTTTTGAATATTATATTCCGAGGTTTATTTTCGGCTCGATTTGAAGTTTCGCATATACACACTGGTGCCTCGTGGTTACGTAAAACACGGTAAATCGCAATAAATAAGAGGATGCGCGGCCTAGAAATTATAAGAATGCCCATATTCAGCGGATAAATTATGAGTTATATCGAATGCTCGAAAACTGGCCGAACAAGCCGAAAACGAGGTTGATGCAGCAACGTTATACATCGAGGCAGCTGCAAGGATCGTCCGAACTTTTGATCAAATTAAAACTTTTAACAGGCAAAAAATCAATTTACATCCTTTTTTCAATCTCTCTTTTTCTCTTGCAATTTTAGCTCGCAGTACTTCTCCTCGTCGCCCTCCTGTCGGTAGCATCGGCTAAGCCCGGTTACTTCGGCGGCCTTGGATACTACGGTGGTTACGGCGGTTACTTGGGTTACGGCGGCTACGGCGGCTACGGCTACCCCTACGGATACGGATACCGATATCCTTACTTCGGATATAGTGGATATGGATACGGCGGATATGGTAAGTTCAATGGCGATTTCGAGCTGCTGCAAGAACTCAATCTAATTGCGTCGTTTCTTCGCAGGCTATCCGTACTACTTTGGACACGGCGGCTACTTTATTTAAGACACAGCACCGATCGCCCGGACAAGTTTTTCATGGAACTCCTCACCCCCAACATTTTTTATCAGCCTGACACGCTTCGGCAGCAGTCCATTGACGAGTCGCGCAGACGAAATCCCCCGAGCTACTTTCAATTTTGCAACGCTTACACATATCTCTCTCTCTCTTTTTTATAAAACCCTGTTTTTTCAATAAAAAATTTGCATGTTTTTGAATTCGTCTGATCTTTTATTTTCTCGATTATTCCCGGTTTATGAATTTTATCGATTGAAATGCATTGAAAAAAGTAATTTTATTTTGAATTCTAAGGATGTATATAAGAAATTATTGATATTCATGTAACAGTACAGTTTGTCGAAAATGATTTTTTATTTACGTTTAAATCATTTTTGTGAAGTCATAAAATAGCCGTTATCTAATTAAAACTTTACATTTCATTAATATATGATAATGATATAGGGATTTCAGAAAACGTGTATTCAAAACTGCTTTGCGATTTTGAAATTTCAGTTTGTTTCTTTTTTTCTTTTTTCTTTTTTTAAGAGCATTCTTGATAGTGATTGCTACTTTAATTAAGTACGTATTTCGCATAAACTGTGTATTAAATCGTACAAATTTCTATTTGAAATTAATTCATTCTATAAATCTAATGGCTTTCTCAATGAACAAACAGCTCATTAGATTATAATGCAAAATTACCAACATTTTACTCTCGGTTAAGAATTCGAAGTTTGTGCAACCTTTTATTTGGTACATCAAAGGATTATTATAAAATTTATCATTCTCCCCTGCATCCAAACGATCCATTCAACGTTTCGGTATAATTCGCACAATATAATACCTCTTCCACTCAGATCCATTAGTCCTTCACAATGCCACATTACGTCCCCACCTAAAACAAAAACAAAAACCTTTCGTTCACCGTCCAAAAACTTCCCTCCAAAATGCTCGACCGCCAGAAATTCCCAAAATTGACCAAAAATCTGATCTCCCAAAAAACTTGGGAATCCGCAAAAAAAACTCGCGGCAGCAGCCGTCCTTGCCTCGGCATTTCGAAGAAACCGAAGCGCGCCAAGGCCGAGTCGTCGCTCCTCACCAAGAGTCGTCCGGATAACATTTCGGCCGCATCTCTGATTATTCACGATTTCTAGCGTTCTGGGTGTTTCGTCACCGAAATTAGATGTGTAACGCGGGGCGATAAATTTAACGTCCACGATTTCGAAAACGAGCACGCGCCCGAAGACTGAACTGATTCTCCGAGAGCGTTAATTACCTTGCGGCTTGGCCAATGCCTTCGTTATCGCGACGAAGGCGAGGCGACGCGGATTTGGTCACTTTTGCGTAAAGGATCGTACAGTCTTGAACTTGTCCTTCTGTCCGAATAGTGAAAGATCGTGGAGAGCTGATTGTCGATAGGGTAAATGTTAGCGATTAGAGACGAGCAATTAACGATACTTTTATCGGACTCGAGGAAAAATTGCACGCTGGGATAAGTGTTTCATGTCTTGGGAGATTAGAATGAGACCTGAGTAATTGCTGAGGCGATTTAATTGAGTTTAAGCTTGTTTTACATTAAGTAATTCAGCTAAGTGAATTGGTATTTATGAGGAATTAATTTTGTAAATTACATTAAAGTGCTATTTATTTGCGGTTTAAGGTAAAAACACGACAATATATTCTGAAAAGACGTAGTTAAATTTATATTTTCCTGAAATTTCTCAATTTCATTTACAGCTAAAACTAGTAAAGCAACATTTGTTAGTTCGACATTAATCTTAATAAAATTATTATTTTATTGGCCTTCGACCAAAAATGCCAGTCGCTTGTTTTTTTTTCTTCTTCAAATAAACATCATCAAATTGAACTTGAAAATTTACAAAACCAAAAAAAAAAACTATTAAAAATTATTTCTTCTCAAACCTCACCTCCTGCCGCAGTTGAAGCTCCGAACCCTAAAACTGATGCAACAAGTGAAAAAAAACCTACTTAGCACGTCACTTTCTCCCTCAAACAAGGCGCACAAGCGCTAACACCCAACGCCAATGCACTCCTCTCGGCACAGATCTTTAATACCCTATAACTGTCAGTTAGCGCGAGCGAACCGACCGATCGCTCGATCGCGTGTCTCAGCGGAAGCTCTTTGCTCGAAAACGAAAGCGATTATGTCTTCATTTTCTAAATGGCCGAATCGTCCGATTGCTCTCGAGAGCGGTGCAATATTTACGGTGAAAGGCGGGAGTCGTAAAATACTGCAACACCCCCCTTTTACGAGTAGGAAAGAAGGTCAAGTACAGGCTGGTTTTAACAATGGGAAGTTAATGCGCCGATCGAGCATTAATTTAATTTGTCGAAGATTTATTTGTGGGTAGGGATTGGCTGGAGGGAGAAAGAGTTGATTAAATTTCATTGTGGAAGTTCAGAAGGCGCGAGTGGTTAAAGGATACGTTCCATAAACTTCGCTTGTCGTAAATTATCGTAGGCTTACTTTCATTAGTATTTATAATAAATAACGTTACCAATGGCGGGGAATAAATTTTTTTTTTCTACAACAGAGGCTAATTTTTCTATTACGCAGCAATGATTAAACAGATGCACGAGTATTAATATAATATTATTCATGGTTTACGTACTAAGCTCTTCTCATTTTCTAATCCTGATTTAATCCCGAATGAATTTCTTAGCAAATTGCCGCGAGGGAATGAACACACCAACAATTATAACATAATCTCAGTAAGTATAAGAAGCAGAACAAAACCTTCGTTAACCGCTTCGAACGGGTCCACAATAATTTTCGGTACGGCTCCACGCGTCTGCCGTCCGCTTCCGTCAAATATTCAAAGCGTCTAATCCGCTGCCTACAAATTGTCCATATTGAATGAAAAATACTCCATAATTTCAAAGCGTCCTTGTGGTCAGTCGACCTTCGCGGAATATTTTAATGAAAGTTTCGACGTGCGAACCCGAAGATGAGCCACCCGGCGCCGCCGCGGCAGAGAGGGAGAGAGAAGGTCGACGATCAAATTCCTAATTAAATTTCACGAGATTACCGGCGAAGGCCGATATCTATGCTCCTGCGGAGGAGGGCGACGACGGGAAAAATTGCCTCGCTGCTTTTCGGTTATGCAGCCGGGAGTGTATGAGTTATGGCGGCGGGTTATCGTTGCACAAGTCGACGCGCTTTTCGACACGGCGCGATTACGTTCGAGGGGAATTAAAAATTTTAATGAGCGCCGATCGGTATTAATCGAGAATTTGGAAGTCCGCTGAGGAAACTCGGGTGTCATCCTCGTGTCTAGAGGTTTTGGTGTAAGTTATACGTTTTAGAGATGATTTTTTTTAATTTTTCTAAGTGGATTGACATCGAAGTATCAAGTCTCGCTATCAAGGACGAGAATAGAGGCGTAAAAATGAAGAGCGCGGCTCGTTTTTTTCACGAAGATGTTTATGCTAAAACGAAAGAGATACCCGCTGAATTGCACAATAGTTTGTCAAATGAAGTCGCGCTTTAATTTATGTACGAGAGTAAACCACATACCGCATCTTGTAAGACGAACGTTTAGCAATAAAATTTTTGTTGGCCTTTTTCCTCGTTGTAATAATGATTCAATAAACAACGTGTTTATCTTTCGACTTTTTTCGACAAAAACGTTTGCAGATGCACCTGCTTACTTTACTGAAAAACAATTACGAGCTGCTAAAATTGCTTCAAACAGCGGCTCATTCTAACTTTGCAAACATCGTCCCGCGCGATTATGCAGTTTACACCGAGAATACAAAGTCAGCATGATTTCTTTTCTAAACTCGACTACCTAATGCGGAAGCCTATCTTTCAGCCAGTGACATAATATCAGAACGATCCCGCGTCTATCGAGACCTTTCTTCGTTTTCTCGAAAGTTCAAAATCCACCGGGGCAACGCACGCAAAACTCGGCAAATACAACAAAAAAGCCTCTCGGCAAAAGCGTCGGCTCGAAGCATGCAGTACCGAGCACGTGCGAGTCAAGACTCGCGAGGCGGAGCTTTGCCGATCGGCTTGCGTCCTTCTCCGACTGCTCATCTGGTCACTCTCACCTTCTCCCTCTCGCTTTGCGCGTCTTCTCTCGCCTACTCTCCCAGCATCCCGGCGGTGGACCCAAGAACACACACACACACACACACACGGACGCGCCTCCCCCACCATAGTCCAGAACCGATCGGGTGAATCCTATAAATGCTCCATCGCTCGGGTTCACGTAGAAGTTGACTCCCGGGACACCCGCTCCCGCGAGACATGCGTTAGTTTTTTCGCTCGTTTAAACCCAACGAAGTTTGTGCGAGCGCGGAACACGAGATGGTAAGTAGATCCAGAACCCGAAACAATTCACGACGAACCACAAAACGACGAAACGAAACGACGAACGGCCAAAAGTGTGATTGACTATTTGGGCACCGCGAGTGTTTAGAATTAGGCAGTGCTACGCAATCTGGTGCGATTATCATATACCTCATTTGTCGTTCTTGCGCGGGTGGGACATGTCCAAGTGTGCGCGGACCGGACCATGAGACAATACGTCCTGCTGTGCTGCTTCGTCTGCAACTTTCTGCTCCTCTCGTGGATCCTTTACTCCGCCTTCAAATTCATTATTCTGGGCTGCGCGCTCGCTTTCCTTTGCAATCGGATGAACCGGAATCTGACGATCTTACTGAAAAACTCGCGGTATGTGAACTGAACAGAAAAAAAAGAAAAACTGCGGCGAAGTTAGAGAATCGAGTAAGTTGGATGAGCGAATGCTAAACCTTTGAAAAAAAAGAAGCATCGCCGCTTTTTTTTATTCCGTTGATTCCATCAAACATTGTATGTAAATTTACTCGGGGATTCATTTATTTTAAGTCACATGCCTGCGCGAGTATTGTCTCTCGCAATAAAAAGTTCAGTAATCGTCGGTTAAATAAAAATAGTTCTCCAGAAGGATGACGACGGTTGGAACAATCGGTCTCTGATGTGTGCCTCGTGCGGTGGACAAAAATTTTTAACCATTTGAGCAATAACGGCATTCTTGTACGCGAAACCAGTAGAAAAAGATGTGATAGAGTCAGACGAATTGTCTGCGCATACTTCAAAGTGATTTATTCGGTCGATCGCGCTGTGCGGCATTATCTTCTATTCTTCTGAAAGATAATTGTAATTGCGGGTTTGTTAAATTTTTAAAGCAACATTGTAATTTTCAATTACACGGATAAAATAAGACTTGGGTTATTAGCATGAGTATACTTGTGGTTAGAGTTGCACAAAGATCGCTTGTCCTCTTCTTATACGTGTATTATTTAAATATTCATTTGCACAATTCGTCCCACTAAAGCGATAAAAAAACACGCGCAAAACCATCTCAGAAAATAATATTTTGAAGCCACCGAAATATCATCTCAGCCGAGACAAAAAAAAATGAGCCTCCTTGCCTGAATAAGACGCAGACGGCGCCCGTTCAAACGTAAAAAATTGCCTACAAGACATCCAATTAATTCCCGAAAAACTTGCAAAAGGTCGAATTTAAGTGTATCCCCCGAGCACCTTAACAGGCCGAGAGACTCGTCTTCAGTGAAAGGTCACTCGGCTATTACGTAAACGCGCTACTCCCGATCGGTTGCACAAAACAAAACCAATCAATTCAAGCGTTTTTTTTTTGTCACTTTCATTTAATAGCGATCCGAGAGCCAAGCCAAATAAAGATGATTTCTCTGCCTCGTGTCGATGACATAACAGCATTAGCGACTGTCAATGAACTGCACAATAATTGCGTTAGAGATTCCTTCGGCCGTTTAAAGGCGCTTTTCAAAATTCAAACTCCTCTCTCGAGCCGAGAGTTTTATCCACACATTGATTAGGAATGTATCGCCGAGAGTAAAAGGCGTCGGTTCGAAAAACTTTTCATATTCGAATTGCACGAGTGCATTTATAATTTCGCGCGGCTAATGTGAAATTCTACGACATGCCTATCAAGATTGTTACATAATTTTGCCTAACGGCAAGCATAAACTTGAATTTTTCATCCCAGTCGAAAAAAAAAAAAAAAAAAAAATTGAATCTCAGCTTTATTCGAAATTTCATAACGTCTAATGTATCATTGGGACGGTGAGAAAAAACTAAATAACAGATACTTTCGTACAGTCGTTAAAAGACGCTGAGTTACCCGCGGCTTTAATGGTTATATAGAAAATTTACAGGCGATTGATTATGCTGGTGTTTACAAAACGCACACTTTGTAAGTGCAGGTCGGGAAAGTAAAAGCTTCAATTTAGTCTTAATGAAAAAGAGTAACCTCCAAGTATGTGATTCACCAAATGATCCATATAAAGAGTAAATTCTCTTATGAATTATGCATTTCGCGGCTGATTTATCGAGCTAAAAATAGTTGTGATTGTAGAAATTCACAAGACGCTGAAAAAATTCTTTATTCGTCAGACTGCCTTAAATTTGGCATCCCGCGGGTTTTTACGCGTTTTTTTTTTATAACTCATCCTTAAAGATTAAAATCACGAAATCGTAGATTTGACTAAAATGCGTCATCGGCGACGCCACGAAGGTCAATATAGGTACGTAAAAGATTTTTTTCAGAATAGAACAGAAAACAACTTTCGATTTCTCGAAGATTATACTCATTCCTAGGCATCCTCCCAAGTCTCGAGGCACATTTCTGCCGTTAAGGTTTATTGCCTCGACGCGATTCATCATTTGCATCTGCTCGGATGCTGTAATATCTATTAGTCAGCCTTGAAAAGGAAAGGTGTCTCTCACCGATAAGAGTCAATGAATTTTACGCTTAAATTTAGAAAATAATGTTTAAGTAAAAAAAACAGTGCGGTGCCAGTACTTTTCGAATATCTCAATCGGCGCGTCTAATTCGTTTGACGATTAGCGCGCTATCATCGAACGCCAAAAGGAACATGGATTATGCAACAAAGAGCCTGCGGTAAAATTCGTCGGCAAATTCAAGATGACCCGCGTCCTTTCGTAAGAGCATTAAATTAAATGTCTGCCCATTTTTTTCTCTCTCTCTCCTCTTTTCGCATCTTCTTCCATTGGGACGAGCCTGATTTTGTCGATTGCATAATGAGTCCGGGATAAAAAAAAAAACTAATTTATTGCCGCACACAACCGAAAAGCTGGCCTGCAATTAAAAAAAAAAATATATCGAAATTTATTCCGGATTTCAAAACGTACTAATAATAAATTTACTTTAACATTGCATTAGCTGGGAAAAAAATATTTTAACCAATGCATTTCCTCACGGTTTCAAAGGTTATCTGTAATGTGACTCGGCTTTATTTTCTCGTTGAATAGGAAAAGTAAGGTGGATTTTTGTCCGGTGCTTACATCTAAGACAATGAACACATTTTCTAGGAGAGATGATATTGTTCCGGTGTACGGACAAACAATTAAGAAAAGTTCTTGTTAACAATCCACACGTGCGACTTTCAAACTTTCTCCTCTTCTGTTTACATTTGTATATTTTTTTTGCAATTGTGCCAAAAATAACGTTAGCAATAATAAAACGCTTGCTATGAATATTTTACAAGTAAATGCTTGAATTATGAGTGATAAGCATACCGTGTATGTTCCAGTACATTATGCAAGAAACGCTTCATTCACTATTTACCAGCGTGTAATTTTAATATTTACTAAGGAATGTTGATTTTTAAAATATTTCCATTAAAAAAGAATTAAAATAAGTAGTTAAATTTAGTTTTCAGTTTAATTTAAAATTGATTAAAATATAATAGAAAAATTAGTGCATTTCTATGAAATAATTTCAGTGTCTCCGCATCTCCTCTGTGACCTAGATTCTTTTAGAAATGTTTCATCGTTGACACAAATTTTATACGAACGTTGCATGACTCTCCTCTCGGCCAAGATCAGCTTACTTTTATAATAATCAATGTAAAAGTATTTGAAATTAATAGATTTTCAATGTCTCTATACTTTATAGGTATCTCAGACGGTAGAAGCATGCTACTCTTGTTCACTTAGATAAGCCTTTCACGATCATCTGCTCATCATAGTGCAATAGAGTACCCATATTGTGAAGACGTTATGTAAGACTGCCGTGGGTGAGGCGTGAGATAATCCCACGAAAGTCTTTCAGATTGGTACCATTGCAATTTATTCCGGAGAATCTCTCTTTTTGTCATTCGTTGCGAATTATTAATGATCTAATTAAAACTGAATGTGCTTGCGGGACTTAATTTAAAACGCTTCGAGGATGAGAAATTATTTTAGATACAGACACTCATTTTACTGTTATAATAGTGCATTAAAGCATTAATACTTGCATATTATTATTTTTCAGTTTAAGCTCTTGTGGACTGCCACTTTAGTGGCGGTTATTGCTTCTTGCCATGCCGGTGAAAGAAACGTGAGGGCAATCGGTGCCCCTTTTGAAGGTTACAATTATGAACCTCCAAGCAAACCTTTTACTCTTCCACCGTAAGTTTTTCTCTTAATTTGAAAACATTGATATTCTAGTGCAATTGTAAAGAGCAAATTTTTTTTCAAATTGCAGTAAGGTACCACCAACAAGACCACAAGTAGTTCCGCAACCGACATCGCCACCAGTCAGGCCGACTTTCCCACCAAGACCAACGTCGCCACCTCAAAATACTATTGGATATGAATATCCTAAACCGCAGCCTGTGCCTCAACCGAGACCAACTGTGCCGCCCCAACCAAGGCCAACTTTCCCGCCTCAACCAAGGCCAACAGTTGCACCACAGCCGCGACCAACCCCACCGCCTCAACCAAGGCCAACTCCCCCACCAGTGTCTAGACCGCCACCGGTGATATATCAGCCACAACCAACGGTCCCTCAGCAACAGCCTGGCGGTTATGATTACCCAAAGCCTCAGCCTCCGGTAAACATACCATCGAGCCCGTCAACGCCGCAGTTCCAAACCCGCCCGCCTCTGAGGCCAACGACTCCCAGGCCACAGCCACCAATTCAGACACGACCACCAGCGCCTACTACACAAAGGCCGCCGCAGACTCCTGGATATTCGTACCCGCAACCGAATATCCCATTCAATCCCACACAAACGCCAAGACCATACAATCCACCAAGGCCGCAGCCAACTGTACCTCAACCTCAAACCCGCCCACCTCTGCCACCGGTAACGAGGCCGCCACCTCCACCAATTCAACCTCAAACTCGTCCACCTCCACCACAAACGAGACCACCAACACAACCTCAATTCCAAACTCGTCCTCCTTTGAGACCAACCAGACCCCAGAGGCCCCAACCTCAACCAACAACCCCAAGGCCACAGCCGCCTTTCACTGGATATAACTATCCTACACCAGACGTTCCTTTTCCTCCTCAAACTAGGCCTCCACCACCACCGCAACCGCCAGTAACTAGACCACCGCCACCACCACCCACTCGGCCGCCACCTCCTCCACCAACTCCGTACTTACCTCCAGTTACTCAGACTCCTTACACCAGACCACCCCCTCCACCAACTCGTCCACCAACTCTACCGCCAGTAACCAGGCCACCACCACCTCCTCCAACGAGGCCTCCACCACCGCCTCCTACTAGACCACCTCCACCACCTCCAACTAGGCCACCAGTCCCACCAACCCCCTCAAAACCTTACCTCCCCCCGCAACCACCAACTACACAGAGGCCTTACACTAGACCTCCACCACCACCAACTCAACCACCTACCAGGCCTCCACCTCCGCCAACTACGCAAAGGCCGTATACTAGACCTCCTCCACCACCAACACAGCCTCCAACAAGGCCACCTCCTCCACCGACTCGACCACCACTTCAACCTTCAACTTACTTGCCGCCACCACCACCAACCAGGCCTCCTCTTCCTCCAGTAACCAGGCCGCCACCACCGCCACCAACCAGGCCGCCACCTCCGCCACCAACCAGGCCGCCACCTCCTCCTCCAACTAGACCACCACCTCCACCACCAACGAGGCCACCAGTGCCCCCAACTCCCTCAAAGCCTTACCTTCCTCCGCAACCACCAACTACACAGAGGCCTTACACTAGACCTCCACCGCCACCAACTCAACCACCAACCAGGCCTCCACCTCCGCCAACTACGCAAAGGCCGTATACTAGACCTCCTCCACCGCCAACACAGCCTCCAACAAGGCCACCTCCACCACCGACGCGTCCTCCACTTCAACCTTCAACTTACTTGCCACCACCTCCACCAACCAGGCCACCACCACCACCACCAACTAGACCACCACCACCACCACCAACAAGGCCACCACCACCTCCTCCAACTAGACCACCACCTCCACCACCAACAAGGCCACCACCACCTCCTCCAACTCCCTCAAAGCCTTACCTTCCCCCGCAACCACCAACTACGCAGAGGCCTTACACTAGACCTCCACCACCACCAACTCAACCACCAACCAGACCTCCTCCTCCACCAACGAGACCACCAACTCCTCCTCAACAACCTTCTACTTATTTGCCACCCACTCCCCCACCAACCCCTCCGCCATCTCCCCCAAGGCCAACTCGTCCTCCAGTAACTAGGCCGCCACCACCGCCACCAACCGGGCCACCACAGCCACCTCCCACTCCAAGGCCGCCACCATACTTACCACCCTCCTCCCCGAGGCCAACTTACGTTACCGTAACTGCTCCCCCACCACCACCTCCAGTGTACAGCATCACTCCCAGCACCATCACCTACAGACCACCAACTGGCAAACCAGCGGCATACCCAACTCTTCCTCCCAGCACCCCGAGACCAACCCAAGGATACAACTACCCCATTCCTGAAATCTCCTTCGATTTCCGCAGGCGTTAAATTTCATCTGTAATCGCGTACCATTTTTCTACACTTTATAAGTGCGTCGAAACTCTGCCGACCGAGAGTGTTCTGTAACAATTTGACAATGTATTTATAATAAAAATATCGACGTACAAGAACCAGTAATTCGTAGAAATAATTAAGAATTACTGCCAATAGTAAATAATCAAAGTACTCGATTTGAGTATTGTGATGTTAAATAAGTCGATGTAATGTCAAAGAATAAGTTGTAAACATGATTGAAACCTACTCAAGGTTTTTTAAAATAAATATTTTTTACTACAAAAATCATTTTTATAAGCTTTATTACTCTTTTACCTCTAATATCTTGCAAACTCTAAAGACTTATTTTTTCAAATAATTTAATTACTCATATATTGCATCTTAAATTCACTAATGAAGATTGACAAAATACCGTAAGAATTAATTCTTAAATTAGAATATAATTGAAATTTAAAAATTTCTTTAATCAGTGCGCAAACAGTTTTGTTAATTACTGTTTTCTCTAGTGTGTCGCTGTAACAATTAAACGTAGACATGAATCCTGTGCAGTATTTCACGCTTGCCGTAATTTCAGAGGAAAGGGAAGGAGAGAGAGAAGCATCTTGAATCCTGCCACATATGCTCCGCGGTAAGTAGTCCAGAACTCTCAGGCTTCTCCTTCCATTTAGATCCTCCCCCGTCTCTCACAAAGAAAATCCTATACGTTCTAGCATCTTCACAATTGTGGGATTGTTGGTGAAAACTCCCAGCGAGAAATGTAACTCCTTAGTCTTAGACGATGCATCGAAAAGGCATCATCGTTGCTAAAATGTATTGAGAAGGTGCATCAGTTCTTAATTGGATAATTCCTTGCAAGAGAGAAGAGATCATTTATTCAGTGCTTAAAAGAATGGTGTGATTATCTAGTGTCAATGGTAAGATTAAATAAAAAGTATATACTTGGAAATGTGATAGGGAGAACAATGTAAAAAATTACTTCCTCATTCAAGGAAGGGAGTCAGAAATTGGAAATTCCCAAGGACATCTTCAATACTGGTCGAAGATCACATATCAGTACGTCGGAACTTGGTCTATATTCTGATCACAGCGATTATTACGCTACAAGTAATTATAGCAATACCGTCCGAAAGCTCGTTATTGGAATTATGGTTGTAGTGTCAGTGATATTGGTAAGTTGATGAAATAAAATATTATTTTTGCCTTTTATATTTATTTATTATTTTATTTATTTATTTTATAAGGGAAGTAAGCATAAGTAAAAGTATTTATGTTCAGAGTATTTTTATATTTCAAACAGCTAATTTGCATTTAAAAAGTTTATGTTAATTTTAGGTAATAAAATATTTCTTAAAAGCTTTCAAACAATGGATTTTGTCATCACCAAATACTTCTTATTTTACATTTTATAAATTTAGAGGACAGACACTTACTATTATTAAAAAAAATTTTTTTTTTAAATTAATTTGACAGCATTTTATGTAAAAAAAATGCAATTAACAATAATGAACCCAAAGAGTCAGCCTCAGCAATAACAAAATAACACAAGTCTCTTCACGCTAATTCCCGTTCAACGGGACGTTAACAACTTCATTTAATTCTTAAAATGCAAGATTCTTTAAAAAAAAAATCTCTACGTACAAGACGGTACGTGTTAAAGAGTCAACACTTTTCACGAAAGCCTCGCGCTGCACAGACTCGTTGGCTGGCATGCATGACGGGCCAAGCGGCAAGATCGGCTCGCGTACGTACATTCCCTTCCATCGTGATTTCTGCGCGCTCTTCACATATAGGGCGTCCGCTGCGTGCATGATAGAAAGGAGCCGCGAGCCTAGGGGTTAACAACTGCTTAATTTATGCCTCATGAATTGAGCGCTCACCTGTTCGTTTTTATTGCATCTTTCGGAATCATCTCGCGCGCGATAATTAACACGAGTATTGACCGCGAACTCTCGCCGATCCGGTGGCAGGAGCGAGATGAGCGATCGCCGCTAAAAGTGCAGTTAACGTTTCGGTGCGGCGTCAAGGTGAAATGGAAAGTTGTCGCGTTAAAAGTAACGGAATGTGGAATTTTTTTTTTTTTTATTGGCTGTAGGAGAAAAGGTGACGTTTTTGTCAATGACTGTAAACAAATTTATTACTAAAGGAATTTTTCCAAAATAAATGTGGTATTATTGAAAGTTGCAACGCGTTTTGTTCTAAGTATTTGCAAATACTTAAAATAATATTTTCCTCGGTAGTTTAGCAGTCAGAACCCCCGTCCACACTTGAAACCTTATAATTCCTCGTAAAGTTTACAAGAAAAATCACACCAATAATTTCTAGATCGGCATATTCTTGTACGACTTTGCATCGAGTGCCTCGATCACGAGTAAAGTCAACCAAGAGACGAAGCACATCTACATACTGCAGAACAGCCTTCGAAAGCCCAGCGGCACCACCAAAAAATCCACAGTCACTCTCGCCCCGACGATCTACATCGTCAACAGCAGCCACGCAAATGTCTTGGAGGAACGTTCGGACGACGATCCGGATCTGGTGTACAAAGACGTCGCCCCGGAAACGCGAACTCAGCGGATGGCCGAGGACGAGCCCGAGTCCAGAACGCAGAACCTGAAAAATTTCAAACTTCGGAACAGTTTGCTGGACCGACAGCAGACCGAGGACGATCGACCTGCGGAAGAGAAACATATGATTGACAATCATGCGATGATTTATCGCGTGAGGTAAGGGTTTCTTCACGTGTTGCAAACTGTTTAGCTATTTTGACTTTTACTTCGCGAAGTTACTTTTAAATGGGAATTTTATCTAGAATTCATTTTCTCTAATGGCGTTTCTTTTTATACGTGCTCGTGCTTTTGGTGTTTACTTTAATTATTTAGATGAGCGATCTTTGCAAATGAGTGATTATCTATTTGTAGTTTACCTAATTTTATCCTGCATATTACTCGCTTAATTAATTTTTTATACAAGTGAAAGTTGAACTCCCGAAGTTTCCTGTTTAGATAAGATTTTTTTTTTGCGTGCCTTTCGTCTCGCGTATAAAGAAGCTTAAAATTAGGCATTCCCAGTCCATTGTTGTACAGGATACATCGCCGCCTCATTATAAAGTTATAGCTTGAAGCACTTTTAATGGCAATAATAAACTTTCGAGTCGTAACTCTAATAATAAAAGCTTTTATCTAATCAATTTTTGCAAGATGCTAAAAAATTAAAAAAAAATTACCCGTAAAATACTAATTTTTCGTCTCGTTAAACATATAGGCTTTTTAATTAGCAATTTCTTTCGTATTAGCAGGAACAAACGACCCGAGTACGAAGAGAGCACCGAGGAAGCAGGAAGCTACGATGAAACTCAACGAGCAACACCTTTTCGATTCGAGTTAAAAGGCCCGCAGCCCGCTTCCTTTAAGCGTCCAAAATATCCTCAATTAACTCAATACAGATATCCGCACTCATCCAGGAACATACAAGATATCATCAAGTACCTCACAAACGATCCGGAAACTCTAAATCGAGGCATCAAATTTACCGGGTTCTACGTCAGCCCGAAGAAATATGACACAGCTCATACGGACATCGGCGAAGTTGCCATGAATAGCGACCAAATAGAGGAGCAAGAAACTGCACCTTATGCAATTGCTTTCAATGCCGATCCGCTTTATCAATACAAACCAAAACATCCTGCCGACGTGAATCTTTTGGCTACATCTAACTTCCGGTACTTTTCGCAAAAATTAATTAATCTTTACACGGAGAGAATTTTCGAGAAAAAATTACCTAAATTAGGTTAATCACAGGATAATGCGATTTTCTTGATAATATTTAGCCCCTTTTAGAATAATATTTACTCTAATTTCGAGTAAATTTTATCCTAATAGGGGCTAAATATTATCAAGAAAATCGCATTGTCCTGCGATTAGTCTAATTTAAGGGGTAATTTTTTGTATTTACTTATATATTATTTTGATCATTACAGATTTTCACCAACGGGAACGCAAAGGTACAATCCTTACTTCGAGCAATACTCTCAGCGACCAAACTCAAACAAGCTATCGGCGCACCAAGAAAATCAATACGATAACGTCGCTTCTTACGGCACGACTAACTACGGCAAAAGGCGAAAACCGAAGCCGTTCAGCGTGATGCTGGACATCTACCCGATCACCGACACGACGGCCGAGCAGACGAAAAAGTCGTTCCGATTGAAACCTCAAGTCGTGGAAGACGTTGTCGATCCCAGAAGACCGTTCGTCCCGTTTTTCCCTCGGTACCCAAAGGCGTACGGCGCGTACTCGCAGCCGCCGGTCGTTCCACCGGTCATGACGAGTCCTCCGCAAGCGGCGCCCGAGGAGGAGGAGAAGCACCAGATGATACTGCACTTAAACCTGTATCCGAAGAGGAAGAGCAAACTGACGAGGTAATTCTCGGCTTTGATGTCTCACTCGAGTGCGACGGTTTATGAACTTTATATTGAAATTACGAGCACACGAGCTGGTTAGTTTAAATACGTAATATAGATGAAAGTACACGATCCCGATGGATAAATTAGAAGTAAGTAGGACAAAATTACTATAATCGTATCGTTTGACGCAGTAAACATTTTATGCGGCTTTCGGATCAGAAAAAAAAACTGTATTGCGCCAGAAACCTGTTAGAACGTACACTGATGTGTTGAATTAAATCTTTATTACATATAGCGTGTAATTTTACACACAAAAAAAAGATAGGCTTCTCGAACGTCAATTTATTAAAATTTATAAGTAATTATTTCTCTAAAAAGAATTTCAAACGTATAAACGTAAAGTTCTAATCTACTATCAAAGTTAATTATCGCCTCGGAAAATTGCATAAAACTTTCGTGATAAATTGTTTCATTACAATTTCATTAGTTCGCTCAAGGCTAAGCAAGTACTTTCTTAGGACAAAAATAAGATTCACCTTAAGAAACCGTAATCTCTTAATCGCCGAAGAATTGCAAGGTTCAAATCCTCGTTTATGCTTTTTACATTACAATCATTGTTTCCCTTCCATCGTCTTAAATCAAAAAATAATCGTAATAAATCCTTCGAAAAAAAAATTGATCGACCCGTCACTTCGAATTACTCAAATGAATTACGACGCGCCGCGAAGCGAAAACTACTCGTTAACGCTCTCAAAATCGGCGAGCGACGTTACCTCACAAATCCCCCGAGCCCAAAACAATTTAAATCGTATACGCCTCGGGAGCGTCGCTTCACCTCTCCGGCTCGCCGAGTCGTACAGATGTAGAATCCGATTACGATAGTCCCTATCACCTTTTCGAGCGAGCAGCGCCGATCATTGAGCATCGTATACTTTCACTGTCTGCCGAGGAGCAAAAACGTCGCATGTGTACGGCGCGGCTGCGCAAAAAAAAAAAACAAGCAGCGGCAGCAACCTCCCGACGCGAGGCCACGAACTTTGGTCACTACCTCGCGCTGCTCGCGTACCTTCACCGGCAGCGCCTCTACAACGACATCGTGTAAGTTCAAGTTGTTAAGAGTGCGAGAGCGTAGTATACACTCGCGCGCTCGTTCGAAAAATCAAAGCGAGCCGTTCTAAACCCCGCGCCTGGCGTTCCGCCGCCGCTGCGGGTTTCGAAATTCGCGGGTAAAAATAGCCAATTATTGTTGGAGAGCTTCGGACCTTTTAAATTCGATGTTTCCACATTGGAGAGGCCGACTTTTATAGTGCTTCGCTTCCTAATTCAATTGGAATATATCGAATTATCAATTTAATGGTGTATTAAATTATTTAGACTTTGATTGCGCAATTAAATAAAACTATGACTAACCCATTCGTTTATTCGTAATAAATAATTGAGAAGAATTGCCGATAATTTACGGATGGAATTTATTTGCAAAAAATTCGATTTCACGTTCCAAAAGAACAACGTGTCTTAAATTCACCTGTCATTTTCTCAAAAACACGGAAACAACCACGACTTTTTTTTTAATACTTAATTGAATAACAACGAAAAAACCTAGTAACATTTCGAGCGTCGCGCGTCATATTTATAGAATCCAAAGAAGTAATCTCTGAAAAAAATTGTTTTCGCCCGCGCGCGAATAAAGAAACTCGCGCCGCGGCTTTGTCGTAATAAATCGCGGGGAGAGAATGCCGGCGGCGGCTCGCCAATCGCCTGCGGCTAAAGAATCTCCAAAAAGAGAGTGCCTGCCTGCAACGTTACTCTCTCGACCGGCGTGTACAAGTCAGCCCGAGAGCCTCTTCGAAGAGCCCGAGCCGTGATTAATATTTGTATACTTTCAACCTTTTTTGCAGAAACGATGTCATCGAGCGGTCCGAGTTACTGCCGGCGGACGAGAAGCAGCAGCTGATTGAGAGGATGATGCTGCCTCTGGACGCGATTACCAAGCAACTGACAGATCACGCCGCCGTCGAAGAAGCCAAGCTGGAGGAGGATAAGAATCCGAAGGTGCGCTACGAGGAGACGCCGTTAGTTAACGAGGGAGCTCAGGCTGAAATGCTGCTCGGGACTACGGAAATTAATGAGCTTAACGGTGGGAATAATTCAACCGCTGCGCTGGAATCGACTACTATGGCTACTACGACTACTACCACGGAGACTACGACGTTGAAGGGTGAAAATGCAACGGTTTACAAAGACATCGATACCGTCGAGGGGTTCCAGAAATTTGCGGATAGCCTAATTGCGATGGACTGAGTCTGTCGTTCGTTCTAAAAAAATTAATTTAGTCCCGTCGTGTTTCCAAATTCGAAGGATGAAAGCATTAGGATCATAATATTTATATCAATTAATGTAAGACTGCATGATAATAATAAACTTTTTATATTTCACAAATAAAAAATATAGTACAATCTTTACGTACTTTTGATTTTTATACACAAGTGCATTCCTCTACCATCAGAATGCACCAAAAGTCCTCGTGTCGGTACAATTATTTATACATGCAATAAATATACATTTCTCTCGAATAACTTCACCGGCTTCTATTATATAGTTAATAGCTCCTTAGTTAACTTTTTCTCACTAGCACCAAAGACATTAACGTGCCAGTGAACAGTCTCTGGGAGAACGAGCGAATTAACGCGCTTCCCTCTCCCTTTGTTCTCGGTTGGCACTTTTGACAACGACGCACTGATCGGGTGAGATTAATCCTTCATCGCTTTCGCACAGTCAGTTCATTGCTCCCGAAAGAAAGTCGGCGCGCGCACAATTAATTCCTCGAGAGAGTGCTGGGATGATACAGGGTGGTGTTGCCCCACTCGTAGGAGCCTTCGTGGGGCCCGATGGAGACCATCGTACCCGGGCCCAACGTCGTGTGCGAGCCGGCACTGATCATCCCCGGGGCCGAGGACACGTAGCTCAGTGTCGGTCGAGGCTGCTCTCGTAATCGGGCGTGCTTCGCTTGTTTTTTGTACCTGAAACAGAGAGAGATTGATTAGACGGTGGGTTAGATTTCGAATGGGTTTCTGGGATGCGTCAGGGTTATTGATTCGTTTGGTATGATAATTTGATTTCTAAACGTAAATTGGTATTAACCTGATAAATAAGGAGACATGACACGCTGTTACGTGAAGAGTGCTTCGGGCTAACGATTCGTTACGCGCGTTTAATGAAAAGCGTTAATCTTTGTATTACTATATAGCTGTTTTAAAATTAGTAGCTTTAGAACTTTCTATTGCAAGGCTATTAAATTTCACAACTTCAAAGAAATTCAAAATGTTGCTTAGCAAGATAAAAAAAAATAGTAGTTAGAGATATAACGTTTTGAATAGCTTACTTTGAGTGCATGCAGCAGATGGTACAGCTGGCAGATATCGTGGCTACACCAACCAGCGTCGCAATGGCTAAAACCCACATCTGAGTAGCAGAGGCGTCAGCCCGAGCAACGGTGGCTGCACAGTTCTGCACCTTTTCCACGTTAAATGCCTTGTAAACCTTCTTCAACTCGTCATTCTTCGGATCGGTCAGCAGAGCCTTCATCTCGTGCAGGCTGTAGGACTCCTTGCCGACCATTTGGAAGCAGGAACTTGTTGAAGAAAAGTCCAGAGAGTTGTCTTCCTTGGCGTAGAATTGCGTGTCGTAGACGTTGACCGAGACTGGTAACAATAATGCCTGCTGCACTGCCTTCTCGAAGTCTTCAAGTCTCTTTCTCACCTCTACTGGAGGTTTCGCAAATACAAATTTAAGCATATCTCTGTCTCGCAGCAGGAATATCCTGAGGGTGACATTGGTCTCGCGTCCAGGTACAAGTGAATTATTAGCCGAGATAGGAATTTCCAAGTAGCCGTCGGCGTAACTTGACAATGATCCCGTAGTCCTAATCTCGCCAGTTGCGTTGTTTAAGGTTAAAGGTGGTGGAATTGATCTCTTTGACATTGAATGGTCCACCAAAGAGACGAAAGACACACGACCCATATTGTAATTAATGGGAAGAGCATCTGCATCTGCATCTTGGGCCTCCAAAGTTATCAAACTTGTATCGATAGGAACGTTCAATCGTACTCCTATCGTAAAGTTGTCCTTCTTGAACTGTGGTCGGTTATCATCGATATCGACAATCTTAATAAGTACCTGCCTCTCTGTAGGATCTTGTTTGTTGTACGGCTTCGGTACTGTATCTGTATATTGAGTGGAATACTTAAAACATTTAACGGTTAACAAATGCTTTTCAGCAGCTTCTCTGTCCAACCTTGCAGTAGACTTGATAACGGCACTATTGTTATCCATACGCTCAACGGCAAAAAGTCCAGCTTCATTGCCGTAAGTTATGGCATAATCAATCATACCATTCTCGCCAATATCTTCATCGATTGCCGTTACAATTCCAATCTTACTACCGACAGGTGTCTCTTCTTTAATATGAAATTCTAAAGGTGGACTGTAAAAGCTCCTCTTGAAATGAGGTTTATGATCGTCGATATCCAGCACTTTAACTTGCAAAATTCTCGTCGCTTGCTGAGGTGGCTCTCCAAGATCCTGGGCAACTAATACCAACGTGTAGCTATCCTTGGTTTCACGATCCAATAAATTTTTTGTAGTAATCAGTCCAGTTTCCTCGTTAATTTTAAAGGCACTTGCATCACTACCGAAGTTACCCTCTTCGAGAAATTTGAATGTAATTTTACCATTTGGTAGATTCGGATCGTCTGGATCAGATGCTACTACTTGGAAGACGGGACTGCCAATGGTAGAATTCTCAGATACCTGTGCAACTTCATCGAAAGTCGGTCTGATGAATAATGGAACTCCGTCGTTGCTTACTACGTCACCGATATACAGAGTGAGAGGAACGTCGGAGAACAAAGGAGGATCGCCAGAATCTTGGGCACGAATTCGCATATTGTACGGTTCGGTTCTACCTTTTCCAGTCAACTCGCGGTTCGATAGTATTTCTCCAGTAGTATGATTAATCTTGAATAAACCTAAACAGATAAAATATAGGTCAGTGCGTGTCTTTAGAAAAAGTACATGTGTATTTGCAATGAATTAAAAAAAAATCAAATTATTCTCCAAGAAGGTAAAAAATACGAATTTCTAAGGTTTCCTCACCGTTCGCTTCACCCTCGTCAATAATTTCAAAATGAATCACACCGCCAGCACCTTCATCCGGATCACTCGCAGTGATATTTACAATGCTGATGCCAGTCGGTGCATTTTCTGGAATTACGGCCGTGTAAGAATCTTGTGGAAACATCGGGGCATTATCATTGACATCGAGGACGTCGACTGTCACTAATGCCCTTGCAGTTCTCTGCTCGGCACCTCCTTCTGGTACATCAGACGCAATTGCATACAATCGAAGTACCGACTGCCTTTCTCTGTCTAGCGTTGTGTTTGGCGCAATCTATAATGATGAGGAAAATTATGCATTTAGTTTAATATTTTTCTTTGCAAGTATAGAATCGATTCCGTTTCATCGTAAATAGTTTTATTTTTATAAATATTGGTATTGCGCAACAATTTAATGTCTGAATCACGATACTCAATAGCAATAAAAATAAATTATTTTCATTGAATTTTTAATAAGAGCTTTTGCTGAACGTTAATATTTAGAAATAGTACTTACTCGAATACTGCCGCCGACAGGATCAATTTCAAATAAATTTGCGTTCTCACCCGTGAGAGAATATCTGACTACACCGTATCCCCGTTTTATTTCTAATTCAGAATTTGCGCTATCCATATCTGTAGCTTTCACAGTTAATACAACTTTCGAAGGCTTATCAGACTCTAATACTGCAATTTTATAATCTTTTTGCGTAAACACTGGGCTATTATCGTTTATATCTTGAACATTAACGATTACATTTGCTTCTGACATTCTTTTCGTGATTTCATAATCTCTAGTTAACGCTCTCACCTTAAATCGTATCAGCTGAAAGTACAAGTACAAGCATTACAAAGTTAATTTTTTCTTTTTGCTGATATAAAATACTTTAAATACAAAGTTGAAAGTTCACTAACCTTTTCTTCCAGAGATTCATAATCCAGCCTTTTACTCAACACCACATTTCCACTCTGCACACCCACGTTGACGTACCCCTCGTCATTATCGCCTCGAACCAGTTCAAACCTCTGCACTGCATAACCGGTTTGAGGTTCTTTAGCCATAAGCATGAGTAATGTAGTACCTAGAGGCTGCTCCTCGGGTACCGTAACTTTGATGGTTGGATTGTTAACCGACCATCCAGCGTTCGTAAATGTCGGATTATCGTCACTATAAGCTTGCACGTATACCGTGACTTCGGCTCTGGCTACTTGATTTTCCTTATCTACAACCGCATTTAGATCTCGCGCTTCGATGGTAAATATGACGACGGCTGCAGTTTGGTAATCGAGTGCTCGATTTACAGATATCGTGCCTGTCGTTTTATTTATTCGGAAAGCAGTCTTGTAGTCGTAAATGTTGCTCTTGAGAGCCACGCCAGTCTTATCCATCGCCTTGATTGGCTCGACAATTGAATACTCGATTTCAGCATCAGAGTCTGGGTCAACGGCTGTCACCTTCAAAACGGTCTCGCCTGTAAAACAAATTGAACGAAATATTTGCTGTAGTCTTTAAATACTTTAACAATAAATTTATATTATTAATTTTCTTACCGATGCTTGCTCGCTCAGAAACGTAAACAAGGTAGGTAGCATTCTGAAAAACTGGTGGCTTGTTGTTAACGTCAACAATAGTCACGGTGACAGTCGTTGTCGCGGTTTCTTTGATTGGAGTGCCAGAGTCGATAGCGTACACAATGACTTCATATTTGTCTCCTCCCGATTCCAGGTCTAATCTCGCATCAGGAGACACCGTTATTACTCCGGAGCTCGAATTTATCACAAAGTTATCCTTCGCACCAGATCTAATCTGATACTGTAATAAATTGTCTCGACCGTCTGGATCATTGGCCATAACACGAATAACTTCCGTGCCAGATGCAGCATTCTCCAATATTCTTGCTCGGTAAGCGTTTGGACCTGGCAAACTTGATTTGAAGTTGCCTCTAAAGATAGGTTTCTGGTTTCCGGGCACACCCACACGGACGTAGATCTTTGCCTCGGAATACTTGGCTGGCGAGCCGTAATCAGTCGCACGAATGCTTAATTCGTAAATACCTCGTTCGGTATCACCTGAACGAGCTGGACTCGTTATAGTTAATTCGCCGCTATCAGGATGGATCTGAAAACAGCAGAATTTCAGATAAAATCAAGTGATAATTCAGAAGACGTTAAAGTGTTATACAAATAAATGTTACCTTGAAAACATTATCGTTCATGCTGTTATGTTGGCTGATGGAGTAAGTAATTTTTCCGTCTCCTTGGGCAGGACCGTCAACGTCGGTTGCTCTAACAAACATCTGAGGGTCAAAACTTGTTGCACCCTCCCTCACAATTCTTGAATATTCCTTTTGCTCGAAAACAGGTTCATTGTCGTTCACGTCCTCGAGTTCAATCAATATGTTTACCGTTGAAACTCTACCTCCGCC
Source organism: Ormyrus labotus (assembly GCA_035582975.1). Lineage (NCBI taxonomy): Eukaryota > Metazoa > Arthropoda > Insecta > Hymenoptera > Ormyridae > Ormyrus > Ormyrus labotus. The sequence goes on from JAWWEO010000009.1 coordinate 11,822,640, forward strand.
ATCCTTGGCCTCCATCGTAAGCGAATACGACTTCTGAGTTTCATAATCCAGTGGTTTCGCGACGTAAATTCCACCACTGCTGACGTCGGTGTAAAATTTCTCTGCGCCAAATCCTCGCAGATTGTAGGTAAGTTTACCAAAGGCACCGCTGTCCGCGTCGGTGGCTCGTACGTCGCCGAACTTTCGACCGATCTCCGCATCTTCCGGTACGGAGAGTCTGTAGACAGCCTGGGAGAACTCGGGGCTGTGATCGTTTGCATCCACCAGCTGGATGTGCACCGTGGAAAAGGCGACCTAAAAACAATACGAGAGGATGGTAATTAGCGAGAGAGTTGCGTATTTACGTAAGAAGATTCGCATCTTCTTCTGTATTACATCGTTAGTGCTGTTACGTAAGAGAAGCGCATCCCGAGAAAGAGATCGCATAATAGAGTTCAGCATTTCTTCGCATAATTATGAAAGTTATACAAATGAAGTGTTTGTTCGCACTTTCTTTTTTGTTGAGCGTATGAATGGATTTGCGTAATTGCGGAAATGACTGGTTTGGTAGTTTTTGCGCAAGCCTGCCAGCTTTATTATTATTACAGTTATTATAAAGCGGTGCGGTTTGGTATAATAATAACATTAGGAAAAGTGTATACAATTATGAATGATGTAAAAGAAGAAATTATGGAAGTATTAGTTTAACTGGAAATCAACATAAAATCAAAATATTACTTCCTGAATCCACTTATTTATCCATTTCCCTTCAAAATTGCAATTCAAATGAAACTTTTTTTTTATGCAGTGACTCTTTCCAATTAAATTTCTTTATACTCACCACTTCTTCGTTGACAGAGGCAGTCACTTCGAATTCGAGCTCTCGATTACCAGGGATATCGTAATCCAAGACACTCGAGTCTCTTGCTCTAATGACGATTGGAACGCGTCCTTGGCCTTCTTCGGGACTGATTGCGAAAGCAGCGCTTATACCGGGATAATTCGGTGCATCTCTCAGAGCTAGCTTGTACTTTGCATTTTCTCCCATGTCATCGTCAGTCACGAGCATGTTCAAACCTACAAAAAAATAATTGTTACTGTGTCGTCGTCCTGTAAATATTAGATTTACTATTTTAAAAAAAAATGTCATCGCTCACCAGGCAGTGGAGTATCCGTGCCAATGTCCTCGGATATCTTCAAGCTGAATAAATCCTCATTAAACTGCGGCACCATGTCGTCCACATCGGTGACAACAATAGTCACCATTGACGTGGCCGAGTCCGTTGGAATTTCATTGTTAATCAATTCCGTGGCCTTGACTTCGAAGCTGTAGATTCCACCGTTCTGCAGTATGCTCGGATCCTCGCGATCGAGCGAGGTATTCGTAGTGACGAGCCGGCCGAGAGTCAAGTCACCCTGACGTTCCATTTCCAACCGGAAATAGCCCATATCCTCGTTCTCGAGGCGCAGCAACAAAGGCCTCGGTTCGCCGGTATCGCCGTCACGAGCTCGGACTGTGAGAACAGTTACCTCCGCGGGACTGTTCTCTGGTAACGCGGCGCTATAGGGCGCGTTGATGAAAGTCGGAGGTTGGTCCTGGAAAATTAATTAATGGTTAATAAAAGCGAATAGCTGGCAATCTATTAAGATATAAGTGTCATTTGCTGTACATTAATGTATTCAATTTATCCAGTATTATCGATTTTATTATATATATGTTTAGGATAACTCGTAAACTTGTTCATAAATTGTTAATAATTACTTCCACGAAAGTGTATTAATTTTGTGAAAATTTTTAATTTACGTTTCGATACAGAGTTTATAACTATGTTATTCGTTGCAAGAATTCTACAACGACATTCTCAACAAGAAATGCTAGAGTGGAAGTCAGTTCCCACACAAACTGGTTGTAATACCTGTTAGCGAGATAAGTTATGATAATTTAAAGAAATTGCGGTTTTCTAACCTGGTTTTATGCATTTTGCTCGTTTCTTAATTAAGCGAATTACAAAGTTTATAAAATATGACCAAAATTATGTTAATTGAATAATTGAAAAAAATTTTTTTTTTTACAAAATTTAATTTAATAACACGTAAACGATCCTTTTAATATAAGTTTATAAGTCACTCAAGGAATGCAACGGTTATAAAATAATGACGAAACGGTTCATCTTTACCTGAACATCCAGGACATCAACCGCAACAGTGGCTTTTGCTTGTAACCTTTTAGCCGGATCGCTGGCTCCATCGACGGCGACCAAGTTAATGAGATACGAGTTTCTTCTTTCGTAATCGAGAGCTTCCGTTAAGGTGATTCGCACGTCGTACTTTCCTTCCGCCACCTGGGAAATTGAAAACAGTCAATTAAATCGATCGAGATCCGGCTTTGACAGGTTCATTGTGAGCACGCACTTCCTAATGAGTGTTTCTAAAGTCGGCGTTGTAATTTTTCAAAACAAACCGATTTCTCTTATGTAAACTGTTAGATTTTCCTTCAAAGTAATGAATTCTGCAGCTATTTAAAAGTATTGCATCTTTAAATAAACATTTCAAATAGCGGTGATCGACGATTTTGCAAATTTAGAGTTGCGCTTTTAAAAGCAAACATCTATTTAAAAGCAACCACGATGTTTCGTACTGTTTTTCCTTTACCGCAAGCGTATAATCAACGATGCAATCATCGATTGGTCAAATGATCAGAACGCTTACCGCCCTTCTTTTCACTTCGGAGTAAAATTGCATAAATTGTACAAGCAGGATTGCTAAAGCATATTACAACAGTGCTTTCTTCCTCATTATTTTTATCCTTATCATAAAAATAAATAATACGAAGAATAACAGTTAATATTGAAAGAAACCAAACATGAACTATTCAAACATTCATCAGTAATTTCCTTCCGACTTTACGTACACGACACTCATTAATATTCTAATGACTGTCCACCCCGATGTCACAATATTCTTATCACGAGTCAACCCACTTGCCTTTTCCGTAGCGACATGAAAGACGCGGCAGGCGTCGTCGTCCCTGCTGGCGGGCACGCAGCTGACGCTGACGTCGGCGTTGACTCCTCCGTCCCTGTCGGTGACCGTGATCGTCCCGGGCGGCAGCAGCAGCCCTCCGACCTTGGCGCTCTCGGGCACCCTCGCGGCGTAGGGCCTGCCGTGATAGACCGGTGCGTTGTCGTTCTCGTCCAGGACGGCGATCTCCCGGCGATGCGACACCGTGTTCGGCTCCGAGCCCGCTATGCCCTCGTCTGCGGCAGCGGAAACGCAACGTTACGTTGTTTACGTTAGGAAAGAGAGAAGGAAACAACATCGTGGGAGTGTCGCGTAGCTTTACGCTGCGCTGGAGTGAGTAATGGCCGAGACAGGGGAACTGTCTTCGGGGCGCTTCGGTTTCACCGGCTCGCGGAGTTTGAACGCCCGAGCGAGAAGGAAATTCAGCGGAAAGTCGACTCGGTGAAAACGGTAATGAAGGTTGGGAGACGAGGATGGGAATGCTTTCGTTTTCGAGCGACGGTGGAATTTTAAAGTCTGAGTTTGAATAACGGGTTTAGAATGCTGCGAGTGCGTGGATTCAATTTACATTTTACACAATGTGATGAAACGTAAAAAGTAAAGCGACATTTTTTTCGCTTTAAAGTTGAATAATAAACGACTGAAAATCGTTAAGATTTCTGCTAGGATTATAAAACTGCTTAATTATTTTGAATTTATACGAAAGTGTGGTAAAATGGGCATAATAATGACGCAAGTTTTGAAAGTTCATCGAACCAGAGTTTATATAGACTTCGCGATAACCCGCTAAGTATCCAAGTTTACCTACTAGTTAACTTCCGAAGATGCATATAATTTTATAATAAATATTTAATAGTAAAACTAATAATAGTCTGACTTTCCGCAGTTCAAATAATTTCAGTTATGCAGAGTCTAATAAAATTTCTTACGTAAAAGGCACGGGATAAATTGCTTATTACTTCAAAAGGACACTGCTTTCGACTATGAAACTTTAATGGTCCCATCTTCAGCAATTATCTAGTAGTTTCCTAGTCGACGAAATGGCTCGTTTCAAGGAACATTAAATCAAAACTTTCCCCAACGCTATTTTTCCCTCGCCATTAAATCGTCTTTCAATTACATTACATCTCGGCAAAAAATTCCAATCCAAACATTAAATCCCACGAGTCATCTTATAGAAAATAGTAAAATAATTTTAAAAATCCATCGTCGTTAAAATCCCCAAGTCCTTAATTCCAGGTCGATGTTTTATTTACTTTTCTTACCACACCTCGTATACGGCATCGAAGCGCGAACGAAGAAAATTCATAACTCAGACTCCCCGCCGATAGAGTAACCCATTAACGTCATCCGATTCCAAATCCCCCGCGGAATCCACGCACACACGTCGCCTCCTCAATTAAAAGCCACATCGCGCATTCGAATCACGCGGCGACCGTTACGCTCGCCGCGCGCGCCGCGATTACGTCGCTCGTCCACCCGAGCGGACTGACAATATACGTCCCAACGCTACTCCCCGACCACTCACCAGTTATGCTAATGATGACTTCGATGAGGTCCTGGGCCTCTCTGTCCAGCGGCCTGCGCAGCACGACGACCCCGGTGTCCCGGTCGACGGTGAAGTGCTCGCCGCTGATGGAGTAGTGGAGCCGCGAGCCCTCCGGGTCCTCGGCCTGGAGGGTGTAGACCGGCGCCCCGGGCGGCGTGCTCTCGGACACGGCGAGTCGGGCCATGTCGCCGCCGTGGACGAAGTACGGGCCCCGGTTTATCACCTGGCCGCGGGCGCCGAGGGCGCCGAGGCCCAGCAGCAGGAGGAGCGTCGCCGTGGCTGATGGCATCTTGCGCGCCTGAGGGGAAGGAAGAGAATGGTTTTTATTATGACGTGTTGCTCGAGTTTATTGCGCGGGAAGCGCGGCTGCTGTGGTGTAGTAAATAAAGACGTCGGAGTGAAACTCAACGCGTTGTGTTAATGGGTAGTGGAGTGTTGTTGTTTTGTGATTTGATGCTGTTGATTGGCTTGTAAAAGTACTGGACAGAAGAGATCTTTTAGATTTTAAAGAGTAAAGTCCTTGACTGATGATAATCTTCCGTTCAATTAAAACTTTTTGGGTCATATTAAAATAAATTGCGTTTCGATGGCAATCTAGATTTTTAGTTTAATGGAACTTTTAAGGTAATAATAAAATAATAGCTGATTGTGAAAAAATTATCATTTCGTAGATTCGGCAATATCTAGTTGTTTTATTATTTAGTCTACCTTTAAAATAGCCAATATTGGCTTTTAAGCTTGCGCCATCACGAAATAAGTAAAATAGAAAGCTTAATCATCATCTTACTAATCAAAGCGTCAATCACACTGAGAAAAAAATTTAGTTGACTTAACCGACATTCTATTACTTCAATGACACTACCATTGATTTAACAGAATCT
>JAWWEO010000009.1:11828169-11911628 GCA_035582975.1 Ormyrus labotus
TTTAAGTGACATTTCAATTGTGAATAGTTAATAGTAAAATTCCATTGATTCAATCAAATTTTTTTCTCAGTGCATTTAATTAAAGATTGATTCTATACAATTATTCATCTACTAATTAGACATCGAGGATGAAGAGACAGTAATTGCAGACACTTCCGCAGTGACACTTGCATATTAACGGTGACACCTCGTACCGACAGTTCGTACTGAACTTAATTTATTTTATAATTAAATTTTCAGAGAAACTGCAAATACTGTGAAATTAAGAAGAAATTAAAGTAGTCAATCCATTTGAAAAGAAGAGCAACGGTTTAGGAATCGAGTAAAATTAACGATCAAAGGATGATTGGCTTTTCCTCCAATCAGTTTTTTTTTGCCCAAGTGCGAAGGCACAATAAAACGGTTTTTCTTTTATCTAACAGTACATAAATACTTGGTAGCCCCGAGCGGTAAATGCAGGAATGATCGTTAAATGCTTTTTGTTCCGTTCTAAGCCGAGTACCTTTAATTTTCGAATTCGCATAAGTATGCAGGAAACGAAACGTAAACGCGCTCATCCCCACTTATTTTCGAATAATGCTTCGCCAATTTTTTTCCATCGCACTGAAAATGTCTTCGGTAATACAATTAACGCTTTTGACCCATTGAAAATGCTTAAAAGAGCATTAAAACTTTACTGGCTCCGCGGTCGTTCAAATTCATATACGTATACACTTCCTTCGAAATGAAATTTTGCAGCTTCGAAATTTTACGCCCTCGAAAAATGTCGCTTTGCCATTTTCTCGGAACGTTAATTTTCACTTGTTTTTACTTGCGCGGACGAACGTTTACGACGATGTACATAACGTTTCGAAATGAGACCAGCGGCTCTGGGCAAATTGTAATTTCATAAAAAGTATTAAACATTTTTAAACGGGTAAAGCCGCGGCGATTTGATGCGAAACCTCAGACCCTTCGGCAAACCGCAGGTTATACGAGAGCTTTGAGTAAATTACTCGGGCTTATAAACGCTAGTGAAAGGCTGGAATAAGTAATGGAACTAATAAGAAGTTAATGGAAGTGCATTAACAGTTCGTTCTATTGATATGTAGAGCAGAGTTGGCACAAGGTTACTGAAATCTTTAACAGATAATATATAATACATACTTTTTAAAATTTCAATCTCGAAGGTAATATTTACGTTTTAGAATTTTCCTACGAATCCACGTTTGCCCGTAAAACGTCAACTTTCAATCAAGAAAAACTTAAAAATCCACGCTCGTAATCAAGCCTGCATAAAGAAATCTACATTAGCCCTCATAAAAGCTACTTAAAAGCCCATAAACATAATTCTCCTTTCAGCGCTTAGCGAGCCGGCACGAAGCTTCATTCTCACCTATAAGCACTCCTCCTCCCGAACCCCCCTGGAACAAAAGAAATTCCCAAGCCCAGGGAGCAGCCTCTCTCTCCCACACAGCCGTAATCAGCCGCTCTAATCTGCAAAGTGCCGAAAGCAGCAGCAGCAGCAACAGCAGCAGGATCCCCGATGCCTCGCTTCACAATAGGCAACATTCCGCATAGTCTCGGGGAGGGCGACTTTCACCGTCGTCGTCGCGGCCTTTTTTGCGGCTCTCCGCGGGCGCGTACACACACGGGCAGCAATTTGCTCGCCGGCGCCTTTCAATATAACGAGAGCGATTACGCCAGCCACCGCCGCCGCGCGCACTTTCTCGCGGTGCGCGCGCACACACACACAGGCAGATCCGATGCCGAGCTTGCGCAATTCCCATTTTGCGGGGGGAGGTTCCGTAACGCGTGCGAGAGAGCGCCCCGCACAGTTTTCTCGGGATTTTTGCGCGAGTCGCGTGCGCGAGGCGGCGGGGTGAATTGCTTCTGGGGAAGAGGCTCTCGGGTGCGTTTACGTCGGACGAGGAGCGGAACGGAGGAGAGGAAGGTGCAGTTTGAAGGGGGATGCGGATTTTTAATGACACGGCGGCGCGGGATAAGAGGATTGGAAAAGCACGTTGGGTTGGAAAAATTTAAGGTTGCCGGCGTTGTTTAAGTTAAATTTGAAAAATAAATGTGGCTCGGAAGATTATTGTTTTCGTGATAACTTGTCATTGTAACGTCGAGAATTCATTATGTTTTACAATTTTGTAACTCTTGCGTTCGTAATAGAAGATAAATAAATAAATATAATAAAGTTTTTATCCTTGAACAATAGTTAATAAAAGAAACTGCAAAATAATAATGTATATACAAACTTTTTTTTAACCAGTGACATAAGAAGAGTTTAATGACCTGACTGGCTTTAAAAATCCTTTCTTTCCTGCATGCTCATTTTCATCTTATTGACATCGTAAAATAACATCCTTTGCGAATTAATATTTATTTAAACCTTTTTATTGTTTATGGAAATAGACCGTAAATTATTTACGCGCTAATTGCAAACCTATTTTCTTTTATTCATCTTGGATTTCCTTTAAAGACAAATAATTCTATAATAAACTGCGCTCTAAACCGGTTTCGCAGACTTTTTGCGAAGCTTTCATTGTTACACATTAATATTCATACAAACGCAACGTGCAGTTTTCCTTTACGATATACGTTTATAAAATACAATCATTACTTCTCTCGCGTCTTTCTTAGTTTCAGACTTGAAAAAGATACAATTATGTACTTCGAGATACCCTCCAATTTATATTTAACCGAATGATTAGTTTCTTCAACTTTGCGAAAACGTGCTCGTTGCACGTAATCATGACACTCATGCATACAAAATTTATGTAAATTGCGAGCGCACGAAAGTCGAGCGAGAGTACAAATTCAATATTTAGTATCCGAGAAGCGCGCAAAATCTCGACGCAGGAACCGAAACCCGCTCCGAAGATGCTTCGCCGATTGTTACCAGCGCAAAATCAAAGCAGTCTTGTATACCTTCACGGTCGGTCGCTAATTTCAATACAACACAATCGGGCTGCTTACGAGTTTGATGAACCGACACTGCCACCTTGTGATTACGCGTCTCACGAAAGGACAGCACGCACACAGGTCCCTTTTCAAGCCGACTCCCAAGTGTCGCTGACCCGGAAGTGCAGCGGCGCCGCCGCCTGAAATCGAGCGATTTTCTGCAAACTGGAGAAGGGCTACTTTTGAGAGGGTTTTGAAACATCTGCCGCGAAGTCGCGCCGTCGAATTCGTTGGGAAATCGAGCGGTGATATCTTGGAAGTGGAGTTCTATCGCTGGAAATAATTTATACGAATAGATGAATCTATATTGAAAAGCCAAGTTTTCTTGCACGCGCCTTTCGAAAGGAGAAGCAGAGTTCGGTAATTGGATTATTAAATCACACCGCGCGGCTCTTCTTCTCTTTCCTGACGCAACGAAAAATGGGGGAAACTTCTTTTGGAAAGCTGCACCGTCGATTTACGGAAAATTAATTGCTCTTGAAATGCCTTCGCCGTTGGGCGCCGCAAAAGCAACTGATGAATTACAATGTATACAATAAGAGAAACGTTATACATTAACGCGTCAATACTAATGTAATGCTCGCATTTAGAGATTTACGCAGCCTTTATTATGCAAATTGCGCACTCTTTGTAATTGCCGCAATTGCATTAGGAGCATTTTCTTCGCGTTCGTTTGCTCGAAACAATACAGCTAGCCGAGAATATGACCGGTTATGACGCTACTCTGCGCATCCCGTATTGTTTATTCCTAGTATTTAACCAGAGGGCAACGGCGAACCGTAATTTTACTTCTTTAAAGCCGGAGAGTCGGCGCCTTAAGCGCCTAGAAGGAATTTGCAATTTTTTTGCATTGGCCGCAGCTCTCTTTTATTGCTTTTCTTTTTCGTGAATCTTGAGAGCTAAATAAAGCTTGAATCGAGAGGATTCTTGTTAGTAAAATTAAAAGGTAGAATATATATTCATGGTAATTCAAACGTAAATAATGTTTAAGAGCCTTCTTCTTTTGAAAAATTAAGTGCTGTAAATTATCGTGTTTTTATTTTTTTACGTACAATATTATTACGCCTTCAAAATCGAGTTTTCAATTTTTAGTCGAAATTCGTATCACTGCATCAAGTATGATGCCGTAAAATCTTATTCTCACAGGTATTAAAGTAATAAAACCTAAGTTCGGAGATAAGTTACAGTATCCCTTCATTTGAATTACAAAACGTCTACCGCGTAACGGCGGGGCATAAATCCCGACAATTTTAAAAACGAGCGGCGTTTGAATGAAAATTTTCCCGGCACGTTCCTTAAATATATCGCGCGGCCTGGCTTTTACTTTCCGGATAGTGCTTTTTTTAAAAAATAACGGAGCCGCGCGCATACATTACGCATACGGGCAACATGACTCTGAGGTCATTGTTAACCAGAAACTGGTTTCGCAAATATAAATGCAGTCGACACTGCCGAGTATCCTTGAAATCTAGCTTATATAAATCCACTAAATCCTTTTGCTCTTGATGAAAATCTTTAATGCCGGTATTTCTGCGACTAATTAGCGGCATTTTCTAAATTCTAAATCTTACATTCCCAATGGAATGGCGTGCTTTGAGGAGTAATTCTTAAAGTCAGAAGTTGTTCTTTGTGTTGCTTTCGATTGGAGAACAACTTTCGTGCGACAGAATATGTACGTTTTTGTACGAAGGATCGATTGATTTAATTAAATGAAATTTCTCTTCCAACAAAGCGACAATTTCCAACTTTTTTTAGAAACTAACGATAATTCCAGTAATAATTTCTTGCAGGTCCTTTCCTTTTCAATAACGAACAACACCATCAGCATCTGCCCCTCAAAGGCCAATAAAAAGCATTAATTTTCATTCGATTCGTAAGCCGAATCCTTTGAAACTCGAAGGCCGACCTCTCGAACTTTTATCACTGCACAAAGAGCAGCCCACCGAAACACCAAAGCCGAAATTGACAGGTTCGAAACGGGCAATTTGAATGTCAGCCCGTCCCAGATCTCCTCCTCCCCCGAGTAGCAGCCGAACCAAAACAATCCCCCGACTACCATAGAGCCCCATAAACAAAACTAACCGAACGATTCAATTACGACAATGGAGTGGCTCTCTCTCTCTCTCTCTCTCTCTCTCCGGCGCCCTCGCCGCCCCCGCCTCGCGTCCTGGCCGGGCATTGAAATCGCCGAGGTCAACGCGGCGGCGACGACGACTTTTGGCTCGGCCCTCCGCGCTCTCGCCCGTATGTATACTGCCCGTCGCAAAAACATCGGCGCGCGCCGCGTCCGGCGAGGAAGCCCGAAAGGATGTCGCGACGCTCTTGACCGAGATGCAACGCAGCGAGATCCAGTTCCCTAACTGTTCTCTCCTCGACTCCTCTAAGTGCCGCGGGAGCGAGGAGTAAGGAAAAGAAGAAAAAAAAAAGAAAAAAAGAAGCCGTTACGCAGCTCACCTGGAATCGTCCTCCGGGAGGATATTAGTCCTTTCCTCTCGAGTCCTCCCTGGCTTGGGGGCCCAGTCACATCTTCCTCTTTCTCTCTCTCTCTCTCTTTCTCTCCGAGCACACGGCGCGCGTCGCGTTCGAGAGGTATATCGGAGTATATACACACTGCGCACTGGTGGTTTCGTCGTTTGTCAGTTCATGGCGTCGAGCGCCGAGACGCTCCGTTCGGCAAGGAACCGGTGTCTGGCGGCGGCCGCGCGCGCAAAGCTTACCTGCCCGCCGCGCGCCGAGCGTGGCTTTACAAGAAAGTATGCGGGGCCTCTAGGAGTGGAAGGAATGGAGACCGGAGAAAGAAGGGTGGGAGGGAGAGAAGAGAGCGAGGAAGGAGCGATTTGGAACGGCGAGCAGGCACCTTCGCGTGTACGAGCGAGAGACGCTTATAGTCCCGAGAGCGAGCCGCGTTTTCAGGCGCCGAGAGGGCACGAGGAGAGGCTGGATGGGTTCAGCTCGATTGGGATTGAACTTTTTTGCGGGCCGCCGCGATTTTCCGCCTGATCTGAGAAACTGGGATGGGATTCGGGGATCGGCTTTGAGGTTTATTTACGAGCTCAATCGCTCGCTGAGATTGTTGTGCATCGTTTAGAGTGAACGTTGAGTTGTGAATTCATGGGAAAATTGGGTTATTATCACAGCTTGAATGAGACTTTTTCTATTTTATTTTTTATTTCTTTTTAATTCAACCAAATTCGAGAAATTATCAAATCATTTTCTTTCCAAAACAAAATCTGTATCAGAAAATCTTACTTATAATAAATTTAATTTTTTCAAAAAAGTTTAATATCTTCGCATCGTCGATGCTTAAACAATTCATTCCACGGCTAGTTTAACGTGAGCATCTCAATTATTTTTTTCGTAACGATCCAAGATGCTCCACAATACTTTCTAAAGCAACATTTCCACCTGATAAAAATCCCAATAAAAATTCCCAACGCCTCACTTTTACTTTCTCCCTTCCGAAAAAGTAGCCCTTCGCCCCGTCAAAATTCCCCGTGCACCCTCACCTACGACCTCCCAACGAAACTCCCCCCATCCCCCGCAGTTCCCCTCGAGTCAGCCGCAAAAAAAATAAAAAAGAACCGCAGTTACACATTCGTAGGCAAAGCCAGCTCGCACCGGAAAACGTCCGCACGGCGCAGGTATAGCGGTAGTAGCGATCGGTCTAGTCCTCCGCGACTGGAAGAAGGAGAATGCCTCGGGAGGTGGGAGGGGGAGGAGGGCCCCTGGAGGGGGCCGAGTACAGTTAAAGAGAAGGCCCCGAGAGCGATTACGAGGAGCGGCCCCGGAGGAGCCGAGACTCGGCCGTATCGGCCGATCGGTAAGTCGGGCGAGACACACTTCGGCGGGATATATTCGCGATACGCCGATGCTCTAGGATTCTCGGAGCTCGCCGCGGACGGAGGAGAAGGGTGAGCCGAGAGCTGTTTTGAGTGATTGCGCGGAGAGGCGGTTTATGGTTCATCGTGGAATCGTTTCGAAGGGAATTTGAGGTTTATCTCTCGCTTGTTCTTTCGCTTTTCTCGCTCGTTTACGTAATGCTTGCGGTGGATTTTAGCTCGGCGCGATTATTGCTTTTACTTGGCTTCGATGAGTTTGTTAATTATGTGGAATTGAGCGATGTTACAGTTTGTTATACGGTATAATGTGCGCGCGACAGTTAAGAAACAAAGAATATAAAAAGTTTGTACATGTAAAACGCTTAAAGAGGTTCTGGAATCGGTTGGTAACGGAAATTACACTCTTTCAGACCTCTACAACTAGGTTTAAAAGAGCTCTTTTTAGATCTTTACCGTAAACGTACCAAGACTCGGTATCTTTCCTATATTATTTATCTGCAAACTCTAATAATAAAAACCAGTTTAACGTTTCTTAAATTAGGTGATAATTCATCCACATCTTATCAAACAGCCGCCGACATTTAAAGGAGCGCGTCTGCCGTATAATCATATGATCCAGCTCACAAGAGACTCACGCAGAATTACACCCAGTCTAGACACTTATCACCTTTAACTCGGTCGCCCATTCACCGAATATTCAAAACACCCCAAAATTCGAAAATCGTCGGGAGCTCTCGGGAATTGTCCGAATCCTCGCGGCTATAACAATGACACAGAAGCTCTCGCATTAAATGCTCGCTCTCGCGCGCCGATTTGCATTCGTGGGGATCGCGTGATGTGCATCGGCGCTCCGGCGCCGAAATATGCATAATAAAAGGCGCGCGCGAGACTATTCGCGCCTACCGCACTCTTCAATGGGACATCACGCGACGAAGACGACGACGACGACGACGACGACGACGACTCCTCGGCTCCGAAGCTCGCAAATTGCGCCGGCGAGAAAATATTATGCACGAGACAATGGAGCGGCCCCGTCGGTCGCATGTGTACAAGGTATATGTGTATACGCCGGCGCGACTGCCGCTCTATGGGAATCGGCGGCTGTACTTGCGAGGAGGCTTTGTTAACCTACTTCTCACGAAGTACCGTCGCTGCTCCAGTAGTCTAGAGTCGAGGAGCTGTTGCCGAGTTGAGAGGTGGCTGCCGCTGCTGCCGCTTCTGTTGCTGGCTTATCGGAGACGGGATTTGCATGGATATCGGCGGAGTCGATTGAAAGAGGTTTTTCTTCTGGTAATGAGCGAGAGGAATGCTCGGCGTATTGTAATTGTTGAGGCTTAATTGCGGAGATAGGTGGGTTGCGTTTCGATGTAAGCGTGAGAATTTCGCGGGATTATTAAGATTTTTATTCATTAAATGCGTTAAAGATATGAAGCGTGCTATTAAATTTATTAGCTATAGTAAACATTTTTCTGCGCACTTTTTTTATACACGGAGAAAAATGGTTTGGTTACTAACTATTAAACTACTACTAAAAATTACTATACTGCTTCAGTAAAGCAATCACAGATTGTCGAAAACCAAAAAAATTACCATACTTAATAATCAATTTTGCTAAGTTTTGTAAATTTTATTATATAGTTCAATAATTTTTTGAGTGATTGCTTTACCGAACAGTAAAGTAATTTTTACTAAATCATTTTTCTCCGTATATTACTAATTGTAATACCTATAAAATCTCAAAGATTTACTAATATAATTTATTTTTAGGACGTTCAAACTGAAATGCCAAAATCGACTACGACATGTGTACCTTTGAATGCAGTAGAATGTGATCCGTTAAGTGCAATTCGTACAATAACGCAGCCGTTGAAAAACGTGAAATCAATCCTTTCAGCGAATCCACAGGCGGGGATGCACCCTTTTTTTATTATTTGATTTTCGATTATGCACGCCTCGAAAGCAAATCTTTCGTGTAATTTTCGATGATTTTTTGTCGGGGCGCGACATCGGCCAATTTCACGGACGACCTTTTATCGGCGAACGAACCGGAGAACAAGATTTCCGAATGCCGAAAAGGGTTCTGCTTTTTTTTTTTACAAGCGGCGAGCGCATTTTTCACGCGGAGAGAAAGAAAGAGGAAAAGGAGGGGACTCGTGAAAAATTGCGATACGGTGCCGGTTAGCACCCTTTCTTTCTTTTTCGGAAAGTTATTTATCGGTTGTGTTTTCTGATGTACGGTGGCAGGTTGCGCGACGTATTTTTGGAAACGAAAAAATGAATTTTACACGAAATATTAAAGTATCCTATCTTTTACAATCTTTGGGATTAGAACATTATCTAATAAAAGGCAATTAAGATTTATTTATTACAGGTAATTATCTCAATGTTGAATTTAAGAACTCTAAACTTTATAATAAAAAAATACATTAAAATAAATTAAATCTAAGAATCAAAATAAACACTTCAGGCTCAAAAAGCTTAAAAAAAATGCTATTTTTATGTAAATATACGTTATACTTGCTAATGTCAACAAACACGTTCCAATATTAGTATAATCTATGGGTTATGGATATTGCCTATTTAATTCAAAAGACGAGGGTAAACTTCGGCGCAGTGCTCACTCCTTTACTGCATCGAATCCGAGGCAATCGATCGATCAGAAGTAAAAAAAAAATCCAATGCTTATAAATAACCCCGCAGGGCAAGTCGAATCATCGATTCGTCACAGAATGTGTACCTCCGACCAATCGAATGCTTCTGACACCCTTTTCTTTTTTCACGCTCTTTAGAGCTTGAATTTTCATCCGGTAAAACGCCAAGTGCAGTAGTACAAACAATATTCTTAAAAGCTTCCATTTCGTAAATTCCAATCGTTTCCAAGTAACAGTCTCAGTTTGATTCACGAATAATGTAATTGAACTCCTTGAAGGAAGCTTAAATCATAAAATACATTTTACATAAAAGCATTAATCTTTCGTCGCGGGCATCGATTTAAAAACAGGAAATTTGCTAACAATTTTCACGATAAGGACAAGATAGTGTTCCAATCCCACAAAACAAGGTAACAGATAACCGCATTGAATCGATGGACAAACACTCGAGCAGGTACAGAAGATTTCGCTTTCGGAGCCCGCGAGGATTTTCCGCTCGAGTCCGGTAGCGTGGGAATATAAAAACCCATTAAAGTCCGAGGCCTATCGCCTGAAAATTACACGGCGTACGCAAATATTTGAGGTCGCGGCCCGATAAGCGGCCCGTCGACATAATCCGCGTCATAGGAGCTAGATAAATCGCGCCGTGATTGCGCCCGATTTCTCCATTTGTACAGAGTATCTTCTGATACGAAATTTAATAAAACTTATTTTCCAAAGATTACTTGCTTTTTCGCCTTTTTATGTAAATATCGGCTCTATTTAAATTTTGGTAACTTTTTAAAAAGTAGAAAGAAAATTTAATAAAATGATTAAAATTGCGTTCAATAAATCAAACAAACGCAATTACTGAAAAATGACAATCTAACCAAAAAAAAAATGTCAAAGCTCATCCACCTCTCACAATCTTTAATCTCTCTAACCCCCAAAAAAACGGCAAGCAGAAAACGAAATAACCGCGTGAATCACGGCAATCGGTGCACGACTCTCCAGCAAGAACGACGCGGGAGTAAGGAAGGATTTGCCGGTAGCGAAATTAAAAGCTAACCTGTCGGTTTCTATACGGCAGTGACGTCGCGCTTTATCAATTGATTAGCGGGCAGGGCCAGCGACATATGGCCAGCGTCGCTTTATGGGATTATCATGCACTTGCTTTTAGTCATATCCTAATGCCTCTCATCGCTCGGCAAACAGCGCGCGAAGCCGCTCTCTCTCTCCTGTAATAAAATATTCCGACGCCGCGCGGCATTAATCGAATGCAAATTGACGGACGACGAACGATGGATTACAATCCGAGGAATCGGAGGACTGATTTGATTGAGTGCTTATGCATGCAGATTTACGGGGCGAAACAATTGATGCGCCGAGATTTATTGGCGGCGCTCTATGCATATGCATTGCTCGATTGATGGATTAAACAGGAGGCAAGGAAATTAAAAAAGAAAAAGCTATTTGAGTAAAAAATATAAATGGAAAAAGTGACTTTGTAAATTTTCAATTTACAGAGATACTGAAACCAACACCGAGTAACAAAATTTACTGAAAAACTACCCTATACCAATCCTTTCGATTGTTATCTCGACTGATAATAATTTTTCATTTCTTTTTCCTCAAATATATGACACGTAAAATGAAATCAAATAAAACAGAATGAAGATACACCCCCCCTTACACTCGAAGAATAGGCTTAATTTGGCACGAGCCCAGGCCTGACCCAAAGAAACGAGCGAAAGAATCGATCCCCCCCCAAAAAGCTAAATCAAACAATCCACCTTAATAATCACGAACAAAAGCGCGCGAGTCTCGCCGGCGAAGAAATCACTTGACACACTCGCCTCCAAACTCCCCGGCCCCGCTCTCCTATTCATCCCGGCGTTGACTCTGTGTATTTTAACGGCGTTCGTTTCATCGGCTCCAGCTGTTTCTCCTATTCGTGCTATCCACACCTCGGCGTATGTAGCGCCTCGCGTCTCTCTACCTCGCGGGGCACAAAGCCCCTTTTCGGCGCACGTGTCGCGACACCTCAAAGAGGAGGGAGAGAGAGAGAGTGCAAGAGGAGCCGCTGGCCGGGGCACAAAAAGCAGCTTCCTTAAATCGGTGTAATTAGGGCCCCGATGCAACCTCTAATCCCGTAACAAGCCGTGCGGCACGCGTCTCTCCTCCGGGCGGGCAGAGCAGCGAGGGAGGGAGGGAGGCGAGGGGCGGGTTTTGTCCCGGGAGCCGCGCGCCGCCGCCGTCTGATTATGGGGTGCGC
The DNA here is from genome assembly GCA_035582975.1 of Ormyrus labotus. Classification (NCBI taxonomy): domain Eukaryota; kingdom Metazoa; phylum Arthropoda; class Insecta; order Hymenoptera; family Ormyridae; genus Ormyrus; species Ormyrus labotus. Next base: position 11,839,863 of record JAWWEO010000009.1, read on the forward strand.
GCAAGCGCGCGGACCCTGCGCGCCGGGGTGGAGGGGGGCAGGGCACGCGAGCGCAACCCCGAGCCGCCGGGGTATATATGCAGCCGGCCTACCCGCCGCGCATGCACAGTTCGAGCCTCGACGCTGCCGCAGACGGTTCCGACACGCACACGAGAGAGAGAGAGACGAGATATACACTCCGACTCTTGGAAGAGCGACACGACACGAGTTGCGAGTGTGCGAGGATTTTTGTCGAGTTGAGTGCCGAGGCTAGAAGGGGTTTGTGACTTGTGGAGGCTGCCGAGGGTTGCTGAGGAAGAGAGCTGCTTCGCCCTGGATTTCGAGAAGGTGAATTTTCAATTCTTTCGTCGGCTGCTCGCGGGATAATGATGTAGAGTACCGGGGGTCGTAACATTTTTGTAACGGTCATTTTTACTGGACTTTATGAAAATTTCAAGTTTTTCGAGGTATCCTAATTTTATTGGAAAGTAAAAGATGGTTTAGATCAAAGTATATTAATTTTTTAAACGTAAAGTAACCCTTGCAATATTTAATTGAACAATTTTAAAAATCAACCCTCCAGTAATAATAATTCAAAATAAAAATAATTTTCATCATAATTTTAGATGAGTTGTGATTCAATAATTATTATAAAATAAAGTTCATTGATTGAAAAAATTATTGTTCTATCTTAGTTTAGTAATGTAAATTAAAAAATTTTTATTTGAAAACACCGAGATCACTATTTGATATTAAAAAATTGTTTTCTAAATTTTTTTTAAATAATAATACTATATATAAGAAAATAAAAAAATGACTAAAACATAAAATCCGTATTGCAAAGTTAACAATTACTTTCATCACTACTTGAAATTCAACCCACCACCCCAATTCGAAATCCCTCGTACCCTCAACAACCGAGCGTTCATTAAAAAAATCGTTTTCCCAAAATCTGTTCCAGTTCCAAATGCTGAACATGCCGACGGAGTACAGCTACTGCAGCGAGGGCGGCTTCGACGAGATGTCGAGCTCCTCCGACTCCGGCTTCGACGTGAGCTTCGAGTCGCCGAAGCACGAGATGCCGGCGGACTCGCTGCTCTTCCCGACCGGCAAGGAAGAGAAGCGCAAGAAGACACGCAACACGCGCTGCAAGAGTCCCACACAGGTAACAATCGAGCCCTTTCAGCCTCCCCCCCGGCTCCTACTTCCGACGGAAGATCTGCTTCCTTCACTTTCGATTCCTCTCCTTTTGTCCGCACAAAAGTGAAAATTGCTTCCGACGTATTGACTCCGAGGCGCCTTTTGTGCCCGGTCAGTTTTGTCTGCGGAGAGCCGTTGCGAAATCAATTGTTTTTTAATGGTGCTTCCACTTTCTGCTCGGCCCGTAATTGCTAGATCGAGTTTCACTCGGATCATTTCGAAATAGATAATATTTTTCCATGAATTACTTTATTCCGATAAAACGCCCTCTTTTTCGTAAACTTCATTCGTAAAATTAATTAACATTATTCGTAAACCAGTACCTCCCGCAATTTCCCCCCAATCAAGCTAATGAATCAAGCCACAAATCTCAAAACGATCCCTTCCGTCTGTGCCCCGCAGGTCTTGCGCATAAAGCGCAACCGTCGGATCAAAGCGAACGACCGCGAGCGTCACCGCATGCACACCCTGAACGACGCCCTGGAGCGTTTGCGCATGGCCCTGCCGACCTTCCCGGAGGACACGAAGCTCACCAAGATCGAGACCCTCCGCTTCGCGCACAACTACATCTGGGCCCTGCAGCAGACCCTGGGCACCGCCTCCCCGGGCGGCGAGATCACCCTGAGCGTCGGCAACGTCACCGTCAGCATCGGCGAGAACGGCAACATGATCACCTCCTCCACCGGCAGCTGCGCCGTCGCCGCCCAGAAGCGCCTGGGCCCCGCCGGCATGCCCCACCCCCTGGGTGGCTTCTGCCCTGGACTGCCGGCCACTCCCCAGACGCACCAGCACCACCAGATGGACTGGCCCTCCGAGTACGACTGCTACTCCAGCGACCAGAGCGTCAGTCCGCCCCAGCACGTACCGGTCCACCACCCGCCGCCGCCGCCGCCGCAGCCGATGCACATGCCGCCCCAGCAGCAGCAGATCCCGCAGACGGCGAACCACGTGCCCTACAACGGGCCGACGGCCTGCTACGATCAGCGGATCTACCACTACGACAGGCAGGACGTCTATCAGTGCTTGTAGTGCGCATAGAGCTGGGAGCGTACGGAGGAGTGTGTAAAAAGTCGGGCGGTGTACAGAGAGAAGATATTTTTTATAAGGATACGTATACATGGCTGTTTTTTCTGACGGGGGATTCGATCATTCAAGGAATTTTTTTAGTGTAATAATTAGGATTAGGGATACTTTTTTTATAAGGATAGATTTTATATATATTTTAGGGTCGACGCGAAGGTTTAATATTTTTTCTGGATTGTCTAGTTAATGATTGCGAAATTTTATTCTAAAGTAAAGTAAACTAGGATGAAAAAACATTAAGCTGATATTACACTAGACTGTGAGGAGTAAATTCAACTGGGATCAATTATATTGTAAATTCAGTTTTTGCCGAATAAAGCCGCGAGTTTTATTCGGCGGAGACGGAATTGGCAAACTACCGAAACAATCACTATTAAAGTAATGAAAGTAATGTTAAGACTATCACTTATACCGCGGACTACTAATTGCGTCCTGAGAGTTTCGTCGTTATCTACTTTGTAAGGATATAAATCTCTATTTTTTGCGAGAGATGGAATGAGTAAAGCACAAAGAGCTCCAAAGATCAATCGAAGGACTTCGACGAGTCGTCCTACGTTCCTTTCGTTTTCTAGTCATCGACAAGGTACTGAATTGTATGTCAAACGATCCTCGATCTCGATGAGAATTCTGATCTCAATGTTCTACTAATTTAAATATTGCTCTGCGTACAAGATAAATCTTAAGGCCAGTGGCAATGCCGCCTTGATCAGTGCTCTTATATACTATTGTATAGCGAAATTTCGTCAATCAGGGATACACATTTGTACAGAATATTGATATATATATTTGTCAATAAATCATATTTTACCTATAAACAACTGCTTTTAATTTTTGACATGCGTACTTCTCACCTCCACCTTATCCTTCATCGAGAAAATAAGTTTTTATTTATATATAGTTCTTAAAGATTTTTCTGCATTTTCTTTTAGCAATTGAAGTAAAAGGCTTGATTTTTTCATTTAATATTCTCAAATGTCTCTTTTAAATTTCAAATAAGTTTTTTTCACGTATTCAAAGAAGTCAAATATTTTTATAGTTGAAAAGAATAAACTTGCAACTTTTGTTATTCACTAAAAGAATATTAATATAAATAAAATTAAACCCAAAATCAAACCTTTTCAACGGCATCAGTATACTAATTCAATAACAATTCAAAGACCACCAAAAAAGAATCCATTCCCACTTTCTACAACCTCCGCCCAACCGCCCGCGCATCCAAAATCTCGGCATCCCTGAAAAGTCGACGTCTAAATTACTCCAAACCGTCTTCTCCCCGTCGGAATGAAAATCGTCGTTTCGCCGCACCTTGCCGGCAGTTCCGGGGGCGACGCGTGCCGGGCGCCATTGTGGAAAATCGCCGCGCCGACAGATGTATCGGCCGCAGAGAGCCGAGTTAATCCCCCGGATTACGCGGCGGGCATGATTTTTAGCACGCGCCGGGCAATAATCGCCTCGTCGCGCCGCTATAAAACGCGGCATTCCCTTTTTACGGAGGCTTTTCATTTCGGCGATAATCGGTTGTGCGATTGATTTCCGAGATTGCTGTAAGGCTCGAGGTGTCGCGTGTGCGTGTTCGTGAGGGGTTTTCACGATTGTGGATTTGTCGTTTTTATAGGGAGAGTTTTATTGTTCTGCTATAATCAAGTTTGCTTTTATCGTTGTCAGAATAAATATTCTATTTTTACGAATTAATAAATTTTCACTCCGCTGCAAAAACAGATACTCGAGGCACATAATCCACATTAAAACCCGAATTCATACATCGACTCTCCGTCCGGAGAACCCGATAATTTTGACTCCAGGGATTTTAAGTGACGGACAAAGCTGGAGCGAAAACAGGCGGAGCGCCCGAGCGCGTTTGTTCCCGAGGAGAGGCCGGGAGACTCTGTCTCGAGCTCGAGAATAATCCAAGCGCGCTCGGGGCCGAGAAAATAAATAGCCGCTCGATCAAACGCGCAGAAGTGCGACGCGGAAGGATCTATCAAAACAGGGGGCGCGTCCTAACTCGCCTCGATGAAAAGAAAATATTTTGCTCGATCGCGCGCTCTTGCACAAATTCGCTCTCGAGTGTCGCCTCGGCGTGCCGGTATTGTGCGCGATATTATTCTAGGTGGCGCAAGAAATATTTCGCGGTTATTCGTGTCGCGGAAGAGTTGGATTTTTCGCGATGAAACGAGCGTTTTTGGGAACTTTTTTTGAGGAAGGAGGGAAGATTGTTTTGGGAGTAAGCGATGATTTTTACGAGGTCGATGGAGAGGTGATGGGATGTAAGGTTTTTCTAGTGTTTTGATTAAATTTAAGTCGCGCTCTGACAATGTTTTTCTTTGCACTTTGAATTGAATTTTTTTTTCCGCGTAGAAGAGTACTCTTGACAAGGTACTTTTACAACCGATTCAATTTAGTTTTACAAAGTGCATTTTGCAGGGTCGGACCAAGTAAAAAGCATACATCGAAATAATAAATTGCACAAAAACTTTAAAAATACTAAAATAATAAACGTCTACCCTAACTTATTCAACTACAAAACCAATTATCCTACGACTTCCTCTCCTCGGGCCATCAGCCCGAGCAAAAATTGAAACATTCCCCCGAAAAACTCCTAATTGAAACACTCGTAAGAATTTCCAAGCGTGACGCACACTTGATTACCTCGCGACAATATCATCCTCGTTCCCTTCTTTACAAAGCGCACACCGGAGCCTCGTGGCGGCTTATTGGCGAATTCGTCTCGGCATTTAGTGGCTGATCAATAAACTTTATCCCGGCGGAGAGGAGCCTATTTGCAAACAAGCGGCGCAAGCTGCGACGAATCCGTTAGCCGTTCGGCTCGTCGCTTTCCCCAAATCTCGCCAATAATGGTAATGCCTGAATGGAGGCTATTATGCGCGCGATGCATCACACAACGGCGACAGACGGAGGTGTCGGGATTTTCAGGGGGGGGGGGGGGGGGAGACGACCCGCTTTTTGCCGCGATTCTGCCCCTTTTGCCAAGTGGAGAATTGATTAATGAGAGAGTCTATATACTAATTTTTTGGAATAGGCAGAGGAGAGAAACGGAGGTATGAATTTTCAGGATTTTTCGGGGACGGAGCAATGTTGACTTTGGATCGTTTTATTGGCGGGTCTTTTGTTGGGGGGTGAATTTGAATAATGAACGTGGAGGTGAAAAAAATTCTAAGGATTTCGATGGTATTGAGGGTTTGAGCTGATTCCTAGTCATTTTTCTTAGTTTTTTCGTAGAATTATATCATTAATGCAGAATTTTTTTTAGCTTCAGCTTTATTTATGGGAGTTGTAAATTCAATTTTTTGGCATCAAAATCTTTAATACATTTTTATTTCCGTTAAAAAGACTTTTGTTTTCTTTTTCTATATCGTTGACATTGTTCATTCGTCGTCGCAAAAAATAAAATAATTCTTCGTTTACCGCAACACACTCCCTACTGCAAATTACTTAAATTCCGCATTTTCGTCAACAAAAGCAAACTGCAGACGCACCGAACTCGAACACCCCCGAAATTCCATCAACCTCCCAACTAGAATTCCATTACCGCTCGCCTACCTATCGTCGCTCGCATATCACTCCGTCCGAACGCAAAAACAAAAAGAGTGCAGCGGCGACATCCCTCTCTCGAGCCGTAGCCTTTCACCCTCGCTTCATCGAGCAACAAAAAAAAAAGAGAGAAAAAAAAGAGAGCGCGCGCTTCGATTTCTCGATCTCGCAGCCGTTTTTTCTCCCTCCCCCGTCCCCGTCGTGATTTCTCTTTGATCGAGCTTACTGCGGGTCGTTTCCGTCGAGTGCACATATCGATCGGGCCTCGTCGCGCCATTGTGTTGGGGTGCCGGTCCGGACGGTGACATACTGGTGTTCGTGCAGCCTGCCCCCTTCCCCCTCTCCCTCCCCGCAGGGGAGAAAAGCCGACGCGCGATATTGTGCGTATATATATACGCGCGGAGAACTGAGTGAATGGACGCGCGCGTGCAATCGGTTCGGGTATTCCGGGATTCTGGAAATTTTCGTTAAATTACCCTGACCGATCGGTGAGCACTTAATCGATGATGAATTGCAGGAGGGAAAACGGCCACTTGAGGGAAAAGGGGCGAGAGTGAGGAGGTTCGGTTTTGCTGCTGCTTTCGAGGCTTTTCGGTTTTACTTTTGAGGGGGAAATAGTCGTTTTTAGAAAATTATACGCTAGATAGTTTTGTATTGAATTTTTAAAAATGTAACTCTATTTTAATTGATAATAAGAAGTTTTCCTAAAGAAATTAATATTTGTACAAGTTTTGAAATAAACTCGATAGCATTCTTCAGAACTATGATTATATAGCGTCATTGTTTCTTTGACTCGTCGTTAATCAAACGCTCATTTGAATAATCAATATATAAATGAATGACAGAATAAACATCAGAAGAGGTATAAGCAACTTTCTTTTTCAATTGTCATTGAAGCTTGACATTAAGAACATCACTGTGTCACTTCGCTTGATTGATTCACGTAGATCAAACACCCATTATTCAATCATTAAAAACCTCTTCTTCAGCCTTACCTTTAAACAAACCGCCCAACTGTTCAGTACTAAAGTTACCATTAAAAATTCAAATATTTTTTGTATATAACACACATCGGAAAAATAATAAATTATAATTATCCAGAAAAAAAATAAAAAAATCAAATCAATTCGATAATACAACCGCAATTAACCCCGAGAGCAAAAGTACAAAAAGCCCAATGAATCCCTCACTCATCAGTAAATAATCCCGCATCCAATATCGCCTCTCCACAAAAGCAATACCCTCGCAATTAACCCTCACCGTTATATTAACCCCGACTGACCATCGCGCTTTAATCCGCCACGTGCGCGTCGGGGTTTCCCTTTAAAAAGCGCCGAAAAACCGAGTGCACACGCAGCTCGGCTCGGCGATCGGGAGCACGAAAAGGGAGGCAGAGCCAGGCAGGCAGGCATCGGGCATCGAATTTCCGCATCTGCTTTGAATGCAGCTTTTCGGCATTGTAGCCTCGGCATTTGCAGGCTTTTGTGGTAAACCGCGGACAATGGACCGCCTCTGCGCGCGCTAAGAGAGACCACACGGAGCTCGTCGGCTCTGCGCGGCGATGATTTTCGGGCTATTGTCGGGAGGAGAGTTTCGATTAATATGCGAGCGATATTCGATCGCTGCCCGGATCTATTGGGACGCCGGAGGAACGTTAGGACTGGGGAGGGTTTTTCGCGAGGCGCTTATAAGTGTAGGACGGCGCACGAAGTGAATTTTTAATGCAGAGACGGTGAATAATATACTGAAAAAAAAAATTACATTTTATACTCTTTGGAAAATATTTTGTTTACTCGTCGATGGACTTTAATGCGTCTTTTTACGTCGATTACAGCGAATAATCCCTTCACGCTTCGGCTGGTTTTTTACCCGCCCCGCGCGGATTTAATCGCTACTTCAAGCGCGGTGTACAAATTCGAAGCGGGAGAAAGCGCTTATCTTATTGTAGGCGCATTATCACCCCATTCTAGGAACAATAATAATCTTTACAGAATTGGATGTAGGTATTGAAGCAAACATTTTTAGGCTGAAAACTGTTGAGTTTACTGTTTCGAAAAAGCCTTTTGAGATAATTATAATCAACGTTTTGATTAAAAATATATATTCAGTAGTAAATAACAATTAAAATCATGTAGACAAAAGAAAGAAGAATAAATTCACAAGTTTTTATGGTCATAAAACGTTGTATTTATTGCTGGTTTGAAAAACTATTGTGTTAAGTACATGGTTTACAAATTGATAATACTTTTCTGCTTAGAACATAAAGAATAAAAATTTATCCAGACGTAATAAATTCCTCATAATCGAATCGTCCTTCCAATCCTTCCTAACCGCGATGAGTGCGCTTACAGACGCAGCTACCATTTTTACAGCTTCCAGTGTTGTATCCCTTGAAAATACAGTCAAGAGAACAGTCGCGGTCGTTGCAGGCTGGAATCAGATATTCGTAAATTGCGGTGGTTATAAAAAATATCGCGTTTCTATTATTTCTCGATTGGTAAGGCATCGCAATATTAAAAGATAGAATTACTGTTATAGAGATAAATTTTACGGATGCTTGAACATGAAAAACTAGGCGTATAAATTTCATTGAATTTTTCAAAAATATGGGACTGGTCGCATTCTACACAAAATTAATGTACACGTGCGTATTTTCGTATAAGTAAATAATTTATTTACTTACGATATTACAATCGTGTACAATAAATTTGTGTAGAATATGACAAGTCCCAAAAATTGTATAATCCCCAGATATGATCATCATATTTTTTGAACTTGAATAAGAATTAAAAAAACGAGTTTATGATTTCAATTTGGTTTTATACTTTTAATTATCAATTTATTTAATGAAAGGTTTAACAATATATAAATTATACATACCAGCAACAGTGGATGTCAAGTAAGTCATAGCGACGATGAGTAAGAAAACGTAGTACACAGCCTTCATGATTGCTACTTCTGTAACTGTCCGGTGCTTGTCTGAAGTAAGACGATCACTGCATGCTGTTCGATTTTCTCTTGGCGCTTTTATACAAAATTTTGCCTCGCAGTGATAACAGCAACGTATTTACAGAGGAAAATTCAAATTTGTAAACAGTAAGAGCCGAGGTAAAAAGGGAAATCACCTCGAGTTAAAAGCAAGCCAAAGAGATAAGAAGGTACTTCCCGCGATGCAAGTGTTGCAATGGATCCAATACAAACAAAGATAATTTCTTGGCGACTTAGCTTTAATGTTACAGTGATTCATTTCAGTCTATAAGCTAATCAATAATAATGCAGTAGTTATAATTATCGTTTTTTATGAAAGGAGGAACTGTGTATATGTAAATTTTTATACTCAATTAAAATTTGCAAAATACGTTAAATAATTGGTAATCTCTTCTTGAAAACTGGGAACTACAGTTGCAAATTTATGAACTATTCTCAGTAATACTTAGGTTGGTATTTTTAAAAATTACTAATTTATAATACTGTTATGCACGTACAATTCCAAGAAATCAGTATTAGTTATCACGCTAAGCATAAAAAATCGCGAAAAAAAAACGTCGCGTAATACGAAAAACTGATGAATTCATATATCATTGTACATTATGTTTTTATAAAAGAAGCTTTGTACTAAAAAATTCAATACATATTTTATATCTGCAATAGATGCTCTAACGCTTATCTCAATTTCTCAAGGTTAATATCTGCACCGAGAAGAAGCAAGACGCGCGCAGACATTAACATTGATCGAACCAGTGTAAAGACAAGATAAGAGGTTCTTCCCAATGAACTCTCGATAAATGCGCAACCGACTCGCGCAGCAATCTTCCTCTTTCTCCGACGCATCGCCAATCATCCTCATTAGATCCCAAACAACCCTCCGTCGTCGTTCCAACATCCATCCCCGGCTCCCTCCGCGGCTCCCTTGACCCAATATCCCTTCCCTCCTTCCTCCCTTTCCTCGTCCACAGGTGTCCCTCTCCCTCCTTCCTCCCACCTCGCCCGCCCTCGCTCTAAAGCCCGCGCCACAACGCGCCCTCAAAGTCACGACGCGCGCAACGTCGAGAGCCGAGCAGATGTGTGGGGCAGGTGTAGCCTCGCGCGCGTGCCGGGCTTGGCCCCCCCGGAGGGCCGGCCATTCAAGACTATAATTTACTTGAAGAATGCCCCGCCGCCGTCGCCCCCCCCCCTCCTTCCCCCCTCGAGCGTACATACAGTACAGCGACGGCAACGGCGGCGGCTCGTTAACGCCGGAAACTCGCCGCCGCCGCCGAGTTGACTTTCCGAGGGGTCGGTGTCGTAATCACGGATCGCGATTGATCGTCGCTCCTACGAAAATTTACGAGCGGCTATTTATTCCGGAGGAACGAGAGAGCCGATTGGCCCGAGAGTCGTGCCCGAGTTTGCCGGAGTAATTAAAAGAGAGGACGAAGCCGAAGGAGGGGGGGATATCGCTCTGCATCGATCGCTGCTGGATGGCGATTATTTTTTGGATTACGGCTGCGATTAGGTATGAAAGTATGATTTAGGAAGGATGTGCTTTAGGGAGTAATTGGAGTCGGCAGACGGATGAATAAATGGATAGGAAATTATTGTAATTGGAGTGGGCGACGTATTGAATAAAAGTTTCTCCGATAAAATATCGGTGTGTACAGATGCGTTTTGAATGATAACTTCGTATTTGTCAGCGACTTACCCTTAAACATCAAAGCACGATATATTTTTCCGAAAACGACGCAATCGAATTTCACTAAAGGGAACAGAAATTTTCTAAATAATTCCGAAGCACGCACTAATTTCCTTGAATAAAAACGTCAAATTCATTAGCCTACCCATAATTGTTAACGCCATTATTCCCTCGAGAATCAGTCAACAGAGCCCTTCGCAACTTCATTCACTCCCCGATGCAAATCCCGTTTAAAACATCAAAAAATTGATAACTTCCGAGCGAGCGGACACAATCCGACAAAACACACACGGCGACCTCATTCTTTCTCCGACTGCATCGAAAACAGTGGCAAACAATAACCGAGCGTTTTTTCACCCCTTTTTCAAAGCTAATCACGGCGCTGCAGCGAGAGAGAGAGAGAGAGAGAGAGAGAGAGAGAGAGAGAGAGAGAGAGAGAGAGAGCATCAAAAAGCGGGGGACGCGAGTCGTCGTCATAAACGCCCCGCTCGCGAGCCTTAATCACTTGTAAAAGCCCGGCGCAGTTTTTATTATTCGACTCGTCGCCGACGGGGAGAAAGAGAGGCTTAGCCGGGGGATTACACGGGTGCCTACGAAAAGTTCACTCCGCTCCGGGGCTGGCTTGAAGCAAGGAGAGCCGGCTTATTAGGAAAGAAAACAAATATATATATATATGAGGCACGGAGAGCTCGCTCTCGCCGTCCGATTTGAATGTAGATGTGTGCGCAGAGAGTTTAGCGAGCGGCTCTCCGAGTTTTAAAGTGAGTTAGGCCGCGTCCGGGATGCCTCGTGAATTTTTAGCAGCGGATTTTTGACGCTCCGCTGGCTTCGAGCGCCGGTAACGGAATTCGAGGTGGAACGGGCTGCTGATTATGCGATGAGAAATGAGAATTGTTTACGGTTAGCGTAACGCGCGGTTCTTTTGCGAATAAATGTTGAATCGCTGCATAGACGGGAATTGAAATTCTTAGGGCAGAAAAATAGTTACGCGAAAGAATAATATTAAAATTTATATTCATTAGTTAACTATATATTTGTACTCGTTCAACGTTCCCGCTAAAAACTTCGAATAACAATACTCAAAGAGCGGTAAAGCTGCACTTTTACGCAATAACTCCGTCATTCCATCCATGAAACTCACTCCTGCACTTTCTCCCGCGCAATTAGAGAAACTAAAAATGCCATTACTTCCTCGGCTCCCGTTCCACTTTCCTCGGCGCGACGGCGGGTGTTTTGTTCGCGGAAAATGACCGCGGCTCCGAGAGCGCGCCTTTTTTTCCGATCGCCGCGGATCTCGGCGATATACGAAAGAAATCGCGGAAACTCGAGACTCCCGCGCGAGACCGCGAGACTCCCCGCGCACGCGGCGGGCCAAAAAGCAACAAGCGCGCCGGCCTCATCTGCATAACAGCTCGAGCGTTACCGGAGTCGGGCGGCGCGTAAACGCGCCGCGTGCACGGCATTGTTGATGGGCGGCGATGCTCGCTTCGGTCGTTAGCGGATGACGGGTGTTTGGGAATGTGATTTTTTTTTCGTTTTGTAGGGGAAGGCACGGATGCGGGGATTTTTGATTCGATCGAAAATGAGGATTTTGCGCGTGATTTTTGGTGGATCTTTTAGGTAAACGTACGAGGTGCATTGGGTGGAGGAGACTTTAACTGCTGCAATTGAATGATTGATCGTTTGATTAATCGACATGTTCGGGATCTTTGTGTAGAGATTAAAGTAATTTTGGTGTACGTTTCTAGTTTAATTTAATGCTTCATAAAAAGTGTTTGGTGCCAGCGAGCCATAAAGAAACGATTAGTTCCAGTCGATGTAGGTCTGTATGTTCTTTACCGAAATTCGGAAACCTTCCCCTTCTGTTGGATTTCCAATTAGGGTTCAATCATTCACGTAGTATAATTTTCTAATAAAATTAAGTGCTTATCGCGTCGTCCAGAATATAAATAACGACATATATTGTACGTAAAAAATAATAAGTATGTATAAACAATTTGCGTTATACGACACGCAATTATTTATTAGGTAATTTAATGTCAATTACAAAATTTTATATAAAAATACGTCAGAAGAGTTGTTTAACTTCCGATAAAAACTTTTATCGATATAGCGTTATTTTCATTAAAACTGTCCAAAAAAAAAAACACTAAATTTCGCGCTGCTCGATAAACTCTCGATCGCCCTTTGCAAAAACCCCAAGCAGCAGGTCCAAAAAGGAAAAGCTCACCCCCGTCCCATCCCAACGGCGTCCATCTCTGCGCATCGGCCATCATCGCTGCACTTTGCTCGCCGGGCATAGCAGTCAAGTGTCGGCGCAGGCGCACGCGGCCGGCATCTCCGGTGGCAGCTCATTAAACACCCGCAGCCGGCTTTCTCTCTCTCTCTCTCTCTCTCCCTGATTCGCTCGCCCCCATTGTGCCTGCCCTTGGAGAAAGGAGTTTCGGGGGGGCAGGGCCCCGCGCCATCTGTGCCCGCGCACCACCGTCGCCGTCGCCGCCCCGGGGCTGCGCGGAAAAACGAGATTTGCTCGGCATGTGTGCACGAGCGGGAGCTTATCCGCGAGCGGATAGGAGAGCCCCTCGCCCCGGGAAATTCGAGGAAATTTGCGCGGTTTCGGGAGGGCTTTGTGCCGCCGCCTGGAAATTCAATTCGAGAGAATTATCGGGACGTCTTGTTAATTTCGATGCGAGGTTTCGTAAGCTCGTGTTAAACTGATTGGGCGGGGGGTGGAATTTTGTGCTTTGGGGTTTTCTGGGATGTTTATGATAATTTATGAAGGAAAATAAAGATATATACTTTTTAATTTTTCGTATTCTCTTGAATTTTAAAAGTACAATGAAAATTTGATTTTTAAGTCATTGACTAACACGTTTTCATCGATTGAGTTCATCACAACGCACTCTCCACACCTGCTGTACTTACGTATATACAACAAAATAAAATAAATAAAAAAAAATTGTCATAAACCCCAAACACTCAATCCTCAATACACCTTTACGCCGCCTGCACACGCCGAAAAACAATACGTCCATCAGCCCCCGAGGCACCTTTAACTCGAAGTCAATCAAAGCCCGGTGCAGCCGACCCCCGCAATGCTCACGCATCAACAATAAGCGTAACAGCGCTCGCGCGAGCCACCTCCCCGCCGGCGAAAATTCAATTCTTCCGCCGAACGCGGGGCTGCGCGCGCGTATACAAAATGCGTCACTCGCCACCCGCGCTTCTCAATAATTAACAAAAGGCCGCGCGTCGCTCGCCGCATTAATCACCGCCGAGCGCAACAATATAAAAACCCCCGCGGCTGAAAAGCTTAAACGCGCGGCACGCGAGAAAAACCCCGTTGCCGACGCGCACAATGACAAGCGCGCGAGAGCGGCCATTGTATCGTAATATCCTATCGCCGTCACGGTTCGCCACTCTCGCGAGCGACCTCGCAGTTTTATTATAGGTAGCCGGTAATCGAGAAAAGAGTCATTGCGTCACTCTCGAGGAGACACTCGAGCCGGGCTCTCTCTCTCTCTCTCTGTGTAGGACGGTTGATTCGGACTTTGATTAGCGGTTGGAGAAAGTTTAATGAGGGATTGAGTGCGAGGTGCTGGCCAGCTTTTTCAGCTGCGATATTGGGTCTTTATTGCCGGGTACTTGACTCTCGGGAGGGCCGGGGAATTTTGAAAGTGATTTTTTTTTTTTCACGGTATTGAAAGAGTAACTATGTGGGTCCGGCTGCTTGTAAAAAGTAGCGCTGCGACGCTTTTATCGTTTGGAGTTAGCTGAGAAATTATGAAACTGGTGTAATGGGAAGGCGAACAAAAGGCAATTAATTCATAATTTATAAGCTAAGTCGTTTGAGCCGGAATTTTGAAATGAAAATCTATTCTTTTTCGTTCGTTCGAGGCTTTATTCTTATTTGTAGACAGGGGTAAATTATAGAAGAAATTAACCTCTTTTTTACTACTAAAAACAAATAATAAAATCATTGACATTAAAATCTCACGCTCATAAATTACCCACTTCTTACGCTCTTAACACATTGAAAAGCCAAAAAATTAACTGCCCACTAAAACTTTATCGACATTCCCAAAGCTCGGTTATCGGAACCAAATCCCTCTACGACCACCCTCCTCAAACCTCCCACGCACCTCTTTCCACACCATTTACCTCGTCCTCGCCCTCTCTCTCCCAACAACATATGCAGCGGCCCACAAATCACCTAATACCCTCGCGTGAAAACTCGGACGGCGATTCACACGAAAGCCCGGCTGCGGCTTCGAGAAAATCGGCAGCGGCCACCCGCACGGTGTTTTCTCCGCGAAAGGAACGCCCCCCTCTCCGTGTCCCGAGATCTGAGGCGGCGCGCCGCCTTTGAAATGCATCCGCGCGCCGAGCTGAAAAACGAGGGAAACGTCGTCGGGCTGCTTTCCCGCTGACGGAGGATTTTCGCGCTCTTGAGCTAATTGGGAGAGAGGAGAGAGAGAGGGACGCTTGTACGGGCCGAGGACGCGTATAAACTTTCGCCTGGATTGCGCTCGAGTGCGAACTTCCGCGGTTCGTTTTTTGGGGGAGAGCGTGGTTTTTTTTACGATTTTGCGGAATTCGGGGACTCGGGCTAAAAGCGTTGCGGGGTTTTAGGAAGAGGAAGTGTTCGATGAACTTGTAGATAATCATTATGCGGAAAGGAGTTTGCTCTAAAAACAGTCTTACGAGTATTATGTGATTTTAGCTGTAAAATTCTTTTTCTAACATAATTAATACTTTTTATGACTTATTGTACATTTTTCGTCAATGAATACACAGTATATTTTGATGTATACGTAAGTTTGATGTATACGTAAACTTGCCCCCAGTTGATCGTAATAAAATAATGAAAAATTTCATGCCCGCAAACATTAACTTTATTTACATTCCTGAAGCACACCCGACAAGCATTTTAAAGCAGGAAAGAACCCCGCTAATGTTTCCTGTAAACAAAACCTACATCATAAATAATACAAGAATCGACCAGGCATCCCACAAAAACCAGGCACTCATAAACTCATCGATACTCCACAAAAAAAAAACTTCTCCAAGGAACAGGAAGCTCATAACGGCCCGATCATAACTCCCCCTCGTAAATCGGTCAATTTTTTCCTCAATTTCCTCCTTTGCACCCGGATACGCTTGTGTTTCTCCAAAGCGACAAAAAGCCTCCTTACGGGCTCGTTAACCGAATTTCCCCAACAGACCGGTGTGTGCCTCTCTGCGCGCGCACGTCGAGGGTCGCGACAGCCGTGGCGAATCGGTTTCACGGCGCTCTCCGGACCACCGATCGCTTAAT
Organism: Ormyrus labotus; assembly: GCA_035582975.1. Lineage (NCBI taxonomy): Eukaryota > Metazoa > Arthropoda > Insecta > Hymenoptera > Ormyridae > Ormyrus > Ormyrus labotus. Next base: position 11,855,666 of record JAWWEO010000009.1, read on the forward strand.
TCCGAGGCGTGTTTAACGAGATTTCGAGTTTTCCAGGAGTGCGATGGACTTTAGAGCGCAGCGGCTGCAGGCGCGCGCATATCGACGTGAATTTATCGAGCGCGTAATGCGCTCGTGAGAAAAAAGGACGGCGTGGTTCGGATCCGCGTGTAAAAACAAATCATTTATTGGCCGCTTTGGGTATACTTCCGCCTGCTGCTGCTATATATCGACGAGTGTATTTATAGAGAGACTTTATCTTGGTTTTCAGGCATTTTTTTTTTATGGGATTGGAAATCGGAGGAAAAATTGTTGGTTGTAAAAAAATGGAAACTAATAATAATTGGCTTTCGTTCTACCACTCGATCTTACGTAAATTTTATATTTTTACACAAAACTCCAAATGAAGAAAAAATTACAAACATTTGAAATAATTTTGTAATTTTTTCTTAAATTTCAAAATATTTTACTGATTTATGTTTAAGCCTGTAAGTAAAGATTATAAAAAAATTGCTTGATTTTTTCAATAAATTCAGTAATCTTCTATTTTTTTTCGTCTTAAAAAAATGTAACAAAAGCAAATACCCCCGCCTCTCAACCAAAAAAAAGTTTCGCGCGAGCAATAATACAATTCTCACATTACCGTTATACCAAACGACAATATCATCCGCTCTAATGCGCAAACGCCTCTCCAAATATTTATCCCTCTCCACAAAACTTTCTCACACCCGTAGTCAAAAGCGACCGGCGGCCGCACTCACTTAAACTTACTCCACCGCTTTGCCTTCCTCCATTATCCCTCCACCCGGCGGCCGGTACTTGTTGCGAGCATACACCCTAGGTGTAAAAAGGCGCGCGATTCCGGGCCATTAGCTCTTTCTCTCTCTCGCCACGCGACCGGCACGTGCGTGTGCGCGCGTATCCTCTGCCCATTGTTTACCGGGCATCTGACAAATAAAATAATAATGACATCCACCGGGCATCCGAGACGCGTGGCGACTCGAGAGGAGAGTCCGCTCGCAGGCCTCCGGAGGGCGGGGATCCATGCGCAGCTGTGCGCATCTCGGGCCCGAAGTCGCGTGCCGAGGACGCGGCCGCGACAGATCGGCCGGAGGAGGAGCCGCAAAGCAGACAGTTTAGTTTTAAGCAGATGAGCGAGGTTCGCTTGTGTTGCCGTTTTTTGCGGGATGTTCGTCGAGGAGTGTCAGATCGCGGGTATTATTGAGGGTCGCGCGAGAGGCTTCGGGGAAAAGCAGATTGTAATTGAGGATGCATGATGCGTAATGGGATTAAATAAAGACGGCCGGGCCGCCGCTTTTCGAGGAGTCGTGTACGAGTCTTTCTTTTTCTTTGGGATGGTTTATTTGTCAAGTGAACGGAAAGTGTTCGCGTGAAAATACAAGGAACTGTACGTAGAATTTCGTTCGTTTATTCAAGCCTCAAATTAAAACTGACAAAAATTCTAGCACACAACGCGGAGTCATTGTCGCAAAAGTTCCCATACTTCCCACGCCAAATCACCTCACGGCGCGTCTTCCAAAAAATCACAGCGCCCCCCAATTACCATCCTCGATTCCCACCTCCTCGATCAATCTACCGCAAACAGTCATCAATCGAGAGATACATCCTCCAACCCACAACCTAATTCCTCGCAGCCACTCGTCCGTGTAAAAGAGCGCATCTCGCGGCGCCCACTGTGAACACCGCGCCGCGTCGCCGCTCGGTCACGTGTGGCGCACGTGCCGGGGCGTGCGCGCGCGCGCGCTCCGGTAATTGAGATATCATGGCTAATTCTCGCCACGTGCTCGCGGTGCCGGTGTGGCTGAAAGCGAGCCGCCCGCGTTATCGCGTAATCCGATGTGTGCGGCTCCGGTGGATTCGCAAGTGAGCGTTTAGTCGAAATTAATGGCCGGGAAGGGGGACGGCGCGGAGATGTCTTCCGTCAATTGCGGGGTTTGTTTTTTGTTTCTTTTTGGACAGGCGCACGGGCGGGTCTGTTTTCGTTGGACGCGTGAGAAGGAATTGGTGGTTTTGGTTTGCGACAGCTGGATAATTGCCTGAGTTGGATAAATTTTGCTTTTATTTAAAATCTATAGTATAAGTTTATATAATACATAATATCTGCGGAACATCTACGGAATTTAAAAGAATAAAAGGTGTATACAAAAATTATCATTCTCCTCATTGATCATCTACACAGAATTTACTAATAAAGGCATAATGTTGCAAAATAAAAAACGTAGCTTATTCTTATCACAAAATCAAAAAATATCACACTCCTCTTGTAATTTTCCATTATTCGGGCAACCAATTTTTCTTTTCGTAAATCTGAAAAAGCTGCATCAGCTTCCGGTAATAAAGCACATTCCCTTCGGCGGCCATCAACGCCGCCACCAAATTATTCGGCTCGACGCCGTCCAAGTCAATCTGAGAGGTGACGAGCTTCAGTACCAAGGCCGCGTGCAAAAACTCGTACCTCGCGACCTCCCTCAATCGATCGTCGAACTTACGCTTCGAGTACACAGTGACATCCACCCCCAAGCTCCTCAGATCGCCGACGAAATTTTCGTAATAAGCGCTCAGCAGCTCGTCGACCTTCCTCATCTGCACGTCCTCCTTCAAGCTGGTGCCCAAGAAGTAGCACAGATCGAGGAAAACGTCGGCGTAGCAGTGCGTCTGGAAGTCGATGAATTTGACGCTCTCGACGATTCCCTTCTTGTCCTTGCGGAACATGATGTTGCTTATCCAGAAGTCGAAGTGGATTATGGTCGACCACAGGTCGGACCTTATTAGCTCGCTTCTCCAGCCGCCCTTGATCACCGGTGCCAACCTTTCTATTTGCGAGCCGTATTTGACGAAGTGCGGGTGCCTCTTTATCGTGTTCACAAACTGGTCGATCAGCGTGTCCACGGCGTGAACGTTGTAGTCCGGCTGAGGGTATTGCGAGCTTAAACGTTTGAAAATTGAGGGATGCTTGATTCTCGCGGCGACGCCCAGTGCGTGAAACTTGGCTAAATATCTGACGGCTTTCAGTGCGTGCTGAAAGTCCAGTCCTGAAAAGGTGTTGCTGTTAAATAAAGAAGAGTAAAGTAATGAATACGAAATTAATTACCAATTTTCTTGTCAACGATGTAGTATCCTTTAGGACTCAGGTTTTCTAATAAAATCACAGCGTGTTTGTCGACTAGATCACTTTTTGCATCCAAAGACAGACGGCATCCGTACAGTTTTGGTAAAATATTTGCAAGCGCTTCTTTTTGATTGATGCCACTTACCAGATCCATTTGCTGATAGAATAAAAAGATATTTTGGTACATGAAAGCTTCCCTCTTTAATAATCGATCCAAATCGCTCCAATTTTTGAATGCATCGGATGTTGTTGTCGGTAAAGTCTTGGCTACTAAATTCAGGTCCTCGATGGGTGCGTTTTTGAATCGTTGAATTTTCATGTTGATCCTCAATAAACAACTGCGAAAGTTCTCCCCGAATGGTACGAGATTTCCTACTGCGTAGTTAACAATCGCAAAATCACTGCTGAAATTCGGTCGCAAAAGGGTTTCCAGCTCCGGTATAAAGTTCGATGGACCCCCAGCCATTTTTGCTTTGGCTTATTATTAAAAAATCATAACCGCTTCCGACCGCTTACACGGAGGAACTGGACAGTTTTATTTTTCACGCCTTTGTGCCATGACCATTGATTTCGAGTTCGCTTGACGTTGTGTCCATAACGACGAATTTCCAACTACCGCAGATCGTCCAGATAAGATTGCTTTTAACTCGAGTGAAAAAGAAGCAGGATTACTTAGCTTTTGTCGTAGACCTTGAAATTAGTGTGAGTAATGTATAGTCACGTAATTGCGGCAACCAAATGCTTATACATTTCGAAAACTGATTGTGTATTGATCGGATGAAAATCAATATTTCATTTTCAGTTTGAGCTATAATGTTCGGAAGTATTATCACGATTAAACCTTTCACGAACAAAATTGCGACGCATTTCAAAAACTCAATTTCATAATTTATTTTGTTACTTATTTTCTATTTGCCTTTAATATTTTTAAAAGTCTCTCCCAACAAATTACGAAGCTAAACCAAAATACAAAAAAGAAAATTGCCCTAACCGTTAAACACACGACCGCGCACGAAATTATTTCTATTACATTATACCCAACGAACTTCCAAACTCTCGTCCCATTCATCCTCTGTTTGCCTTCGGTCAGGAAACGTCCCTCGGCAGTTCTATCGTATACATCTGTATGCGCAGCGTCGCCGTGTATTTGTCGACTATTTTATATGCGCCCGGCTAATTGTTCGCGCGGCAAATTTTATTTGCCGAGCGCAGAAAGTGCGAATCGAGTCATGAATATATATGCACTGATGGCGGATCACTGGCCGAGCGCCGCCGCGGGATATTGGGGCCGATGATCAGCTCTTCGATAAATGTTTGCGCCACGTGATTCGCCGCGGGCGGGACTCCGGGGCCGATTCGCAATTGGATTACGCGCGTTTCACGGGGCGCATTCACCTTTTCGGCCGAGAGACCGAGGAAAGAAGATATTTTCAATCCGAGCTGAAATGGAATATAGAGGCGGGACTGGGGGGATCTTGCTTGGCGGCTCGTTTCAAATGCGTTGCGATGGCTGCTGGGATTTGGTTGGAAGATATTTTATGGGCTGCACTTATTTTCAGGTGGTTCGAATTGCGGTCTTTATTGAGATTGTAAAAGTTTTGAAACAGAAGCTTACAGGCGTGTTCTACATTTTTTATTGCATAATGCAATTAGGGAAGTGTGAAGGAATGGAGAAAGTTGAGCATTATACGCCTACTTTGCGCGATACAATACTGCCTACCTAATAATAATAGAAAAATGATCTAGTCCCACACCTGCTGTTACAGTGTTAATGTAGCAGATAAAGTTAATTAGCAGAATTATAGTGGACAGTGATTACGACACGCACATTTATCCCGACCAATTTCCACCTCGTACAAGCGCGACGATTATTTCAGATATAATTATCCGTGCAGAAACGGCAATTATCATTATGCTTTTCCATAAACTCCCAGAACGACTAGATTAAAAATCCGTACGTACAAAAATCATTCGAAAGCCCGAAAAAGCGGACGATTTTCCAAGCGAACAGAGAGGCCTCGCCCAAGAAACAAAAGCGGGACTAAAGCGGCGGGTCCGGGTTTTGTAATGAAACCGGTGTGTGTGCCGGGGAGAAAAAGCGAGCGAGCGCGCACTCAAAGGATCGCAATTGACGGCACAGTGGGCAGTCGCTCCGAGCGCCGCCGCCGCCGCCGATGCAAATGACGGAGCTTTTCAATCAAGGGTGAAGCTCGATCTCCGAGCCGCTCGAGCGCGAGACCCCATACCTCTTGTAAAAGTTACGGCGTAATGCAGGAGGGAGGGGGAGTGCACGGTGGTGGTTGTTTTGCTTCTTGGAAAAGGAGAGTTCACGGCGGTGCAAGTCGATATTGTATTTTTCCGCTTGTTTCGAGCTCGGTTTTACTATTTTTGCGAGGAAATGAAAAGTGCTCTTTTCAGATAGGATGTTGATATAAAAATCTGCAAAAGCCTTGTAAAAATTTAGATGGCTCCAAGTACGCAATATTAGTATTACATCGCGAGCAGCGAATACATTCCGCGATTACTCGAAAAAGCGGACTCCAACAACCCTTGGAAAAAACTTCCTCCCTTTCCGCACGCGTAAAGATCAATCGCATTAGAGGCTCGCGCGCGAAATAAATAATTCAATACCCCGAGGCTCCGCAGCGCATAAAAAGCCCACTTTACAGCGAAGTAAAGACGCAGCCGAGAATACATTAATGCTTTGTCCGAGGCCAAAGCCGGGTTGTTCCCTCATCGGCGAAAAAAAAAAAAAGAAGAATTGGGGCCGAACCCAACGGGGGTGTTGCTCGCTCTGCCGATACAAATTTGTGATTTCGATTTCGTCTCTTCGTTATCTGGATCAGGCTTAAGAGCCTCGAGGGGGAGGAGGAGGGGCGGAGACACGCGTCTGTGTTTAGGACTTGCTAAGTGCACCGGAGTGTATGTGCGGAGTACTTGGTGTTTCAGTTTGTCAGATGCTTATCGTTCGATGGATCGAGTTTCGTTTACGCGCGGGACGCGAGATTTTTCCCGATAGCCCAGGGATGTGTCGTTTCGCTGCGGAGTAATGTTTTGATGAATAGATGGTAGGTCCTGGAAATTGAAGATTTGCTTTTGCTCTGTTTTAGGAAAGATTGGTAATCAAATTAGTCTCCTTCTCTTTCTGAATCGCTGAACAATTTGGCGACCCAGACGATTTATAAATGAATACATGAATGTAATAACTATAGTTATAATCTAATTAATTAACTGTAAAAATCTAAAAAATTACTATGTTCCTACACTGAGAAAAATGAGAGGAAAATTTTTATTAAAAGTTACTATATTTTATACCAAAGTGTATGCAAACTTGCATTATCCTAAAAATTACTATACTACATAATAAAAATTAAAAAAACTATATTAGTTTTTATTATATGTATATTAAATTTTAGTTTCCAGTATAATCATTTTGAGGATAATGCAAGTTTGCATACACTTTGGTATACACTATAGTAATTTTTAATATAAAATTTTTCTCAGTGTAGTAAATTTTACAAGTCTAAATATGAAAACTTATCATTGACCTCGTAAAATTTACTAGTAACTATGTTAATTTTTAAAATTTTTCCAGTCTGCGATCAAATCAAAATGTCCTATTATAATTTTTACTCCAAAATTTTTCTCCGTCCGCAGATCATTCATAAACCAAAACTCATTCTCTCGTCCACCCAACAAAAGCCCCCTTCCTCCTCCCCGAGGAGCATCGTCGCGAAAGGGTAGTCGCCTCCTCGCGATCGAGGCGAGGAGAGAAAGGCCATTAAAATCCGCTGCAAGCTGGCCGCGGCGATTAGATTATCGGCGGCGCAGGTGAGCCCGCCGGAGCGCGTAACGCCTTCTGACGTTGACGCCGCCGCCGCGCGCCGGGACTGACCGTAAAAACCCCCGGACGCGGCCGACAATGCCGGCAACACAGATCCTAATCTCCCGCATTAGTTCCTGCTTACCGGGGCCCATTACCATTGCGCTCTCTCCGCTTATCTCCCGACCGCCTCTCTCGCCCATTCTTTCCGCGCCGAGAGAGAGAGAGACAGAGACAACAATGGGAAGATGCAGCCGGGAGATGACTCGCTTTTGCGAGGGACAACGATCGAGGTGTTCCGTGTTGGGGGTACTTGGCTCGAGCTAACCGGGAGGGGGGCTTAAAGAAGCTGAATTAAATGCAGTTTTATTGATTTGACGTTGATGGAAGATGGTTTCGTTGGGGAGTAACGGCGCGAGGGAAATGCCGGATTTTTAGCATTGTTCGGCAGACCATTAATGTACACTTTCATTATCGAGGAGTCATTGTTTTTAATGGCACGAGTAAAATATAGTGTAGATAGATAAAGATTTTTAAAAGTATCAGTTTCGCAGTCATCTTATTAATATATTTTTAATACATTTAGGTAAACGATCGGTCTTCCTTAATTCCTGAAGTCGAGTAAGACGATGAATTTTCCAAAAAAAAAAATGATCAATAGCAGAACATATCTTACTCCGCTATTTTTCTTTCAATACTGCGCCGACAATTCCGCTTAACCGCAAACAAGAAGCTTCAGCAGCGCGCATCAAGGGAATTCTCAAAATCATCTCCTCAACCGTACACCAATAACTCCATTCATCTCCAAGCACCGCAATAAAAACGCAATTCCATCCTTTTCATCCGCACTTCGACGAGGCGATCAGACCAGCGGCCGTAATCCTGGGGCCAAAATTAAAAGACCTCCGAATTCTTTTTCCCAATAATCCCCTAATCCAACCCTTGACACAATGCACCACGAGCGAACGCGTACCACTAATTGCCTTAGCGTCTCGGCAGTTTCCTCTGATTCTGGGGCTTTTAATAACGCCCCGTCCTCTCCGCGGGAGAGCCGCGCATTAATTTCCATCGTCGAAAGCAATTCGCGAGCCCCTCTCCCCCCACCCTCCCCCCCCCCCCTGCTCGAGGGGGTCACGTCTTTTGTTGCCGCTGCCGGCTTTATCTCTCTCTCTCTCTTTCTCCCTCGGCGAGTCTCTCGAGGGAATGTCCGCGTATTGCGTTTCAGCTCGTGACCCTCTCCCCCGGGCCGATCATTATCTCCTTCGAATTCGAGACGAGGACGGAGAGAGAAAGATGGCGGAGAAAGTGGCTGTTGAAGAGGCGACGATGGTGCGCCGGGCGGTGCAGCTTTTCTGGGCTTATCGGAGCTCCTGACTTTCCTTTTAGAGCGCCGAGCTGTATCGTCTTGTTTTGTAACGGTGAAAAGTGAATTTGGGTTTATTGGGATCTTGGCGCCTTTTGGAATTAGGTGTTGTCTTTATTGCTGGAAATAAAGATAAAAAAGATCGCGTCCGACGGAACGAAACGTCAAAACTAAAAGAATTTATAAGAATAAATAGTGAATTACGCGCCTCGTCGTTAATTCCGTGTATTCTTTACAAAATAACGGAGAAGTATATAAGCACTTGTTGACATGAACCTGTATTTGCGATAATTTATAGTGGAGACCAGTGGAACTGATACGGCATATGCGCGGTATTGAAAGGAACAGCTTATACTATAATTTGCAAGGTTGAATTCTTCGCAAGGACACTCTTTCCGCGCTGTTAACTATGAAATAGCACTGCAAGTCTTGTAGAAACTAACCGAGTAAAAGTAACCATATTTTCACGTTTTCAGTGCATAATACGAGAAAATAACTTCTGCACAGTCTATACGAAACAAAGACCGCTCCGTTATATTACTTGTTCTAAAAAATAGAAAGTACGCCGATTTAAATACATAGTTTTAACGTTTTTGTTAAATTATATAGCCGCGTTTTACAATACTATACAACTTCCAACAAAGCTCGGCAATGCATTTAAAAAAAAAATTCCCAGTTTAACCATAATAATTGTATAACTACATACTTTACCTCCAGAAGAACATTACACAACTAAATTTACACGCTTCAAGCTCCACCGTTAACTCCTTCCAACTCGACAAAAGATTCTAAGCCAACCTTCCAAACTCGCATTTTCCTCGCCCGCGGCCCACAAGCACCATCGTGCAGCCTAAACAAATTTCCGCGCGCACTCGTCCGCTCCACTCGCGCGGCGGCGGCGTCGGCGCACCTGGCGGAAGAAGTGCCTTCGGCGTCGCAGATGCCTATATCGGGTCCTCGAGCGCCAAGTGGACCGTCGCGGGTCGGGCAAAACAAGACAGAGAGAACGAGGCGCGCGGCACGCGCCGCTGACCCCAGAAGGATCTCGGCCCCCGTCTGAAAGCCAAGTGCCTCGCCCGGGACGGTCGAGTACTCGCTTTTTTTTTGTCGAGGTGAAATAGCGCGTGAGGCGCGCGAGCTGCGAGGTAATGAAATTACGATGAAGCGAGGAGCCGGAGGCGGGGGACGAGTGGATGTTGCAAAAAATTATTAGCTGGCTGATGTAAGCTATTGAGCAACTCTAGTTCGGGACGAGGCGGCTGGATCGATTTTTGGGGATTGAAAAAAAAAAGCGTTCCACGGAAAGCGTCGAAGAAGAGCTTGTTGTCGGCTAAATACTAAAATGCAGTGTATCATCCTGCCTTCTGTTTCAACGCGATGCGTTCGCCCAAAACACATATCCTCTTTCAAATCAATTTCCTTAGAAAAACGTTTCTCCAAAGCAAAGTCACTTGGTCGCATCTCCAGAGACAACAAGCCACACCTCGCCTCCCCGAAATTCCGTCTCTCTTTGTCCGCCGCGCGTCTCTCCCTCGGGGTGAAAAGTGGAAAAACCGTAAAATATTTTCGTAGCATATCCCCCCAGCGGACTCACCCCTCGGTCTCTCTCTCCCCCTCCCGCAGCAGGCGCGCGCGGGGAATGACACGCGCGCGCGCTCTTTTTTTTTCGGCGCGTACCTGCCCCGAAAACGTTTGTCTCTCTCTCTTCCCCCCCGGACGACGTCAGGAGCCGTCTCTTCACGGCTGGACGCGCCCGGAGAATCGCCGCCGAGCGTTTATGGGCCCGCCGTAATCCGACTGCGCACGCTCGCTTGCCCCGCGAGGATGCCGCAGCTATACATGAGCTAACTAGATTCTCGTTCCGAGCTGCCGCGCCGTCGGCTGGAAGGTTTTTTTTTGCCGATTTTCGGGACCCGCGGCTCAATTTTTTTTTCTTTTTTCTTTTTTCGGGGGCAGAGGTTTCTTTCGGGAGGGATTTGTTTTTAACGGGGGCTTTTTTTGCAAGGGACGATTGGACATTTTTTTTGATTGCTTGAAGTAGGATACTTGTTGTACATAAATTTTACAGTTAAGTATAGAGTTCGAATATGTCCGTAATAAGTGTATAAAAGAGATCGGATAAAAAGCCAGCAAAGGGCGTATCCGCATCAAGTCAAGCCTTTCCTCGTCTACCGCGTTCACCTTTTTTCGGCTAATACCCGGGCTCATGAATTCGCAAGCAGAAAAGCCGAAGACAGGGCACGCTTTTTAAGGGATTACACGTCGATTACTTGGCTTAATTTCAGCGGATGTAGGCCACCCCTCGTTTCTGCGGCCGAGTCCATGGTTTTACAATCAGTCAGCCGTGCTGTGACACGTCAAAGGGGTTGCGCTTCATTTCAAAAAGCGGATTACGCTTCTTTTTGCGAGCTTCCATTTTGTCGAGAGAGAGAGAGGGGGGGAGGGGGAGGAGAGCTTTTCTGCCTTTTCGATGATTGATGGACGAGGAGTCTTTGGCAAACATGCAGTCGCGCGCTTTTTTTTTTTAGCCTCGGTTTCCTGCAGGTCATTGTTTATCCCCTTTCGGGCTGTTTTTCGAGTTCGAGCTTGATTTAGAGGAGGAGGCGGGGCGAAAGGGTGAGAGGACGATGATGACGATTGCTGACGATTTTACGGTTTTTCGGTGGGGTCCGCTGATGGGTCATTTGTTAGAAATGCCGGTTCGAAGTTCTGGATACAAAGAGTCAAGTCAAACATTCAACAGATTCAGTTTTATATCGGAACGACGATTTCAGCTGGATTGTTCGCTCTAGATTTTTAACTTCGAAGAAGTACAGGATTCTTTTTCTTTTGCAAAATTTCTTTAGTACCGAGAGGATTTGTTATTAGCGTGCAAGAAGTGACTGTATAATAATTTGCAAGCGAATGCATATATTCGACCGGATGATTACAAAGTAAAATGAAGGTATAAGTTTTTGTACTTTTGCTCCCTAACGGTTCACTTAAATTTCCCTGTTAATTTGAATAACGACTAATAGAATTAGAATTAGAATCAGGATAAACTATTCATGTATGCAGATTGGGTATTTCAACACGTCGGCTTTGTGCTGAATTGATGCTCGAGCTAAGAATTACTTTAATGAAAAATCTTACGTAAATTCAATAAAATTTTAAATAAATCTCGACAAGATTTACCAGTACTGTAATTACATTGAAAAAAAGTTCGTCGTAGAAACAGTTACTTCAACAAGAGTCTCCAAACTGTCGAAAGCGTATCAATCCTCCCAGTTAACAGCGCTCCTCTAAAAACAAACCAAATCCACGCGATCGCCTCCCAAAAGCCGAGAACCTCGGCGCTCTCGTATACCGAAAGTTGAACGACCAGGGAGAGCGCGACTTTTTCCGCTCGGCACCTACTACCGACGCACTCGTCGAAATGAAAGGCAAAAAAAAAAAAAAACTCGAGCGCTCCCGGCTCTCCAGCGTTACAACACAAGGCTGCGGCTCTCTCTCTCTCTCTCTCTCTCTCGAGCATGAATGATGATGTATGGAGACCGGCCGGGGGGGCACGGTAAAGGGTTCCATTGTGTCGGGGCGCACCCTCGAGGGGGGGAGAGAGAGAGAGAGAGAGAGAGAGGAGGCCCGCGTGATATATTACGCTGCTGCAGTTGCAGCCTCCGCTACACTGGTAATTTTATGCCCGACTTTTCGCCCAAGGAGACGTCTGTACGCGAGCGGGAGAGGCTCGTCTAATCAGAGGAGATCAAACGCGCGACTTTCGGGGAGGGGGAAGGGAGGAGGTGCGAGGGATTGCGGTATTGCTTTTGAGAGGCGTCGTGCGGCGCACGATTTCACGTCAATGCGAGGCGAAAGTACTTTGGATTGTGCGGGGCTTTCGATCGAGAAGGAAGGATTATTCAATTCTGGGATGTACATTGTTTCTTTAGGCTTCTTTCAACGAAGGAATTCGAGAATGCCACGTCGTTTCTAACATTTCATATACTGTACAATATTTATTCAATTTTTATTAATAGACTTATGGAGCACGGAATGATTCAAACGGCAAAAGATTAATTACAGTAAGTAACCGTTTCTTGACAATGAACTTTGAGTCAAAGAACAGATAAGAATCTTGGCCGTCGTAAAGAAAAAGGAGGTCATCGCCGCGCGACTTCTTGCCATCTTCTCCTTTCGCCTGGTAGCCTGGTACCTCGCTTTACAAAGATGCTTTCAATTTCGAGAAAAAGAAGTTTATTTTTTTTTTATACCAGAAATCGAAGAACTCGAAGAACTCTCTGCCTTTAGATTCAAATTAAAAGTCGCACTATAATTTATTTAACGTAAAAAAAAAGAACATAAAACTATTCCCTCAAAAACACTCTCGACTTATTCACGCCTCGCTTCTTCAACGCCCCGTAAAAGCCCAAAACCCAATTAAAAATTCTGCCCCAAAAGAAAAGGCAACCCCATCGTCCCAAATCAGAACTAAATCCCATGCTACTACACTCGCTTTTTCGCGCTTTAAACAGGTCGCTCGGCACTCCAGAGCCACTCCGGGGTTAGTCCGTGAAATCAGACACCGCGCTCGGGATGAAAAAAGAAAGAGAGAGAGAGAGAGAAGCCAGGCGGCAATAAAGAGGCGACCCGCCCGGATAATATGCAAATACGATCGGACACGGTTTTAGAAATTCGCCTCGCTCTCTCTCGCGAGCCCTCCGCGCGCACAATGCGTAATAATAAACCGTGATAAATAGCCGAGTAAATATCGGCCGGCGCGGAGAGGCTAGACGTATACGCGGTACCCCAGGTGCGTATATCGGGTGTGCGTATACTTGAATAAACACGCGCGCCGCGCAAATATTGTAACGAGCGGAGAGGCGCGCTTTTTAACCCCCCCGACGACGACTGGAAGAGTACACTGGTGTTTGCGCTCGGAGGTAAGGAAGAGAGTCGGAGAGTTGCCGGGCCCTGCGTTTGTCAATCGGATGTGTGTTTGCGCGCTGTCGGCGTTTTTCTTTTCGACGGAGCTGCCGGGGATTGATTGCGATATTAATTAACGGGCCTTTTGTGAGCGAGAGGAATAAATTGCACGGCTGGGCCGTGAATATAGTTTTTGCGTGACGACTTTGGACTGTTCTCGCGGGGAAGATATGGCAAGCGGCTGGAAAGGAGACGAATCGTTCGACGGAAAGTCGATGTGCGAGCGTGTCGAACGATGTATGTCTTTTTGTTCGGTCAGAATTTAAATGGTGTACTTTATGCAAAAACAAACATTTGCGCGCCAGTCGCTATAAATCTTATATAAAATTATTAGAAACGGGCAATTCGTCTGCAAACCTTGAAACGGTAAAAGTTAAATTTTGAAAATAAATTAAATTAAACAATTCCACGGCGCCCGCCTCGCATCAACTTATTCGCAATCGCCCGTTATTTACCTCGGCGCCCCGTCAACAATATAAAAAGCAGGGCACCGCCGTTAAAAGCGATAGACACAGACACAGCAAAAGGGCTTCGGGGGCCGGAACGGTAAATAAAAAGCGTAACCTCGCAACGTAAAAAAAAGTGGTCCGCCGAGAGATGGATCGAGAGGCAGTTCGAAATAAATCAGTCTTTTGTCTTACAAGTTGAAAACGGCCGTTGGGGAGTTGGCGACACGCGCGCCTATTCATATAAAAGCAGCCCCAGCTGCGGCGGTAGTCGCCCGCTGTAATGCTGCGTCGCGCCACCGCCGCCGTAATCGCTCGGCGCGCTGCGAGGCGCTCGGCTTTCCGGATTTTTTTCGCCATCTTTATGTCGTTCGACAGTCGTTAGGACGGTGACGGGACGGGAATGGTTTTTGGAATTTTTGGGATTGATTTTTGGGGAGATGCAGTTTTGTCGGGTCGTTGAAAATGACTGTTGGATGTACTAAAATCTGAATACTTGTTGTAAGCTAATACTTTTCTATATAGTTATTACTTTTCTTTCACGCATTTAGATCGTGTTATATCTGCTTGATACTTGTTCTCTTAAGTAAAGATTGCGCTTTTTACAATAGAAATTTAATGGGTTGTTTTATTTAAGTAAATAATTTACGTACAGGCAAAAAACTTTCTTTATCTTCAATATTCGAGTTATATTAACTAAATTGTACATTTTGATATCAAAAAAATATTTGTACCAAATGAATGCACATACTGTATTCTTATGAAATAAAAAAAAATGTAACACAGCATTAAATACTTGTAACTAGACTATAAACCTAGCACCATTTTTCAACCAGTATACTTCAAGAAGAAGAATGATTCACGCGAGCACCCAAATAATCCCATCTAAAAGTATAATCCCTCGGCAAATAAAGCAAAATCTTATTCCACTCAAAGCGATCGATATCCCAATTACCGACAACGGCGCCAACAAAAAAAAAGAAATAAGAAAAATAAATCACACGTATAGTCCGGAGCAACTCTCGGTTCATTCTCCGCAAGAGCGGCTCTCGCACAAAGCGTCGTAAAAAGCGGCGGCGGCGGCAATTTCGCCCGGAAAAACCAATTCCCTCCTTTACATCCCTATAAAACAGTGATAAATGAATTACCGGGGGGAGGTCGAGTGGGTGGGTGCGGAGCTTCGGAAATGATTAGAATTAATGTCGTCAGCGGCCGACTCCCCGAGGACGGCGGGGAGGGGGAGAGACCGAAGCAAAAGACGCTCTCCGTTCGATAATCGAGTTTGCGCGCGGACGCGTTAATCGCCCCCGAAGAAAATTCAAATTACGGAAGAGGCCGTAGCCGAGGAGGAGTAATCGCCGGTACGGAGTAATTGGGTCAGCGGTTCGCGCGGCGTTTAAAGGGGGGCTGTTGAGATTTCGCGGACGGTCTGCTTTGGACGGATATTTGGGAAATGTCGAAGGAGGCAGGCTGAAAAAAAAAAATAATTACTAAAATTGATAAAAGTAATTGCTTGGTTTAAGAGACGATTGGTTTTATCTGTATCGAAGCAATAGTTTCTTAAATTCAAAAAATAAATATTCATCAAGTAAACAATTTTCTTGTACGAAGTCAATATTTCGTTAAGATAAGAGACACTCATTGAATTTGAAATATGAGTTAGTAGAAACGAGTCTTTAGATTATTAGAAAATACGCTTAGTTGAATTTAGTAAGTTTCTTTTCGGTTTTTTATCTACATACATTTATATATAAATGAATTATAAATGGATCATAATTAAAGGAGTAATAACTGAATGAAAATTTTAATTAGTAATACAAAGCCCAAAAGGTTGAATCCGACCCAAAGTTCAGCTAAATATTTGCACAGTTCAGAATAGAGCGGACTCCCAAGAAGAGATTTAATTACTAACTCGGTTAAGTAACGAAAGGGTTGGTCAATATTGAAACAACCGTAGATAAAAATCATTTAAATATCGCCCAACTCTCTTGTCCTTCTTTATTTCAATATTAGAATGGAAACTCGATCCGCACGACTCACAGATCAATCTTCCAACCACATCGAACGTCAGTGGCCAATTCGCCGCAGACTAATAAAAAGCAAAATAAAGCCGTACGACGGCGAGAGCTCTCCGACGCGTTTTCAAGAAAACGTCGAAAGACGCGCGAGAGGCAACGACGACGGCGGCGGCGGCAGCGGCTTCTCGACCTGTCGGGAAAAGTGAATTCAGGCGCACCGCAATCCGGATCGACTTTCTCACCGACTCACGCAACGGCGGTCTGAGCGGTGCCAGTGTTTTTTTCTTGCCGTCAGTTCGGCCGCTCGCGTTGCGGCTGCAGTCTTAGTCTTTTGGATTCTAATTCGTAGCGTTTCGACTATGCTGCCCGAGGACACAAGGAGAAGAATTATTCTAAGCGTAAGTATCCACTGCAATTACCGTTTAATATTCATTTACAAATCAACCGTCAATTTTAAACTTACCTCATCTGCTTCGTCGAACGACGCAAGACTTCGGAAGCTACCAATTTTTCCAATCCCGCACCGCCGACATTAACAGCATCCGACACCGAATCCCCCGTCGGTCTTCCGGGACGGCGAAAAAAGCAGGTCGGCCTCGAGGGTCTCGGCGAGTGAGTCAGTCGGGCGTCGAAAAAAAGAAGCGGCGCTAAGCATATGCATCAAAAGGCCGCGGGTCAATAATGAGCTGCTGTTGCTTGGCGACGCCGCTGCCGCGCTAATCTGCTCATCCGGCGAAAGGGCAGAGCGCGTCTCGGATCGGTGCTTAGTTGCACGTCTCGAGCCGCGCGGACCGGTGCTTGCAGCATGAAGCGCGGAATCGCCGCTTCCGAGGTCGAGGACGAGAAGGAGGTGAAGGAGGCAGCGGACGAGCGAGAGAAAAGTGGCCGAGCGGGAAAATGGAGGAGGTTTAGGGAGTACTTCGAGAGGGTGAGTGGCGTCGAGATGGAGGAGTTGAGGAGCTTCGAGGGGATCACGCGGATTATGTACCAGCCTACCGATCCCGCCTGCTTGGGTGTCGTTCGCGCGCTGTTTGGTATGTTTTCGGATAATTGTCGGTTTTTTTTATATAAATCAAATATTCAAATATTGTAAACTTCTATAAATGTATACATTTTCTATTAATATGAATAATATTGGAATTTAATTATTTCACAGTAAATTTTAAATTTTAAATCAAACAAGTTTTCCTTATTTTTATTACGAGCCATGAAAATTCGCAGCAAGTGCACGTTTTGGATGACGTTCCATCTGATAGTAGTAATTTTATTTTTATTACACTTTTTTAAAAAAAGAGATTGACTCAATCTTACTCGTCAATTGGACGTATGACTTTGTTCATTATAGACGTTCTGAAGTTACGAGCAATTTAAATTTTATTCTTTCATCCACATTGCAACACCGTGCAACGTAATTTTTCGTTTTAATTTTTAACCGTACAATAATTCGCTCATTTCATGTATAACAGAAAATCTAACGTTTTATGCATTCTCAAATCAAATCCCACAAACACGATAAAATTATGAGCTTCGCATCCCCCAGGACTCTGCATGGTGATAGACACGGTGGACGAAAGGGGCCTCGCGAACATAGACCTAAAATGGGGCAACCCGGACAAGTGCAACTTCCCCCTGATTCACGGACTCAAGCCGCTGCCTCTGCCCTGGATGATCGTCCTGTACGCCGTCATGTGGTCCGGGGCTTTTGGGATAATGCTCGGCTATCGCTTCAAGCTCGCTTGCGGCCTCTTCGTCGCGCCTTACTGGTACCTGTTCCTCTTGGACAAGAGCTACTGGAACAATCACAGCTACCTCTACGGGATCGTTGCGCTGCTGTTCTGGGGCACAGGTGCTAACAGATACTTGTACGTTTGCACAGGAGGTTTTTTTTTTAATTATGTGTGTCGGCGAAACTGGAGCTTTGTAAATTATTCGGGGAGGAGGTTGACGGGCAATCGATTTCCGTTTATTTTTGGCCTGAAAATTGCACCATTGATCGATGTGATACTTCACTGAAAAAAAACTCACTAATGGCAAGTAAATTTTACTTGAATCAAGTAAGATTTACTTGCCATTAATAAATTTTTTTTTCAGTGTTTCCAAGGATGAAATTACATTTTCTGTTTTAAATGCACAGACAAATTTTTTAAACTTTTCTTGAAACACTTGTTTTTTTTTTCGTTTCAGCGCTTTGGACGCGAAGGGGATGAAGGAGGAGGATAAGAGCGTACCTTATTGGAACTATTTTATATTGAAATTTCAATTCTTTGCGCTGTACTTTATTGCGGGCTTAAAAAAGTCGACCAAAGAGTGGCTCGAGGGCTATTCCATGATGTATCTCTCCAATCACTGGGTTTTCGAACCGTTCAAGTAAGCCGCTTTAAAGCAGTCTAATCCTAGATCGTATTCTAATATTTACCGGCGTGTACGGTATCGATTTAATACTTTCGTAAGTATTAACGATTGCAGAAGCCTCTAATAAAGCCTAAGCTGCAATTACTTGAAAAACGATGATGTTAAAGTACCGGTTAATATTATTTTTTAGATTTCAAGTGTTTGTAATAGGATCTCGACAAGCCTCTATTTTATTGACCTGAAATTACATAGATTTAATTTGTTTTTTTAATTAAAATTAACAATTTAATAACAAACTTTAATAAATATATAAAAAATGTTTTTGTGAACTCTAGACTATTCCTATCAACCGCGCAAACGGATTACTACATCGTCCACTGGTTCGGCTTCATCTTCGACCTGACCGTGGGCTTCTTCATGCTGTTCGACGTCACCCGCATCCCGGCGATGTTCTTCTGCACGGCCTTCCACCTGATGAACTCTCGGCTATTCAGCATTGGTAACGCACGCCCCCCCCCCCCCCTCGCGAAATTTCCGACGATGACGAAAGAAGCTGCACTGCTTTTCAGGGATGTTCCCTTACGTGTGCCTGGCCACAATGCCGCTCTTTTGTCGCGTCGACTGGCCCCGGAAGCTGCTGCGCGGTTGTGATTCCCGGGACAATGAGGAGCAGCAGCAGCCCGGAGGGAGGAAGAGGAAGCAGGAGAGGGGGAGCGGAGGATCCAGGAGCACCTCCAGGAAGCAGAGGTGCGTCGCGGCCGCGCTCCTGATTCATGTCGTGCTGCAGTTCTTCCTGCCGTACTCGCATTTTATTACGAAGGTATGCCGCGGGCTGCGGTTGCGGCCGAGAAGTTTCCCCAAATTGGGTAACGTTACGTAAAGGGGAAGGATGCAATTTTAGCTTTTTTATGGAAATTTCGGGTTGAGATGTTAGAGTTAGATGTAAATTAATTCCTTTTTTTTATTTTAAGCCAAGTGAAAATTTACGATTAAATTTTTAATTTTAGATAGTCAAGTGTTCACTGTAAGACCTATCCTTTTTATGCAGGAGGAATTATTCTCAATATTTGAGTGAAAGGAATTTCTATTTATAAGAAAAAAATTCTTTTTATTATAAATAAATTTCGTTATTTTGTCAGAAAAAAAAATTTATTTATAAAAAAAAAACAGAATCCTTTTCAAATAAATAGGAAATTCACCTCACTCAAATATTGAGAAGAATTTTTTCAGTGTACTAAAATATCCTCAAATGTTTACACTTTAAATCTTGCGTTTCCGCAAAGACTCAATTGCTTCATACTGAAATAACGTCGATGCGGTTTGTTAAAGGGTTACAACAACTGGGTTCCCGGACTGTACGGTTACTCCTGGGACATGATGGTCCATGCTTGGGATACGGTACTGGTTGTGGTAAAAGTACGGGACAACGAAAACCAGAAGGATCACTTCCTGGATCCTCATTTCTGGTCGCCCAACGACAGGTGGACGAAGCACGGCGATATGGTTCGCCAATACGCTTTTTGCATAAAGGTAAAAAGGCGGTCGAAACCAATTTTATTCGCCGAATGAAAAAAATTCATTTTTCCCCCCGCTTCTTCCGGGCAGGAAAACTTGGAAAAAGCGAGAAGCAGACGGTCCAGGAAATCTTGGCCACTTCTGTCGTCGAACGTGAGCATCTACATAGACATTTGGTGCTCGTTGAACAATCGCTTTCAGCAGAGGCTCATTGATCCGAACGCGGACTTGCTAACGGCTGACTGGCATCCCCTGAAGCCAATCCCGTACGTAATGCCGTTGCTTCATCAATTTAGTTCATTCAGGTAAGAGCATATGTTGCATTTCTTGGACAGATGTAATTATTCCTTCGTTCGTACGGTTTTAATGTTTCGTAAGAAAATATAAACCGCGGATACGTAATATATGGCATATTTTGCCGATTCTCCGCACACTGATATAAGACTAATAAATTTTGCATGCTTATCAAAGCCTCTATAACTTATAATTTAACGCACACTTGTACAAATAGCGCTACAATAACACAATTTTCGAAAGCTTACTCTATCATTGATTTATTCCGACACCTACTAAATAAACAAAAAACTAATATTCAAAAAATGAAAAGACTCGTTCCCCCAATTCCTCGAATTGCGCAAAACAAAAACCGAGTCCGTCGTTATAAAAACCTCTCAACCTTGTCAGCTTCCTCGGCAGATCATCCCTCGATGTACATCCTCAAGACAACAAAAAAAAAAAAAAAAACCGCGCGTCCGCACGCACTGAGAACGTCGGCCTCTCAGTTTCTCAACCCCCAATTGCGCAACTCTCTGCCTTCTTCACAGGCCGGAGCTCGACAAGCTGCAGCAGGAAGTGTTCTCCTGGTCGAATTACACGGACGTCCTATTCGTGGCGGACTACCCGGGCCTGTGGCTCGAGAACTACATCGAGCGCTCGCTGCACAACGTCACCATCCGGGTGCTCGAGGGCGAGGTAGCTTACCACGAGGAAGTGGAAGGCTGCAGCCGTAAGCCGACGACAATAGGCAGAGGCGGCTCCGCTGCAGTCGCCACCGGAAGCTTCCACAAAGTCCTGACCACCAGTCCGCATCCGGCCTGCTACATGTACACCTTCGCCAATCGCACAAAGGAGCAGCTGGACGCGAGGGGGTAATTTTCCCCGGGGCTTGTTTTTCTTTTAAGCGAGGAGAGCTTAATTGACGATTGTTTCGCGGATGAATGGAAAAAGGAGTTGTTGTTGCTTCCCGTTTCTTCGTCCGGCGGATTCTTGACGCTGCGGCGTTTTCTTTGCCGAGGATATACGCGCGAGTGTAGAAAAACACTGACGGGGCGGGGGTTGACGGTTGGGGCTTTTATTACTTTTAATGATTCACTTGAAATTATCGCTGCGTCTCGCAAAATTTCAGTCATCATCAACTTTTCGCAATCTATAATTATATACTTTCTACAATCGCGCAGACGAAAGATAACGCACTTACTTAAAATTTTCTACATCGCGTCGAACCCCCCCTTATCTTATCTCTCGAAATTGCTAAAACTCCTTGCAAGTAACCCGCAATAAAAACACTCTCCGATCCACCCGCGCACCAACTAACACTATCCGGTACCCGAGTCGCGCTAACCAAAAAAAGCCTCTCGGCGAAGCCCGGTGTACACAGCGTCTCTAACGCAACGCGTCTCTAATTTCAGCATAAAGCAGCCGGCGCCTGCGCGCGACGGCTTTCCCATCCTGAAGGAGATCGGACACAAGGTCGACGAGCTCGGCCGAGCGGTGGGCCACGTCGTCAACGCCGCGCTGCACCTGACCGTCGGCCTGCCGATGATACGCAGAGTTCCCTCGAGCTGAAACGGCTTAGTTTTGTAATCTAAGCGCGTCGCGCGGTGCTATACTCGATTTGTTGCAGCTTGCCGTCTTCTTCTTTATGTACTTCTTGTTCTTCGTTCGGTGTGATGTAATTTGTGTCTTGCGTAAGCGCGCGAGGATTAGTTGACGGAGATTGTTTCATATGTTTATTGTGTATACACCTGTTGGAATAAATAAATGTGGATGGTCGTGAGATTTGCTCGGTGTTTTATTTGCGACCGAGGCGTTGAAATTGTTAGTTTTTATTGTTATAAAGTGCTGAAGAGAGAAATCGGAGACGCTGACTTGTATAAAGATAGACTAAAAAATGCTTGCTATAAGTGCTTTAAATTCCGCGAGAACAAATACTCGCTTTAGAACGTGTTATGAAATTAGAAAATTCTTGTACAAGCTAATTAATTTTAACGGGCATAGACAACAGTATTGTGTACTTGCTATTATTGACTTTTCAATAAATTTATATGGTTAATCAAACACTGACGCAATTTTGTGTAAATAGGAATATTAAAACGATTAGTGAGCGTAAGAAAATTCCTAATGACATGTCTTTTACATAAACAAACTACAAATACATTTAAAAGTAAAATGAAGTGTAACTCGATAGTTTTTCCTGTGGCATCTCAAACAATAGTAAAAAGTAGGTTTGCTTCCGTATAATAATTTTTCTAGAAAAAAAAAATCAGTAAACATACAAATTTGTTTTCTAATTTACTATTTTCCTTTACACAACCTATTTAACTCAGCACCGAAATCCAATTACAATCTCGTCGCACTTATAAGAATCCGGAAAAAGTTCGCGGCCTTTAATGTCGAACCTTATCTCCGCCATCCTTATCGCCGTCCTTATCTCGCATCTCAACAATCGGATTCGCGCTCCGGCCGTTTTTATACATATACATCCAGACTCGGCTAATCGGCGCGGCAGTTCCCCCGGCTAATTCTCGGCGAGCGACGAGCCGCTGACGTACGTCACGTGAATTATCTGCTCGCGGGGAGCGATAAGCGCGGCCAGCGCGCGCCTCCAGACGCGTGTCGCGCTCCCACGGAGGTCAGTCGTTGCCATGAGTCGCGGCGGCGAGTTCTGCTCCTCCGTCGCCGACTGAGACGGTCATGGAAGCCAGTAACGAGGAGGTCAAGCCCGCGGACCCGCTGGACCAGGCGCTGGACCAGCTGGGAAGGGGCTCCGGCATGCTGTGGATGATCTTTTTCTTCACGATGCTGCCGACCATCTTCGCGGGGATGCACTCGAATACGTACATATTCATTGCGGAGGTGAGAGAAAGAGAAATTGTCGAGTGGGAAGTGGCGGGAGAGTGATGGATTTGTATAAGGGAACGTTTTTGTGGAGTAACAGTTCGTTTTTGTCGATTGGTGATTAGTAGTGGAAAATTTGAGAGAGGCAAATTACGTATACTTGTGAAAGATCTGCGGAACAGATTATTTTGTTCTATTGTAAAATGTATGACGAGTTATTTATTACCCTTTGTATGCGTGTGAAAATTTCCAAAAGACATCGAATAATTATTACGTATTTCATTTTTAAAAGTAAAATTAGTGTAGTCGTTTAAATTTATTTGCAACAGGTTCTACACGCAATCTATAAATAGGACTATTATAAGTAACACTTTGTTTGTTTACATATTCTTTCAATTGCCGGTTATATCTAAGTAGACCGGGTACAAGCTTAAATTTAAATTATTAGCTGATTCGGGATTTTTGTTTTCAGCTATACGAAGCAAATGGACAAATATTAAAATAGAGGAGGATTTGAAAACTTAGGCAAAATTAAAAGTTTATAAATCATTTATTAATTTAGCTTACTGAGAATAAGCGCGCTACCCTTCATAAAAAAAATCATGCATTATATATTATTTCATATAACAAAATCTCCTTTTGTTTCACTTGGCATTCTTCTAAAATCAAAAGAAAATTTCCCTCTTTATCTAAAGAATGCCCATTCGTAACAATGTACATCATCATTGATAAGAACGAATCCAATTACATCACTATCTTCAACAAAGACACCAAATTAAAAAAAATGCAAAATAGCATCGAAGGATACTTCGTCCTCCGACCACCGAGCAAAGACTCGACCCTCGCTCGTTCCCAAGAGCAAATAAAAAAAATTAAACCAAAAGGCAAAAACTCGACGTTGCAGATCCCCACGCACTGGTGTGCGGTGCCGGAGTTGACAAAGGCCAACTGGACTATGGAGCAGATCCGGAACGTCTCGTCGGCAGACTCGTGCCACAAGTACGACTGGGACTACTTGCGTCTGGCCGAAATCGGCTTCGAGGAATCGCTGAAATACGCCGAGGCCCATCACGAAAGCGCCGGCCTGCTCGAGTGCGACGAGTATAATTACGCGGACGACGTCGAGCGCAGCTCCTTGGTCGAGGAGGTATTGTATGCTCTCTCTCTCGATCCGCACGCGCACCTTTTACCCATAGAAGCCCTTTCTATGGAAATTTCGCCACCCCCCTTTAAAACACTACTATCCGACTTTTCCGCCGAGTAATAATACTGTATGCTTATCGGCGCCTTAGAATAAAGGATCTTTCAAGCCGAAGCTTTGAGAGCTTCATTCATACAGAAACAATTTCCCGATAAAAAAAAAAAGACATCCATTTTTACTACCTTCTTCTCGAACAACCGAACCAAACACAAGTCACTCACTCATCGATATATTCCCTCTTTCCTCCCTCCCCGCAGTGGAACCTGGTCTGCAACCGATCCGCGCAGCGGGCGACGACTCACATGGCGCTGTCGCTGGGCAAGCTGGTGGGCTCGGGGGTGCTCGGGGTGAGCGCCGACAAGTACGGCCGACGCACCATCTACGCCCTTGGCATCGTCATGTTCGTGATCGCCGGACCGGCGAGCGCCTACGTGCCCTACTACTGGGCCTTCGTCCTCCTACGGCTCGTTCACGGGATGAGCTTCTCCGCGATCCAGTTCTCCTCGCTTACCACGCGTGAGTATTGTGTTGCGGGGGACTTAAACTTTATATCGAGGAATGCCGCGACTTTGTTTTGAGAAAGGAGCTATATAAACGCGCGGGTAATAAATCGCGCCGCGGCGGAATGAGAGAATAAAAAACGCGCGGTTATCGAGGCCGTAAAAAAAAAAAGAAATAATCGACGGCTCTTTGTGCATTGCAATAATTCTAAACTATTACAAAAACGAATCTGCAGACCCGCCGACACCTGCAGCCCACGAAAGCTTTTGTCCCGGCCTGTACCCGCAAGGTAGCCTAGTCCTTTCCTCGGCCAAGCTCCTCCTCCCGACAAAAGCTCTCTCTCTCTCTCTCTCACCTCGCGACATAGACTCTATAGATCGGGGCAGCACCTGAGAGAGCGGAGAGAGAGAGAGAGCGACTCATTTTCTTGGCATTGTTTGCCGCCTGCTCCGCAGTGACAGAGGCGGCCGGCAGCACGCACAGGCAATGGATGGCCGTAGCCTTCAATTGTGGCTTCGCCAGCGGCTCAATCTTCGTCGCCGGAATATCTTATTTGGCCAGCGAATGGAGACAGGTCCAAGTAGCCACCTCGATGCCGGCCCTCGTACTCGTCGTATTCATGTGGTAGGTGTGCGCAAGCCGCGAGACAAGCTATATAGACGAGAGAGGGGTATATATATATATACCAGACCGCCTCGGGCGGCGAGCTATTATAGGGCCGCATTGTGCGAGCTCCCGCGGGGCCTGACACGGCGACGCTCTTTTTCGCCTTTCCTCTCATTTTTTTTTTCTTTGCGCCAATTTCGAGGGCACGACAATGGACCGGAGAGAGGACCCGAAAATTGGCCCGAGCAAATGACCGATAGGCGCGGCGGTGATTAAACGGTGTCGGGCGTTGCGCAATTGGGCTTGCTTTCTTTTTTACTTTTATTAGCGTTAGAGCTGCCTTTTACGGTATAACGTCTGTTCTTTTGACATTTCGAATGTGCTTTTTAGAAAGAAAGAAAAACTTTTTTTCGGAAAAAATTAATAATTAATTTTCTTGAAAAAAAAAAAAAAATCACACGCCCAGGTTCATGCCGGAATCCCCGCGATGGCTGATCTCCCAAGGCAGGCGGAAAGAAGCCCGAGCGATCGTCGAAAAGTGGTACGGACCGATCGAGGAGCCCGATCCGTCCGCAGCTGCGCAGCAGCAGCAGCCGCTGGCGTCGGAGATCGACGCGAAAAGCGAGAAAAGCAGCCTTCTCGCGGACCAGGTGAAGGGCTTGAAGAGCATGTTCAGCCACTGCGAGCTGCAGAAGCGGGCCTGGATTTCGTTTTTCACTTGGATGACTGCCTCTCTTACCTACTACGCTCTGGGTACGAGATTTATTACACATCTATTCGAGCCAAAGGCCGTTAATCATCGATATATACAATATATATATCCCTTTCAATTTCGTCTTAGCCCTGAACGTCGACAACTTCGCGGTGAACTACTACCTCTACGCGGTTCTGATGGGCGTGACAGAGATCCCGGCTTACCTGGTGCCGATGCCGATACTGATGGTGATGGGTCGGCGAAAGGCGAGCTCGATGCTCTTCATCGTTTGCGGCCTGCTGCTGATGATCATACTCGGAATATCGCGCTCCTCCACCGTCGCCATCATCGTCGCCAGCCTCGTCAGTAGATTCGCGCTGTCGGCCGCTTACGGAATCTTCATACTCTACACGTCCGAGTTCTTTCCGACGGTGAGTCTGGGATTCTATGTGGTAATTATGCTGAAAAGACAATGATGCGGTTATTATGTTTATTAAATTGACGTGCGGCTTGTGAAAAATGTCAATTTACGGTGTTCACCGTTGTGGATCGTTTACGGGAATTTATCCTACGTGGAAGTTTATGACAAAATTATAATCAATTTTAATCAGAAAGTATGAATCATTTGATCGACATGGATATTGTCAATCTCTCTCAAGTGAAGGAATTCGGTTAGATAAACGATCTCTCTAAAGTAGAATAAGTAAAATTTTCACTTATTTCGGAAGTGAGTATATGATTTTCACGCATAAATAAGTGAAAATATTATTTTGAAAATTAAGCAGTTGAAAATTAACTATTTTATAAGTGAAAAATAACACGAAAATTTGAATTTTCTGAACCCTTACACGATTGTCACATAATTAACCTTTCGACACGGCGAATAAATGCTTATACAAGTGAATTTTCACTCATTCCACTTTAGAAAGACAGCTCTCCCACAAAACTAAAATCTTCGCCCTCTCTGTCTCTCTCAGGTCTCCCGTAATTCGGCGCTAGGCACCAGCTCGTCCATGGCTCACGTGGGCAGCATAATGGCGCCGTACAGCGTGGACAGCCTCGGGGAGCTGGCCTGGTGGGCGCCGAGCACGCTGTGCGGCTCCCTGGCCCTCGTCGCCGGGCTGCTCTGCCTCTCGCTGCCCGAGACCCGCGACCGGCCGCTCGCCGACACCGTCGAGCAGGAGGTCGCCGATGGACGCGGCGCCGTATCCTTCGGGAAGACCTGCGGCTGCGCCTGACGGAACGACCTGCAGGGGAATTGTTGCGTTGACGGCTCGATGTACATACGAGTTTTTTTTTAAGAATTTTGATGCGAATTATTTATCAGTTTTTAGAGGATTTACAGTGAAAGACTGCCTGACGATCGGTTGAGCAAATTGTTGTTGAGCTTGTTGCGTTTTATCGGCAGTGTACTGAAAAGGAAAGAAGCTAGAAAAGTCCGTGTAATAAAAGAATTAGCCTCGTTCTCTTATATCAGATAAACTGATATAGGTAATGATGC
Source organism: Ormyrus labotus (assembly GCA_035582975.1). Taxonomy (NCBI): domain Eukaryota; kingdom Metazoa; phylum Arthropoda; class Insecta; order Hymenoptera; family Ormyridae; genus Ormyrus; species Ormyrus labotus. The sequence goes on from JAWWEO010000009.1 coordinate 11,882,871, forward strand.
CAAGTTGCTTCGCTATTTAATTGAAGATTCTTAGTAAAAAGTTTTGTTAGATATATTGCGCGATAAGAATCTTTAATTAATTAATTATACGAATTAAAAGCAATTGTTGTTAGATAGAAAAAACTTATAAATAAATTTTATATCGATTTAAATGAATGATTTAAATGACGTACCCATCAAACGGCAGAACAATTCCAAATGAATTCTTTTTAGGTTAACTCTGTTTTAAAAGTATTGTGAATCGTTTTGCCACATAGGAATAAAAATATTTAATTTTAATATTTGTTCTATACAAACACCTAACGGTTGCATTCAGCAATAATTACTGTACATCTTACACAAAGTATTACGGAAATTACATTTTTAATTTATAAAAGTTCTGTTTCGAGTAACACCTTCATTTTTCTTTATCCTCTGATCCTGAATATAAAAATAAATCCTTTTTCCTGTTTTATTCCAGTTTTTCCTATTTTATTGTGTCCTGAAAAATTTATTTTTAATATAACAATATTAGCAGAGAATATAATAATTAACAGTAATTAATGTTATTGCATATTAATTACATTAATATACCCAGATTTTTTTTTCCAGGAGACTTAATTGATTCGATATTCTATCAATATACTTACGAGGAGAGGGCACATTTGGGCGATGTGCTCCACGTTCCAGTAGAGATTTAAAAATTAAAATTAATTGTTTAGTTGTATGTTAACCTCTCTTATGATCATAATTGCTTATTTATTTACGTTGTTATCAGATTCATTTTTCTTTATTCAACTGGTAATTTAATTTTAATTTTTAAAGCTCGTGGAAGGCGATAATGGAACGCAAGTACTGTCGGTAAAGCCAACGAATGATCGTTGGTAAAATCGTGCAGGGGCAGGGTAAAACTTCCTGAAAATCACGTGGTCAGCAACCTCGTGGAAGTCAAATTGTCTACTTCGGAAGTAAGGTTATATTTACTGCATCATGTAGTATTGATAAAAAGATTGTTCAAGCAGTTATTTTACGCTTAAATATTTTGTTAAAACCTTTTGTTTGTTATAAATTTTTGTACCAGAGAAGTAATTTATTAAAGGTAAATTAATTTTTTTATTCTAAATACAATAAATCGTTTTAAAATTCATCTAAAATAATACGCTTACATTTTTTCCACGTTTCAGTAGTTTTAATTCATTACAGAGTTTTGTAATCAAAGAATTTTATTATGACCCGTTTTGCAAGAGCTAAAGGTTCTAAATCATCTAATGAAAGGATACCACATGAACCAACACCATGGAACATTTTGAAACAACAGCTGGAGGGTGCTTTGGAGAAAGAAGAGACTCAAAAAAAAACAAAATCAGCTAAAGAACTTTTGAAAGAAAAAGAGCTTTATTATACTGATACTGTAGGAAATGTAAATAATGACTGGGCAGAATTTGATAGTTCAAAACCCAAAACGAATAATGTAAAAAAAGGTAAAGTAGAAAAGAAGCCAAAAGAGAAAAAGAAAAAATTGACGGAAGCTATTGATAGAACTGAATTAGAAGAAGTTGCAGATAAGTCGAGTGATAAAATAGAAAAACCTTTAAAAATTAAAGATAAATTGAAACAAAAACACCTTAAGCTGAAAAAAAATGTTCCAAAAGGTGTTGGTGATAATGGTCCTATACTTGAAGTTGAAGATAAAAAGGATAATTTGGATAAAAAGAGAAAGAATAAACAGAATGATAATACAACGATAAATGCTGATGCTAAACAGTTCAAAAATAAAAAAAGGAAATTGAAATCAAAGAATGAAACTGAACCTTTAGAAAAATCAGAAAATGCAAGCCTGGATAAAAGTGAAAATAATACAGAATCTAATAAATTAAGTAAACGTCAAAAGCGCAATCAAAAGAAACAAAATCAAAAATCTGAAGAGAAAAATCTAGAAAATACTTTTAATGTAGAAGGAAATGATTGGAATGCTTCTGTCAAATTTGACAAAGAAAAGAAATTTAATGGCAATGGAGATGGTAACGGAAGACCAAATAAATTTCAAAGACGACCATGGATTGAAGATCCACTTGATTACAAGAATTTTAAGCGATTTGGAAATAATGTTCCAAAAAAATTTCAAAGAAAAGTTGCCAAACCACGAGATGAAAGAGAACAAAGACCACAAAAATTTGAAAATCCAACCAAAGTTACAATTAATGGAATGGAAGTAGAAATTGTAAAGTACGATGGATATCCAATCAAAAAAGATGATGCTGAAAGATTGATTGCATTACGAAAAGAAATGGTTTTAAAAGGTATAAAGCTAAATTTAAAAAATTTGTTCATAATAAATTAAACCAAGTTTTAAATCATATCATTAATCATTTTTTTTTACTGTAGGTATACCAAAACCTGACATAGATGCAGCAATGAAATTGGAAAGGCGAAAATGTGAAAAAGCTCTAGCTCGCATTAGAAAACAAGTCTGCTTCCACTGTAGAAAGGCAGGTCATAATTTATCCGATTGCCCAGAACTAGGAAGAGAAGAAGCAGGCACTGGAATCTGTTTTAAATGTGGATCAACTGAACATACTCATTTTGAATGTAAAGTAAACAAATCTGATGATTACAGATATGCAAAATGTTTCATTTGTCGAGAACAAGGACATATTGCAAAGCAATGTCCAGATAATCCAAAGGGCCTATATCCTGATGGTGGTTCATGTAAAATATGTGGTGAAGTAACTCACTTGAAAAAGGACTGTCCTGATTTAATTAAAGAGAAAGAAGAAAAATCAGTGACTCTTGACACTATAAATGATAATAATTTGGAGGCACTAGAAGAAGAATGTCCCAAAGTTAATAGGGTCAATAAACCAATCATAAAAAAAATTATTACATTTTAAAATAATCAATTCTTATAATAAAATATTTCATTTATAAGTATTTAGATTTTTTTTCGAGATAGACCTCTCAGGATCCTCTCCAGTAGCCTAGTGTGGCCTAGCCAATAGTTCTCACTTAAGACTTCGATATCTTTAATTTTTTCATTTTCCTATTTTCTTTTTACTTTATACATAACTTCCTACTCAATCCATTTCCGCATTTAACCAGGGTTATACCTGTGGAGCAGTAAAACTTATAGACAAACTCAGTGAGACAAATCCTGACAAGGAAAATATGCAAAAGAGATAGCTAGTGTATTGGAAAATATTCAAATTTTGATGTCTACACATTGTAAGATGCAAAACACGCCTAACCAATCACAAAAAGTTGTATAGGCAGCGAGCACCCATTTATGAAGGACGTGTCCAGCGCAATTTTACTTTGAAGATCGGCAGAGGTATGCTCACGCCACCATGCTCGTGCGTCGTTGTATATACATTTATATGGATTTCTTATTTTATTAGCGCACTAAAACACGTTTATTTTCGTAAAAGCTCAATATTTATTTGAATGTATTTTACATTTAGTGCTTGATGTTATAAAGCATTGAACACAAATTTTGTTATTGTACATAAAACACAAACTGTATTATTCATCGCAGTTTAATCAATTTTTAAATGTTTAATCATTTTTTAATTGTTATAGAACTAATTTACAATTACTTATTTTGCTATCTACTTGTACCATCTGCTACTTTAACGTTAATATCCTACAGACTTTACAAAGACTATTTTTTATTTACCTTTATTTATAATTTAAAAAATGGGAAAATACGTATTCCTTATATCTTTTTTATAATGAATTAAAAAGCTGGATACCTCTGTAATATTTTATGCTCATTTTAAAATATACAATTTGCCTTCATTAAAATGACTTATAATAGAAAGATGTTCTATATTTAAATAAATACAAAAATTAGAATTTGTATTATTTTTCTATTATTTTCATATATATATAATCATAAATGCATTTACAGCAATTTATTTCTCCATTACTAGCAATTTTTAATTCGATTGTACATTTATTCATACGACATAATTTTAAATCGCACTAATCAATCTATCAATCTTTCGAGCGATTCAATATTTTGACTTTTGATCTTATTTTTTACTATAATACAAATTCCTTAATTAAGCTGCTTTGCGTTTTAACTCTTATATTTTTATTATACTTAAAATGTAAAAAATTGTTATTATTTGCTTTTGTAACTTTCTTATTCACATTTGACGTAAGTAACCGTTTAATGATTGCTAGACGAATAATATTTGCATTTATGTAATACAAATTGATCAATCTTTTAAAGATTATTCCTATAGTTTATCTTAAAAATACGATTATATTTAGCTTTTTCAATAGAAGCCTTAGCTTTCTACTGAAATTATTTAATCAAATAATTCTACAAGTTCATTATAGATAATGAACTTTAAAAAATTGATTTTAATTTTGGTCTACCTAAAAATAACATTTTTTATATATTGTTTTTTTTACAAAATGTTTATATGTAAACCATAATTTTGTTATTTTAATAGATTCAATGCATGACACTTCACTTCATTAAGTTTATTATAAACATTAAAGTTATTTTATCTCAAAATCAAAAGAATATTTTAATATTCTTTATAAATTTTCAATCAAAAATAATTGTTTTTTAACATTTTATCTGTTAAAATTTCCACAAAAATTTCATAACCAATTTAGTCGTGTAATTTTGCTTTGCTTGTTTTCCTATTTTAAATTAAAAAGTCATTTTGTACAGCTTAAAAATTTATAAATAGAACTAGCAATATGTAAAGATATATCTTATTAACAAATAAGCCACAATGGGACTTTATATATAATATTAAAGATCACCAAATTCAGTATTTAAATTTCAAATTGATTGATTGAATGTACCATCTTTGGTTTTGATACAAATAATTACAAATCTATTATTCCCACTTTATACTAATCAGCGTTTAAATAAAAAAAAACTTTATCTCTTATATTAAACATTGCAGCAGATAAACAGTGTTATGTTTCTGAAAATTTCCCTGCTATGTAGCTTCTGCTTTATGTGCCGACTCTATGATTTCTTTCAAACATCGTCCAAATTCCTCTATTATCAGTTTTTCCGATGTTTCATCATCAAACATATTTCGCTCCGCTTCTTCTGCTTGTGCCATCAAACACTGACAGGTCATTTCTACTACTTTGTCTGTTAAGAAATTAAACGGTTGCCTGGAAATTTCAAATTAACCAATAAATAAAACATTCATGTATAAAAGTGGTAAAATTATGTAAGTAAAATTATTTACCTTGCGCCTGTATTTGATGCAGCAGGAGGTCTAAAGGTTGCGTCAGTTACTTGTTGCATCTTTGTTTTATTTAACGTCAATTGAGTCGTTCTAACTTCAACAGCTTCAGCTAAATCTTTTAATGATTTTTTATGAAGCGTCGGTTCTTCTACATTTCGACAACCGATACATTTACAATTTTCTGAACAAGGTATCTTGGCCTATAAAAGAAATATTATTGCAACAGACTTTAATTAAAAAATTAAAAATTAAAAATTTAAATATTTTACACTAGTATTTGGAAATATTTTAATTTGAAAGATTTAATAACATCAAAGACAAATATGGCTAGAAATTCTATTCTTTTATAGAACATCTGCCGACATATTTATATTCATAGAACATTCGACGGAAATTTCGACTGTGATTTTTCGTAATAACAATTCTTTTTAAATTTTAATTACCTCATAACATTCGCAATAGTTCTTCAAACAACCGCTACGCTTGCAATTACAACCTTTATTATGTCTTCTAATGTCTTCTCCAGTTTCACGACCTTTGCCAATTTTCGGTCGGAAGGCGTTGGGGTTTCGTTCCAAACATGATTTAATAGCCCGTTGTCGTTCTTCTTCATTTCCGAGGTTATTGGAACAGTTGTTACAGTTACACATATGACAGAATTCTCCGTTGGCGAAGCAATCGCAATATCTGCATGCATACATTTTAGATTAGTATATAATAAAGCAAAATTTTACTTTCAAGAATTGACGTTTCTAATAGAACAAGGTAGGTTGGAATGGACGTTCTGCAATTCTTTACACCATCTTGGTGGAAGGCTTTTAGATTTTCATTTTTCTTTTAAATCGACAAAAACAAATGAATGTCACGTTCCAACCGAATGTTTTTTAATATTTGATATACATATAGACAAATTAATAAAATGAATGTAATAAAAGAAACACATTTTTAAAGATATTTTTACAAACTTTTTATCAAAAAAATAATAATAGCATAGCTTTTACTCACAACTTCAAACATTGGGATTTTGTACAGTTGCACGGTTTTCGAGGTCTAATGCCGTTTGAGTCATTGTTATTAAACGATTTTGACTTTGATTCCGATAATGAAGCATTTGCCGAATTCCCTATGGAACTCTGTGAAGTATTTAGTAAAGTTGGGGTCGACTGTTGAGATTTCTGTTTCGTTTCTTCAGCCTGCATTTAAAGAAGAATGTTTCATTTGATGTCGATTTAGTTTTTTAAATAATTTTAATTTACATCTGATTTGTTATAAATAAATAAAACATACTTGAAGATATCCAGCTGGAAGGACTACTATATTTCCAACATTGGAATTAGTAGATAAAACAGCCTGTCCAGAAGTAAGTTGGCTTAAAGCCGACGCAGGTATAGTAACTGTATTACTTTTCGATTGTGAACCAACAGGTGTAGTGGCTGGAATTATTAGTCTTTGGCCACTACCAGACATTGATGTTTTGGGAGCCACAGTTCTCAACGTTTGGCTGCCAGTATTTAATGGCACTACCTACAATTATAAACATTATAATGAGTAAAATATTATAGATAAAATATAAGAAGACAGTAATTTCTTTCACAATATACAAACCTTTACAATTTGCTGTTGGCCTCCTATTTTTTGAGTAACACCCACTGTTTGAAGTGTTGTTGGCATTTTTGTTTTTCCTACTGAAAGAACATTACTTGTGCCGGAAGATGGTGTACTTACAAGTCGAACATACTGTACCTACAATTTAAGTCCGTTATAAAATATTTTGAAATTGTGTTATTAAGTTATAGAAATAAGAATTTTTGTACCTGACGTCCAGGTACTTGAATTTGATGAACTTGATTAGAATTGATTGTTTGATTAGCTGGTATTCTTATAATAGGATTGTTATTATGCATTGCACCTGGTTTTATTGTACTCTAGAAAATAAAAATGCTTTTTTAGTTTTAGTTTTACAAAATTTGATACTAAATTGTAATAATTTTAATCTTACTTGTCTAATAATAACTTTCTGTGAGTTTTGCTGCATAACTTTACTGTTTGAAGAAATTGTTGTTGTCTGAGAATTAGTTGCCTTGGTTTGTCCTGATACAGCTGGAGCTGGTAGTATTTTTGCTGGCGATTTGACAGCACTATTTGGAACTATTGTCAGTTTTGTTGGTTGAGCTGATGTTGATTGAACCAGTTTATTGACAATAATACCCTAAAAAAAATTTTGTTAAAATCAAATTCAATTTAAGGATTTTCACTTCAATAATTAATAATAATGAAATTACCGTTTGTTTCTGAGTTGAAGATGGTAAAATATGTTGCACCTTATTAGTTGGAAGGAGTCCCATTTGCTGTGCTTGAGCAAAAGTAATTGTTTTTGTTGGACTGCCCAAATTAGACGAGCTACTACTTAAAAATTTGATAGTTTGTCCTTGATTATCAGAAGGAGATGAAGCAATCAAAAGTTGTTGACCGCTTTGAGGTTGTGTATTAGTCAATATCATTTTGGTATATACCTGTAAACAGTAGAAAAATATTTATAAAAATAAGTAAATTATTAATAAATTTTATTATGTAAATTATCAAAAAAGAATCTTACATTTCTATTCTGCGGCATATTTTGACCACCTCGCTTTCCAGATTGAACTGTTTTCACACTTTGAACATTGCCTAACGTAATATTACCAGATGTTTTTGCAACAATATTTTGTTTGTTACCTGGTGCAGACCTAATTTGTACAATATTACCCTCTCCTGCTTTACCTGTTATTAAACTCTGAGCTATTGATTGCAACTGATTAGTAGATGCCGATGCTGGATGGGAAATTTTAAGAATTTGACTTGCACCACCACCTGAGGCTGGAGAAACAATCATTATTGATTGACTTTGAGATGTGGAGGCCAAATTACTCTTCATCTAAAATAAAATAAAAATTATTTTTTGGTGGATTAAAGAATCAAAACTTAATTTTTATTTTCTATTATTCAACAAAACTTTAAGAGAAAAATAGTTTTTAAAAGTTAAACTTACTGAAGGATTAGAAGACACCCTTTGCAGAGTCGGTTTTGTCTGTAAAACGAGATTCTGGCTATTCTGATTAGCTGTAGTATAAATTATTTGTTCAGTCTCTCCTTCAACTTGCGATACGTCAGTCATTTCTATATCATCAGGAATAATGATCTCACTTTCACCCTCCTCCATAACAGTATGAGTTTCCTCTGTAGTCATAACTTCTTCTGCATTCATGCATTCTAATTCAGCTTCTATATTTGCTAAGGTTTCATAATCAGCTGATCCATATTGTTCACTGCTTTGTGACAAAGTTAAAGAGTTTAATTCAGAATCAGATAGCGCCTGAGAACTTAAGGCCACTGACTCTACCAGCGTCCGACTACCCTGTCCTTTATTTACAGACATGGTAAGAACGTATTTTCAGCACTGTTCTGAAAGAAGAAATAATGAAAAAAGTTATTTTCTTCTCAATTTTAATTAAAAAATCTTTATTTTAGGTCCAGATTGTACAATTTGTAATCATGTGTTTATTTGTAAGCACCTAAGGTAAACCATTAGCAGACAGTTTTTCTGAATAAAAACTTAATTTTACAAACAATTCCTGTTTTGAATAGCTTTTTAGAAAAAAAAAAACCTGGTGAACATTTAAAAAATCAAACGCATCTTACAAACCTACGAAAATACTCACACTGTTCTCTTGATTTAAAAATTCAAAAATTCAAACTCAAGTCCGTCGCGCACCACAATACTCTGATCTCCAATATTGCTCAAGGTAACATATTTGCATTTTATAGCTAAATCTAAGCGCGTATATTGTATTTTGTAGTCCGAAATCTCAATTATTTAAATAAAAAATTACAATAATCGTAGCGTACCGAAAAGCCAAGGAACATTAGCGCCATTATTGCCTCGAACGCGCCATTTTCCACGGAAGCAAAACTTGAAATTCCAAACTTTCAAAATTACTAAAACAGAGTCACGAGTGCACGACAATCTTAAAGATTAAAAGCCTCTAGCCGCGCGATTAAAAGCAATCTTTCAGAAGCAAGAATGTTAATTCTAAAGCCGTAAGGCGAAATGCGTCGAATAATACAAACTTAACCTAAAATTTGAAAGTTCGTATCAAGAAAAACTGTAGTGAAAGAGAGAGACGGAAGGAGAGACAATTGGAACGAAGTGGACTTTGGGTGGGGGCGGAACACTCGAAATGTGTACTTGCTTTATATATTTCTCACAAAACTCGCCTCGAAATCACCCCAACTATCAATTCCATTAATAAAACTTAAAACTACACAGCTTCTCCAATCCGATACTAAAATTCAAAGCTGCGGCGGGACTTACCTTCAATTGATACTTCTTCAAAATTGTTCAAAATCACGCGCCCACCATTGGCTAGTCTCTCGAAAAACCAAAAATTTTTCGTAACTGGTTAGACGTTTTCTACAAATAAAATGTTTATCCGGATGCTTTTCCACATCTAATGTTTTTCGCGCACTCGCTCATTTTCGATTTCGCCATATTTTCGGCCTTTCCGCGCGCGCGGAGTCAAGAGAGGAATATCATATACCGTCACAGCCCGCAACTCTATCCTCGTTGGCGCTGCTCTAAACCAATCACTTGCGGAGGCGCGTTCCTAAGCACGGCGAACTCTCGCCCTATTCGACGTGATGTAGTGCATGCACACGACGATTTTTCTACACTCTTTGATCTCTCTCCTTGCACAAACTGGCCTTTTTCTAGCAGGCAAAAACGGCAAAAGCCTCTTCCAGAGCTTTTTCCGAATATAGATTCTAGTACGAATTACCGACTTTTGAATTTGAACCCCGGCCACGGCGGTTTTTCTAAATAACGCAGCAAAATTCCCGATGCTCGGAGTGTCTGACAGAACCGTACATTCGAAAAGCGTTTGCACTGATACAAGCGTCCAACTGCATACGTAGTTTGTGTTGGTGTGTTTGTACATGCAGCGGCTTTGCGCAGCTTTGCCTGCATTTGTGACCCACTGCGCACAATGTTGTCAGATTTTCGGAATACAAAATTTCAATCGAATGTTATTTACTTTTGCCGAGCGCGGCTTCACACGCCTTGCAAGGGCAAATTACGTTAATGCATCGATTAATTTCATTAACTATACCAATGACAATAATTTTACACCTTCGTTACATTTAACTCTTTATTGAAATGCTAAATTTTAGATGATTTTTTTTCTTAGGTTATGTAAAAGAACGAGATAGCAAATTGTTCTTCTAATTATGAAGTTCAATTGACCAATTTGATTGAAAAGAAATACTTATGCAATTTTCAAAAACATTAAAATTGATTCAAAAGATAAGCTCACAAAATTACAGTTAAATAAAGCCTTTGGTAATAAGGTTTTATCGATTGCAAAGTTAATATTATTAAATAAATAAACATGTAACATCAGAGAAAAATCTAAAAACAACCTTGAATCTTAAGTTACAATTATGTTACGGTAAAAAAATGATTTTGCTTCGAAAAATTTTAGTTAATTTTGTAAATATTATTGAAATCCTAAAATTAATTAAAAGTAATATGTGTGTTGCAATTTCAACATAATATGCTATTCTATCAGAAAAATTAGAAACTAAACTTAAACAAAGTTATTTTTAATATTTTATTTGAGTTATCATTGATATTATTTACATAAATCAACGTTTATTTCATAATATGTAAACTTTATTATCAAAATATGCATTTCTCTTTCAAGCTTCATTTCCAATTCAAACCTCCTCATACATTCCTTAATAATTAGAAATAAAAACATTTAAGACTTTCAAAACCTTTTTAAACAAATCAATTGTCTTTTTAAAGCAATAAAAGCTCAATTGATTGTCAAAAATATATGCAGTTTTGATAAAAATATTGTTCCACAAAAACGCAGCAGGTATATGCGCTCCAATGCTGCCAGAGCAGTAAATATACCTTACCTACAGCGCATGTGTCAGTATTGTCAGTTTGATCATTTCGGAAAAATCCGGAATCTAACCTAACGTACAGCAACAAAGCGCTCGTGTTGCAGAGCTGTGCTGTGCGCGTCTTGAAGGCTCAAGACAAATTTGTTGAATAATAATCAAAGGCGCTTAATAACAGAAATCGAGCAAAGATGGTGCACCCCAAAGTAAATGCGACGAGGGTGCAGCTCGCTAAAATTGCTCATGTCGGAGGTTCGCACAAGGACCAGGCCGAAAAGTAAGAAGACTTAAGTTTGAATGAACTTTGATCTGGTTTTGAAGTAATGAGTGGTTTGTTACTAGGTACAAAATGGTCCTCGACGCTATTCTGGTAGCATCTGGAGAAGAGCTCGCTGAAACTTTGAAAGTATTCATCGAAGCAAGTATGTGAAAGCTGGGAGGGTGATTTAAGTCATATGTACTAAGAATTATTGTTTTCAGTTGTCAACGAGAATGTCAGTTTGGTTATATCGAGACAAGTCTTAACTGATGTTAGTAATAGACTCCAATTGCTACCAGATGAAATATCAAAATCAGTGTCTCATTATACATTAGATAAGGTGAGTAAGATGATTTACCTGACAGAGAGTTTTATGACTTAAAATCAATTATAATATGCATGTATTTAGGTGCAACCTAGAGTAATTTCGTTTGAAGAACAAGTGGCTAGCATCAGACAACACTTGGCTGAGATTTATGAACGTAATCAGAATTGGCGTGAAGCAGCCAATGTTCTTGTTGGTATTCCTTTGGAAACTGGTCAGAAGTGAGTAATCAAGGTAGAAAAAAAAATGATGTTGACAAAATGTAACATTTGATTTCTTTTTTGTAGACAATACACAGTAGATTATAAGCTTGATACATACCTTAAAATTGCAAGACTTTATCTAGAAGATGATGATCCTATCCAAGCTGAAGCATTTATTAATAGAGCTTCATTATTGCAGGTATTTAATTAATTCCATTAACAAAAAAAAAAAATTTCTGATATTGGACTGAAAAAATAAAATATAATTACTAATTTAATTTTAGGCAGAATCTGAGAATGAACAACTACAAATTTATTACAAAGTTTGTTATGCCAGGGTATTAGATTATAGGAGAAAGTTTATTGAAGCAGCTCAGAGATATAATGAATTATCATACAGATCTATAATTCACGAAGATGAACGTATGACTGCTCTTAGGAATGCCCTTATTTGTACAGTACTTGCTTCAGCTGGGCAGCAAAGAAGTCGCATGTTGGCAACACTATTCAAAGATGAGCGGTGTCAGCAACTGCCAGCTTATTCGATTTTGGAAAAAATGTATTTAGACAGAATTATTCGTCGTTCTGAACTTGAAGAATTTGAAGCTCTTCTTCAACCACATCAAAAAGCATGTACGTCAGATGGTCTTGGTTCAACTATTCTTGATCGAGCTGTTATCGAACACAACTTACTTTCTGCTAGTAAATTATATAACAATATTACATTTGAAGAGTTAGGATCGTTGTTAGAAATTCCATCAAGCAAAGCTGAAAAAATCGCCAGTCAAATGATAACTGAAGGAAGGATGAATGGTTACATTGACCAAATTGATTCTATTGTACATTTTGAAAGTAAGTATTTTTCAAATTTATAAAATTTATGTTTTAAATATTTAAATGCAAATATTAAAAAATAGAAATAATAAATTGTTAAACTGTAAGCACTTTATCTAATTTTATTCTTTTTTTTTTCACACAGCAAGAGAAAGTTTGCCAACATGGGATAAACAAATCCAGTCTCTCTGTTATCAAGTGAACCAAATTATCGAAAAAATCGCTCAAACAGAACCTGAATGGATAGCAAAAGCCATGGAAGATCAAATGGTTCATTAAAATTTTTAAACTCAAGTTTTTAAGTAATTTAAGGTTCATGATTGTTTGCCTACAAGTCTAAATTTAAGATTAATTCAAGTGCAGTACATACCATCAGTGCCACTACTAATTGAAAAAATAACTTTATAATGTGAATATATATAATATTTATACTATTATTTGAAAAACATAAAAAAACGTGAGATGAAAGGATGAAACACTTGGAAAGAGAAAGACCAGTTTCTTTTGTAAATAAATCACTACTTGAAAATCTCAATAACTGTGATTTATTTTATTGACAAAACTGTCAGAAAAACCAAGTATATGAATTATTTCATAAAAGTGCAATTTATATAAATACAAAGAATACTATAAAAAGTAATATCCTACAATATAAAGAAGTCGCATAAAAAACTAAAAGACGTGTAAGGTAAAACATATGTAAAGTTTAGGTTTTTCGATTTAACTTTATTGTTGTTCTCTATGAATAGTTTCATACCGTTTTATACTATTTTTCAACATCATTTTGATACTAAACTTCAAGTCAGAGACAAGGCTGATTTTTGAAATTTAACAATTCATACTCTTTACAGCCATATTTCACAGAACCTTTTCAAACTCTTATCTCGATAAAATTTTATTTGCGTCATCTTAATCTGAATGTTTTACAATCTTAATCCTGCAGGCTGTATAAACAAATGACAAATTGTCCCGTAAACAATATACATTAAAGTTCAAGTGACCCTCTCGAGGGTGTAGCTACCTACATTACAGTACAGGCAATAACCGGTCTGAAGCAAGTAAACGTGACATGGTCAGTATGACGCAAGTGTAATGAAGTATTTTTTCAAAGGGGCAGGATTCACTTTGATCTTAAGATTTAAGCCTCCAGTTCCAGTGCAAAACCGACCTTGTGACCGCCAGAGCCAAAGTTCTTGCCGTCGATATTTGCAGAAAGACTGAGGGTGACACCTAAAAAAATTAAATAATCATTTATTCATATCAAAAATACTTTTAAAAAAAATTAAAAGAATAATATATAATTTATATTTTTTTAAATAATTTAAAAATAAATTTAGGTTTGTTTTAGTACTTTCAAAGCTTTGGGCTATATCGAGTGTCTTTTTGTTAATAATAAACTTTGTTCAAAAATAGAAAAATTAAATTTAGAACTTAAATTTGTAGATACAAAAATAAAAATTAATTAAAGAAAAGTTTCAACTAAAATATAAATATTCTTAAAAATTTCGAAAAACTCATCAGCATAAGAAATGAACTCTAAGGGACGTAAGAATCTTGTCTGCACGCATTGTAAGTGAGTTAACGTCCACCGTAGGTTAAACCTAATTATAGATTGCACGTGACATACTATAAATAACAAACGACAGACTGTTTGCTTACAACACTAGCAAGATTTAAGATTCCTCAAAGTTCTAGACGAGTTGCAGACAAGGGCAATCTATGCAACTATATAAATGACAACCTATCTAATTTTATTATTAGATAAACGAAGAATATTCTTATTTAAGAAAATGTAAAGGAGAAAATACACACCACTATGCAGTTTCTGTTGGTATCCCAAACCAATTTGAAGCTGAGAGTTGATCTTAGCCCTCACGCTAACATCACGGTCGAGATCGTATTTGGTACCAAGACCAAACTGTGTAACATTATTGCTGGAATTCCAAGCAAGATTGATAGCACCCTCCAAACTTGGCTTAATCTTGTGGTAGATTGATCCTCCAAATTCACGGCCGTTGTCACTAAAATTTTAGAGTTTAAGCAATTTAATTAAAAACTCATAATATAAAAAAAAATTTATTATAAATCTGCTACTTTACAAAAATGCATACTTACACAGATGTGTGAAGATGGAAATCAGAGGCAGTAAAGCCAAGGGCAAAATTATTCTTAGTAACTTTGCTTGTCTGAGAATCAAAGCCAGCTTGATAACCAGCTAACCAGCCTGCACAATTAAGAAAAAAATTAGTTAATTATAAAGAAATTTTCATTGAACACTTAAAATTCCTCAGAATTTCTTAAAATTCCTTAAAATTCTCTTAGAGGGTAACAATCTTACCTTGGTATCCTACTACTCCAGTAGCATTGATTAGTGGTCCAGCTCGAAGACTCAGATCAAAATCTGCAGTCACAGCAACATTTTCATGTTTGTATGTGCTCTTCAGTTTACCAGTTTTGTTGCTACATTTAAAATTAAAAAGTATAAATTATAATTAAGTGCAAATTAAAATATATAAAATAAAGAGACAAACTTGAAATGAGTAAAGATGATAGATTTTTATAAGAGAAATAAATAAACAAGATTAATGTAAAAAAATGAAAAATTATGCACAACATGAAGCCTAAAACTTTTATTTTTACCCAGTCTGAGGAGAGAAAGTGGAACTGTAACCGATAGTAAGTCCTTGAAGAGGCTTATCAGCGAGGGTAATATCAGCACCAAGGGTATTGTCTGTATTCCATTTTTCAACAAAAGTCAGGCCATATTCTTTGATCTTGTATTTGCTTTCAAGAGTGCCAAATACTTTTCCTGAATCCTGATTAGATACTCCACCAGAGGAGAACTCAACACCAGAGTCTGTCTTAGTTTTGACATCCAACTTCCACAGACCAAAGTGATATCCCTTTCCAAAGACATCACGGGCATTCTTTCCAAGATCACCATACGTTGGGGGAGACATTTTCTGTGAAGAAAAATAAATTAACTGAATTATTGCCAAGTGGCAGCAAAGTCAAAGCTAATTGTACCAGATAAAGATAAGGTGTGCAAATAACTACGAGTTACACCTTAAATCGTTAAAACACTATTTTTTAACATGAGAAAATGTCGTCACTCGCAATTGACTCCCCACGAGGTCGTGCCTCGAGCTTCCGTTCCTGAATTCAAGCAAGTTAAAACACGTGAGTCGCGTCAATTATTAAAGAAAGCTGTCTTGCGAAATTAAGTCAGGCATGACACTCCACCAACTGACCTGATTATTTCTTAGTAACCTTCGCGGACCACTTAACAGTCGCAGCTTTAAAAAAATCGATCGCGCTCCTCCCTCAAGATCGGCTAACCTTCAACTGTGCTCGGAGGGTTGTGCTCTCTTCCTCCCCTTTCCGAAATCTCAACCGACAGTTGCCTCCACCTCGAAACTCTTACCCGTAAATTCCGCAAGAAAACTGATCGAATCCCCTTCAATTTCCGGCAGCCCGGGAGAGGCAGAACAAGGCGGTATTGACCTGCTCGAGCGGTTACATAAGGCGTAAATTATCAATCCACAGCGGCGCGGCGCCTAACCTCGTACTCGCAAAATCTTCGGCCCCCTCGTGCAAACGACAATTTAGAAAAAGCCGGTGATTGGGTTTAGATAATACTCACGGCTCAAGAGATCTGGTTTCTCGTTAACTGGGAAAAATCGACGATTGGCGGCTGCCGGTGTAGGACTATAATCTGCGGACGTGCGAGCTTCGAAAGGCGGCCAGTCCAATCCACTGGGGGAGAGCGTGCGCCTGTGTGGCTCGTTGGTGAATGCGCGAAACCGTTCGCGGCGCCTGCTGTGCGCTTGCGCGAATTTGCCCTAATACAACCATTATATACGCAGTGCCTCTTCACTCAAGCTTGCACCTATGATGTGCCGTTGGTTCTTCTTGCTGGATTGATGTGCGTATGTGTGCGAGCTCTGCAAAATACTTCCTGGAGTCTAGTCGAGGTCTATAGCCGATACGATGCTATATTACGCGACGACGACGTTGCCATTTGCACGCCGGGATCCGCTGAAAAAAGATTAAATGGGTGTATGGTATTTCGTCATATTTTGGGGCCGTCAGAATAATTTTTCATTCACGATTCTTCGAATTTCCCTTGCTTTTTAAGGAATAGTTTCTTAGTCGCTATAAGAGGATTAAAAAATTACTATTTACTACCATTAAATTGTTGCAGTACTTAAATAGTATAATATAATTATTTAAACCATAAATTGCTGTTGATTGTAATTCAGTTTGCTAAATTATCGTAATTTCTTCAAATTTTCAAAAATATTTTTTGAATAATAATTATGAAAATTAAGAAAAATCATAAATGATATTATGTCCTTCCCCTTGGTACTATTTGTTTATCAAAGTTTTATATCAGTAAACTACTTAGTAATACTATTCAAAAGTTTCTACCGTGAAATTCTTGTACATTCCATTACGTAATTTCTCTAACATCTATTTTTCGATTTTATTCATTTGTAATATATTTCAGTATAACTTTTAAATAAAATTAAAAATATTACAAAAAAGTAATTTATTTATACAATTCGTGTTTTAAAATTTTTACACGCATTTTTTTTTATTTTTGCGCCAATCATTTTTAGCTTTTTTAAATAGCTTTGCAGTGTCTATTTTAAGAAAATGATAAGGCACTTGTAAAACATTTTTGGTACTTGCATATACTTGCGTTTAAATCACCAATTGTTTCGATCAATACAGAATTACACAATGCAAAGTAAGTGTTTTTTTACAAGCCAGCCGTTATCTTCTGCAGTAACAACCTAGTTGAAGCAATTAGCATAACTACAATGTTGGCTGCATCAAAAACTAAAAAATAATTGTATGTGAGTTAAGGAAACATTTTAAAAATATCTATAATATAGATAAGGAATATTAAAAGACAGACTTCTAGTTCTTTCTATAGATTTTAGGAATTTTACTTAGGCTCCATGCCAAACATTTTTTTTCAATTTTCTAGTTTTCGAGAGAATTTTTTTCGAAAACGCAATTAATTTTTGAAAAGATATTTTACAGCGTTCTGCAACTATCTTTATTTTTCAGACCATGTACATATACTATACTGATACATAAATTCCTTTTTATTATCATTCACAAGTTGTACGGGACAATTTTAATTATTTTACTTGAATTAATTTTATTTCTTTTAACGGCTTCCGTTTTTATACAAAAAAGCCTAATGTTCGATTATGACAAAAATAATTATATATATATAATGTTTTAATATACACAGGAAGTACAAAAATAAGCACTCTATATATTTCTAACAATGTAGAAAAACAAAGCACGTAACTTCGAGCACCTAACCGAACATTCTTAGCCTCGAGTTTTCCTTATACGCAGTGCAATATCTGTTTACACAAACAAGCAGCAGCCATCCAAACGCAAATCAAGATATAAATTCATGCCGCGACAAACTATAATCGCGCAAACCGCACGGCCTCTAACATATATACTCCCACGCAAAGGGGGGTTCAACGCACGTTGGCCGTCAATCATCGCCGGGGGCCGGGAAACTTCGAAAAGCCTCTCGCGCTTTCTATATCGCGGGAAAACCGCGGCGCGGCTCATAAACTTTTGGAGCCTTCTGTACCGTTCTCGAGAGTGCGAGAGAGCCAAAAATACGTGCATACGCGGATCGGGCCGTCTCCTCGGGCCGCAATGAGTGCCGACGAGAGGCGGCAATCTAGATTGTACTATTGGCACCGGAGGCCGACGCCACACCTCCCTCGGGTGTATTTTCGTATTGTTTTCGATATCAACGTTATAAAAGCCGGGCCGCGGCCGGCGAGCCTTCAGTTGACTGACTGCAACGGAGGTAGTTGAGAGGTGCGAGAGGAAATTTAGAGAGAATCAGCTTGAACCCTTTTTGCGCGTCTTCCTTGGCGAGATGTCGAAGAAAGCGGTGAGTTTGGCGCGAGAGACAGACCGCCTCTGCGCTAATTGATCTTGTTAACGCGTATGTAAGGGGAGTAATTGCTTACTCGCGAGCTGCGAGCTGTCCGCATTCGATATTAGCGAGGAGAAAGTGCTTGCTTTCGTGCTACGCTGCTGAGTGGATTTTATACGTTTGTGAGCTATTGAATTTTTGGAATTTTATATAAAAGTATTATCTCTGTTATCGATTTTATAATGCGTCGCTCCGGATTACTCTTAAAATAAATTGTCCTCCGATAAATTTATACAATTTCATTAACTATTATTAGATACTCAATTGCAAAGCACAGGCCATTCAATTAATCTTTCTAAATACGCCTGCATTTACGATAAAATTGAAAATAAGCTCATATATCTTTCGCTCGACAGGACGATCTGAAATACAAGATCCAGCAGAATGATAGTGTGGGCAGATTTCTGGTGGCGGGAAAGGCGCTGGAGGCGGGCGAGGAGATCCTTACGGAGCTGCCTTTCGTCGTTGGACCGAAGGCTTCGACCTATCCGGTCTGCCTGTCGTGCTATAGCCCTTGGCCTCTCGCCGAGGACAGCAAGACCCTCTGCTCGAAGTGCGGCTGGCCCGTTTGCTGCGCTGAGTGCGAGAACGAGCCCCAGCACCGGGACTACGAGTGTCAGGTGAGTTGAAAACACCGGGGTGAATTTTGCTAGGTTTTATGTTTGAAAGCTTTTTTAGATAAGATTGATTGCAGAGCTTTTTAACGGGGAATCGAGCAAACGATTTCGGACGTTTGAATCTATAGATAGCTGAAAATGCGTTCTTGACGTGCTTTTAATTCGGATTTTGATGTCGATCATTTAAATTGATATTATAATTCCTTGAAGATTTATTTACCCTTCAACTTAGAATACAGACGCAGATTTTGTTGAAAAATAAAATACATTTACTTTCGAAAGTTAACTTTGACAAAAAAAAGTGAATAAAAACAAAATTTTGTAAATTTTTACCAATCTACAATTGTACAACAGGTATTCCAAGATGTGAACGAGAGATTCAACGTGGACGCGTCTCTGAACGAGGAGCATCCGAACGGCATTCCGCAGCTCGAGTGCATCACTCCGCTGAGGCTTCTGCTGGCCTCGGAGAAGGACGCCGAGAGGTGGAAGTCCGAGGTCAAAGACATGGAGGCGCACAACAAGAAGAGGTGCCAAAAGTCCCAGTGGAACATCGACCACGTGAACGTCGTTGAATTTCTGCGCAAACGACTCAAGCTCGACAGGTGAGCTATAAAGATTCGCACCGTAGTTTCATTCATTAAAATACACCAATATTATTCTTAAACGAAATCAAATCCCTCCGCCAGATTCTCGGAGGAGCTGGTGCAGACGGCCTGCGGCATCCTCGAGATCAACTGCCACGAGATCCGCACGGGCAAGGGCTTCCTGGCGCGAGCCCTGTACCCGCGGGTCTCCATAATGAATCACTCCTGCGTCTCGAACACGGTGCACAGCGTCTCGCCCGTCGACTACCGAGTCGTGCTCAGGACCGCGGTGAGAGTGCCGGCGAACGGCGAGCTCCTCGGCAGCTACACGCACGCCCTGCTGCCGACGATGCTGAGGCGCGAGCACCTCCTCGAGAGCAAGCACTTCGCCTGCGCGTGCAGCCGGTGCTCGGACCCCACGGAATTGGGCACCCACATGTCCTCGCTCAAGTGCAACAAGTGCGACAACGGCCTGGTCGTGCCGCTGGACTCGCTCGGTTGGTCGATCTCTTCTGTTTTGTATTATGTAATTAGTTTTTTAATTAACGAGAGTACTTACGTTGTAACTGTTAATTCAGACCCGGAGAGTCAGTGGAAGTGCACGCACTGCGAGTTCTCGACGAGCGGAGCGGCGGTCAGCAAAGTGCTGAAAATCATTCAAGCGGAGATGGATCAGGCGGAGGCGTACACAGTCGCCGACGGACCGGACGCCATTCAAGTCAGAGAGAGCTTTATGAAGAAGTATCACTCGGTCTTGCATCCGCGACACGCTCTTCTCACTATCCCAAGGTGGGTTTTCGATTGTATATTTCAATCGACGAGGCCGTTCTGACATTTTTTCATAGACTTGCAAATGTTTCCTTTGCAAATATTATTCGGAAGTGTTACTTTAAGAGGCTATTTCAATCGGATAAACACGCTTATTTTCCTTTAGCAGCGTCGAGCTTTCCCTCAAACAACACGAATAAAAATTATATCAACGTCTGTTTCCCGCAGATTCTCCCTCAGCCAGCTCTACGGCCGGGTGGAGGAGTACTTCCTGGACGACCTGCCGGACGTGGTGCTCGAGCACAAGGTGGAGATCTGCCGGCAGGTGCTGCAGGTCCTCGACGTGGTGGAGCCCGGGCTGACCCGCGCCCGCGGCATGGTCCTCTACGAGCTGCACGCGCCGCTGCTGTTCATCGCGAAGAGCCAGTGGAACGCGGGGGTCATCGACAACGCGGCCCTCAAGTCCAAGATGACCGAGGCGCAGGCGGTGCTCAAGGAGGCCGCCGAGATACTCTGCTACGAGCCGAAGGGCACGCCCGAAGCCGAGATCGGCGAGGGCGCCAAGGAGGCGCTCGCGCAGCTGCAGCAGTCCATCAACGATTTGTAGAGGGGTGGGGGAGGGTGAATGATGTCGCATTTTTTTTAACGGCGTTCTTTGGTAGATCGTGTTTGATTGGATATAAAGCTGAGAGAAATCGTTGAGAATAAGCTTTCGTTCGGTAGGAGTTCTAATAACGGTTAGTGCTCTGGTTCTAAAAATCTCAGCGTTCGAGTAATTAGTATTATTTTCTAACAACTAATACCGTTATAAGTATATTGAACTTATTGGCAGAAGACGATGACGTTACGCACATTATGTGCATACAAACCAATAGCTAGTCATAAACTGTGTATTACCTTAGTATGTAAGTTTTGTATATAAGTGTTTCCGTTTATTGACGTTAATGGCAAATATCCAAGACCTATTTTTATTTGACATTCATTCACTGTTATAACTTATTTATGTTTGCCGCAGGAAATTTCGACGCTTTATTTTTGTACATTATATTTATGAATGAAAATAATAAATAAACAATATTATATTCCACAATTAAATCTTCTAGCATTCATTTCACGAACGAACCTTCATTTACCAAAACTTTCTTCCAACAATCGTCCCAAAAAAGATCCTGCTCTCCATTTACTGCTATAATACACTCATTAATCGCCAATCCCGACGACTCGCTTCCATTCTCCCGAAGTTAACGAGCGTTTCCACATGCATCCTGCCGCCATACGCGGCTGCAGAGAGTCGGCGAAGCTACGGTTCTAATAATAGCCGCTTCAATGGCCAACGTAGTTCAGGTAAGTTCTCGAACTCTCGGGCTCTAACGCCGCACGTAGGCAGTACTCGGCGACTGCCAACGAGCGTCGGGAAAATATTACGTAGTCGGATTATGGACCAAAGAGTGCAGAGGAAACCGGCCGCCGTTAAGAAATACGATGTGGCTACCTCGACAAAGCTGGGAAGGTACTTCTGGTTTGGAGTAACTACTGTTACGGCGCGTCGATTGAGTAATCTTTTTTTGAGTGGAGATCAATTTACATATCGATTGATTTGTATAAAATTATATAAAACAAGCATTTGTCGATAAAAATATATTATTCGGGTGTACTCATAAAATTATATATTTATCCGTTATCTATACATTAATAAGAATGAAATACGTAGATACATGATAGCAGCCAAAGACTTGACGCCTGGTGAAGTGATTCTGCGCGAAGAAGCTTTAGTCGTTGGACCAGGAGTGATTGAAACGGACATATTCTGCTTCGCCTGCATGCGTCCGCTTCCAGGTTACCGCGCTAGCAAACTAAGGTACACGTGCTCAAAGTGCTGCGTGGCTCCATTGTGCAATCGACTCTGCGAGGTATCTTTCAAATAGACTTATCGATCGTTCTATTAAAAAGCCTTATGAATGAACGTGTTCTGTATCGTATAAATTTTAGGAAAAGGTCGGTCTTCACTCTACCAAAGAGTGCGGTCTGTTCAAGGAGAAAGCAGAATTGTACCTCGAAAATCTCGAGGAACTAGTCAGAATTTTACTTCACCTGCGACTGTGGATCTTGAAGGACGACAAAGATGTTTGGGACCGACTCCAGAGTATGGAATCGCACTTGGATCAGAGAAAAAACACACCCGTCTGGCAGAAACGCGAGGAAGAGATCGTCGACGTAAGTCCCTCATTCGAAATAAGCTACAAAAAGCACTTCTCTCAACCAAAAAAAAAAACACCCTCCCCAGGTCTTCCGCAAATTCGGCCTCTACCCCCCGAGCGCCGAGGCGGACGACTGCGCTCTGCAGCGGCTCTGCGGCCTGCTGGACGTGAACACGTTCGGGCTTCGCTCCCCGGGCGGGCACCGGGCGATCGAGGCTCCGGCCCCCCTGCTGAGGGGCCTCTTCCTGGAGGCGGCCCTCATGGCGCACGCCTGCCGGTCCTCCGCTCACGTCACCGTCGACGAGGGCTTCCGCATGACCGTCTACGCGGCCGTGTCCATCGCCGCCGGGGAGCCCGTCGCCTTCAATTATACTTCCTCCCTGCTGGTTAGTGTTGATTTATAGTTGATGGGATTTAACGATGATTTTATCGGGCGATGTGGCTTTGGTTTTTAATCTGAAATTCATTGCATGTACTTGTATTTATAGCGTATTAAACAAATTTTATTTAGGTGCGTTTTTAATTTTGGGTAAGAAATATATGCTATTAAAAATGTATATTCATATTTGTGTACTTTTTACGACTGCAGGGAACGATTGAAAGGCAGGAGCACTTGGAGGAGGAGAAATATTTTCGTTGCGAATGCAGCACGTGCAAAGATCCGCTGGAAAGCGGCTCTTATCTCAGCTGCATCCTGTGTCCTCGATGTAAGAAGGATTACGTAGCAATTCAATCGCCGAATTCAAAAGATCCTTACGGCCGGAAGACCAAATGGCAGTGTCAAAAGTGCAAAAGAATATTCAAAGGCTGCCTTATAAAAACTACGATAGAGATAAGCAAGAATCTAATCGACGAGGCGGACGAAGAGCATCCGAAAGCGATGGAAAATTTGCTGGAAAAGCTGTCCTACACTTTCCACAAGAATCACTTTGTCATGATATCGTTGAGACAAAAAATTCTCTCCGTTTATCGAAAGGACATGATAACCATTAATCCGCCGAAAAAAGTTTTGCAAAAGGTCTTGGATCTCTGCCGAGAATTGCTTCAAGTTCTAGAAATAGTCGAACCAGGCGTATCAAGACTGAAAGGTACGCGTTAACACTCCATTATCAAGTTAATCTCTTTAAAAACCACAATCTCCTCCTCCCGCAGGCATCCTCCTCTACGAGGCGCACCTGCCGATGGTGATCCTCGCCAACCGCGCCTACGCCGGCCGGGAGATCGACTCGTCGGAGCTGCTCGCGCGACTCGAGGAGTCGCAGGCCCACCTAAATCGGGCGCTGCGAATCCTACTTCTGGAGCCGGCGGCCACCCCCGAGGGCCAGCTGGCTCGGCGCGCGCTCCAGGAGATGAAGATGCTCGCTCGGAACGTCGAGGACGCGCGCGCTTTGGTCGCCGCCGACGCCGCCAACGCCACCGCCTCCCGGGAAGAGACGGCTGTGCACAAGGCCAGGAGCAGGGGACGCAAAAAGAGATAGCGAGGCTTCGCGCATTTATTTTCGGAGATTCGCTGGAGGTGGAAGCGGAGTTTTAGATAGATTTATATATAGACTTTTTTTTCTACAGATGGTGTTCATTTTTATTTTGTTTTTTTAATGATTGATTTAGGGTTGAAACATTATTTTTTCGTTTTAGTTATTATTAAAGTTAAGTTTTTTAAGTCGAATAATATAATATTCAGTTTATCTGATTTACCAAAATTCTTAGTTAGACTTTGAAAAAGTCAATGTCGAGATTTGTTTTGTAAAAAGGAAGTAAGCTAGAAAACATGTATCTATAGGTAGAAACAAACACCTGCTTGTTTCATCAATAAATCGATTTTCTCAAACAGCAATTTCCCTAGTCTGTTCCGTCAAGAGAAATCTCGTTATTCCACAAATTGTGTATAAAAAAAACATGCAAAAGTTAAAAATAAAAACATTATTTTCAATAAATAAACAAAATAAAAATCACGCAATTGTTTGACGTTTTAAGTTTGAAATTGTTAGAATATAAGTGTGCGCCCTCTGTCGCGAATACCGGCGTGACAAACGCGCCACGCAATTTTTACAAGTTCACAACTCTTTCCTCCTTTTATCCTCACGAATAATTTATTTCAAAAACCCAATATGCGGCCTGGATAACAGGTTCCTAACGGTAAGCCATTCACCTCAGTAACTGTGCAACCAAATTCGTTCCGGGACGAATATGAGCCCGGGTATTCGGCCGGACTTAACCTCTTTTCGGATAACAGCATTTATAAACAAGACCCCCATTGTTAGTAAGGGCATTGTTAAACAAAGAAAAATGAACGTGAATCAATAATAATTCCTTTGAGTTGGTAATCAATATTAATCTACGCTCGCATGCCATGTTATGGTTGAGTTGTAATTACCTAAAATTTTTCGGTTAATGAGTTTTTGTTTAAAGCCAAGTCAAAATGATTGATCAAAATATAATTGGCATGTGCTTTTTGGTATGCCTAGCTGTAGTATTTAATTTTTCATTACACCGCATTGAAGAGGGTCATGTAGGAGTTTATTTTCGAGTAAGTTTCAATAGAATTTATTAGTTATTTTTACTTATTAGTATTTTGGCTTAATTATAATAAAATATTTATTTATAGGGTGGGGCTCTGCTACCTCAAGTAAGCAACCCAGGTTTCCATATGATGATTCCACTTTTAACAACTTTCCGAGCTGTGCAAGTAACTTTACAAACTGATGAAGTTAAAAATGTACCCTGTGGAACCAGCGGGGGTGTAATGATCTACTTTGACAGGATTGAAGTTGTAAATATATTAGATGCAAATAGTGGTATGTTGATTTATACATAAATACAGAATTTGAATTCTATTTAGATGCTATATTCATCTTTTTTCTTTTTTAGTGTACAACATGGTTAGAAATTATACTGCAGATTATGATCGATCTTTGATATTTAACAAAGTTCATCATGAACTGAATCAGTTTTGTTCAGTCCATACATTGCATGAGGTTTACATTGATTTATTTGATCAAATTGATGAAAATCTTAAGACTGCATTACAAAGAGATTTAAATGAAATGGCACCTGGTTTGAGTGTTCTAGCAGTAAGAGTTACAAAACCAAAAATTCCTGAAACTATTAGAAAGAATTATGAATTAATGTAAGTAATAGCAAATTTTTATGCATAAAAAATTATTTTATAAGACAGTTTTTAATTAAAAATTATATATTCTAACAGGGAGGCAGAGAAGACTAAATTACTAATCTCTACACAACATCAAAAAGTTGTTGAAAAAGATGCTGAAACTGACAGGAAAAAGGCAATTATTGAAGCTCAAAAAGAAGCTGCAGTAGCTACAATTCAAAATAATCAAAAAATTATGGAGAAAGAGTCTCTTCAACGAATGGCAGCCATTGAGGATGAAATGCATTTAGCTAGAGAAAAAAGTCGTTCAGATGCTGATTATTATCAAGTGGCAAAGCAAGCTGAAGCCAATAAACTGCTCTTAACAAAAGAATATTTAGAGCTGGAAAAATACAGATCATTATCACAAAATGCTAAAATTTACTACGGACAAGATATACCATCAATGTTTGCATTTGGTGGATGTTCAAAAGACCCCAGCTTAGGTTCTACTGTTAATCAAGTTGTTGCAGAGTAATATAAATGTGACAATGAGTGAAGTTTTTATTAAAAATTAAGTTAAATTATTTACATATCCAATAGGTAATTGACAATTTAAATGCAAATGTTGTCTAGCACACTGAAAATTTTTAGTTAATATTATTTAATGATCAAATTTCTAAACTAAGGAATTTGAAATTGTTTTCAGTCATCTAGTGATTGTGGAAAAGTTTGTTACACATAGTTTTTAATTATTATAAAATGTACAGACATTGAATACATTGAATACATTATACTTCATTATTAAACAATATTGTATATTTATTATATTATATTATTGCATCAAGGTCTAAAAATAAAAAAAAAACAAGTACTTGCTTGTGACAGTTTTCCAATAATTGTTTGGATTTTTAATAAAATTTTGAGGGTTTTAATAATCTATTTTTATTTTGTATTTAATTCCTAATTATAGAAAAAATACTCATTAAATTGTACTGAAATTACTTATATTAATTAGAAAAATCCTAAATAATAAATCATTAAAACTTTGTAAATAACATATCATTAATTTTAGTAATCAAATGAGTCATGCATTCTTATCAATCAAAAAAATATTTTTGTGTATTCCATTTTATTTAATATTATATCTGCTTTTATTGTATGTTACAAGGTTTAAAGGTTACAAGTATAACTGTAGTAGTAAAGTACGACCAGGGGGGATGGGGCAAGGGCAAATTCGTAAAGTATAGCAACTTAAAAAAAATTTACCCCACCCTTTTGTAGTACCATATTGCGTGCGTCGTTGTCCAGTGGTCGGTACTGTCGGTAGCTACAGCGTGGCAATAACTCGTTAAAGGAAAAAAAAAGAACCGGTAAACTATTTATGAGCCCCTCCGGTAAACTGAAAAGTTGTGTAAAATTATATTCAACGGTTACCTTTTCTTAGAGTATGATGGATGCAAAATTGCAAAAACGACGAAGAAGTTCTTCATCTGACAGTGATAATGTAAAAAGCAATATTAAAAGGTAAAAACTTTGATTATTACGTACTTGTTATTTTTAGGTTAGAAAAATATTGTTCAACACTTGTACTTTATTTTTTAAACAGGCGTGAAGATGATGAGAAAGCCCGTGACAAAGATAAAGAAGAAAAAAGGAATCGAAGAAAAAAAGGTAGAGATAGAAGCGGATCCAGAAATAGGAAATATAGTAGAGATAAAAGGAGTCGAAGTACAGAAAGTGAAAAGGAAGAATCAGATAACGAACGGCATAAAGTGAAAAAACGTGTAAAAAAATATGTAAAGGAATCATCGGAAGAGAGAGAAAAAGATAAAGAAAAGGATAAAGATGAAAAGTATAAAGAAAAAAAAAGAGATGAAAAGTATAAGGAAAAGGATGAAAGGTATAAAGAAAGTGAAAAGGAAAATTCAGGAAAAGAACGAAATAAAGAAAGAAAACGTGAAAAAAGATGTTTAAAAGAGTCATCTGAAGAGAGAGAAAAATGTAAAGAAAAAGATAAGGATGAAAAATGCAGAGGAAACGAAATAGAAGAAAAGTATAAAAAAAGTGACAGAGAACATAACGAAAAAGATGAAGATGAAAAGCATAAAGAAAAAAAAAGAGATGAAAAGTATAATGAAAAGGATGAAAGGTATAAAGAAAGTGAAAAGGAAAATTCAGAAAAAGAACGAAATAAGGAAAGAAAACGTGAAAAAAGATATTTAAAAGAGTCATCTGAAGAGAGAGAAAAATGTAAAGAAAAAGATAAGGATGAAAAATGCAGAGGAAATGAAACAGAAGAAAAGTATAAAAAAAGTGACAGAGAACATAAGGAAAAAGATGAAGATGAAAAGTATAAAGAAAAGAAAAGAGATGAAAAGTATAAGGAAAAGGATGAAAGGTATAAAGAAAGTGAAAAGGAAAATTCAGAAAAAGAACGAAATAAGGAAAGAAAACGTGAAAAAAGATATTTAAAAGAGTCATCTGAAGAGAGAGAAAAATGTAAAGAAAAAGATAAGGATGAAAAATGCAGAGGAAATGAAACAGAAGAAAAGTATAAAAAAAGTGACATAGAACATGACGAAAAAGATGAAGATGAAAAGTATCAAGAAAGCGAGAGAGAGGATAGAAACAGAGAAAGGGATCGAGAAGAGAAGTATAGAGATAGAAATAAAGATGATAGGTACAGAGATCGAGAAGACAGGTATCGAGATAGAGATAGGGAAGACAGTTACAGAGAAAG
>JAWWEO010000009.1:11911728-11961330 GCA_035582975.1 Ormyrus labotus
CCCCCCCCCCCCCCCCCCCCCCCCCCCCCCCCCCCCCCCCCCCCCCCCCCCCCCCCCCCCCCCCCCCCCCCCGCGCGCGCATTTTTACCACTCATCGATTTATGGAAATCATAAAAATTGCGCCGTGTTATCTTGGAGAGGAGCCAGAGGCGGCAGGTGTGACGAACGCCGCGCGCGCGCATTTACGGCGGATTCTCGTCGCTTTTTCCGCCGCCTTTCGCGACTTCGCTGTGTCTTCTTTCAGAATAGCTTTTTTCCGATAGAGAGGGGCGGGGGAGGGGGGAGGGAGTGCATCGAGGAGCGAGAGAGATGAAGTTATTCGTTTGGAATTCCACGTATGCATTTATATTAATTAGAGGCTGATTGATATACGTTGCAGTGGTAGTTAATAAATAATAATACGGTTTTGGGATATGCCGCAATTACGGATTGATTGAAAGTGCTCGATGTTGGTTATTTTGGAAGTTTAATATTCAATTTGAATTTGCATTTTTAAAAAAATCGAGGATACTTTTACACTTAATTTTAAATTTTGCGTTGAAAATAAAAAATTTTTTTTCGGTTTGAAGCAATTATTTATGCTTCTATAAAAAAATGTAATTCTAGTAAAGAGACAGCGCTTCGAGAAATCTATTTGCAGAGGCATTAATGTTAACCAAGTTAAAATGTGGATATATCTGTAAATACAATGCCATGCTTATTTAATACTTTCGCTTTAAATCTTTGACAATGCAATTAACTTTGACTGCGGTTCTATGAAACGTTCATGTTTCTATATTAGGAAGTAAATGTGGTATGATTTCAAAATAAACTCGAATTTTAATATTAATGGAAAAAGGTTAGTGTCACGTGCATATTATCGAATGCAACTGAAATATTATTAATGAAAATATGAATTCAATTTCACAGAAATATGAAAATTAATGTGCAATAAATAAATTAGTAATATAAATGTTTCACAAATCATATTTGCAGATTAATTAATTATTTTTGCACATAATTTTCTGTAATAATTAGAATTCAAGCTGTTCTATTATTTAAGAGCGCAGCGAGATTTCCTCGCAAATATACATTCTTTAGAGAGAAAATCAGGATTAATGCCTGTTTAGCATAATAAATAAAGGATCCCTCTAATAATAAACCATTTCACGCATTAATACTAATTTCCGTGGGAAAACATTGCACGAAAAAAAATCCAAATCCTTTAACGCTCGGCGGACATATTTCATTACCCGCATTTTTATTAAATTCCTGCAAATGGGATTTAACAAAAAACTTTATTTCGCCCCGGCTCGTAATTTCATTATCAGCGGCGGCCCCTCGGCGTCGCGCGCACTGATATTGTCGAAAATTCACTTTCTAAACAGCATTACACTTAACGGAACAAGGTTAATATACACTGCCTCGCGCAACTTTTAAAGTGCCCTCTTAAATTACGAGCGCCGATGTCATTCATATTTAAATTTGATCTTCCTTACGCATCGCCCTTCCGCCCTATGATTTTATTAAAACTTGGAAGATTAGCGAGCGCGAGCCTTTTTTTTCTCCTTCTGCGAGTATATCCCTCCCTCCCCGCCCGGTAAACTTCCCGAGCGAGGAAAGGGAAAAAAGAAAGACAGCGCCGAAAAAAGAGCAGAGGCCAGGAAAAGCCCCAATGAAATACGAGATGGATAATAACTTGCTTCGAGGAACTTTTAAAGTTCAAGTGGATAGAACCGAGTGGAAATAACACGGGCGCGAACGTTCTCGAGTCCGCTCGAGGAGACGGACGTAAGTTTTCAATAATGTAAGCTCGGTGGAATTAGGGATTATTAATATAGATTATATAAAATTTTGTTTCACTTGGTATCGAATTTCGAATCTATATCAAACGCTTGCGAGTACAGTGGCAATGCTTTTGACGCGGTGGAAACTCCCGTATTCGGGTTAATTTCGAAAAGCAGATTAATTGTTGGAGTAAGTTTACCGGCTTTAATCCGATTCTCTTTGCTGGAAATTTTGCAGTGATGCCAGTAGCCAAATTCTAAGCCGAAAGTAATAATGAGCGTTTTCACGATATTTTATCACCAATCCAAACGTCGCCTTCAAATCTATTTGCCCGAAGGTTATTTTTTCAAAATTTTCCCATTTGTTTACTCTTTCTAACAATGTTTGCCGTCCTGACAACCGACTGATTTCCATCCACATCCCCGTCCCAATTGGCAATTTATTCGGGGTAAAAAAGCTCGACGGAGGAGATAAAATCGCATTAAAACTGAAAGCGCGCTCGTCCAATTTTGCCCCCGCGCGCGCGCGCGCGCGCGCAGTCGGCCCTTGTCATTTTACGCCTTTAATACATCGCTCCCGGGCACGTTCGCGGCCGGTGTTATGTTTGCCGCAGGAAGGTGCAGCCGCGCGAAAGCCAAAGCGAGAGCCGTCATACGTGAACCGCCTGGTAATGATCTGACGGAGGTTTAGAAATTCGCCCCCGCGCTCCCGGTATTTATGGCGAGTTCGATTTTTGAACGCGGATAAAGGATTCTTTGATGTTTTCGAGCGGGAGAAACGCTCCGCGGACTGGCTTTGGAAGTATTTTCGAAGGTTTTTGCTTGTTTATTTTCTTTTTTTTTTACCGAGAATTAGAGTGTAGTTCGATAGAGTATTTCATGGAGTTCCCATTGTGACTTGGGTCAATCTTTTATTTCTGGTGCTAAAACACACCGCCGCAGCTTTATAAATACGTTTCGAGAGTCGGGAGTTTTTGAAAGGCCGCGTGCAACGTGCCGTTGGAAAGTTTTCAGCTAAACAAAATAAATAAACTCCTGCGAAATAAGTTTTACTATATTTTTATGGCCGCGCGCAGTTTATTCGAGGAAAATATGGAGGAAAAAGTCGCCGCCTTTTACGTTCCTTTAAATAATATTGATTGCTGAATACATTGTTCTATCTTCGAATAATATTGGCTTATCGTCCTCGATTCTACTAAGCTCCTTCTGACGGAAATACTCACAAAGCGTCTTCTAGAAAACCGCTGCGCAACCTACAAGTGCTTTTGCTTGAAATAGAAGTATGTAAAGAGTTATAAGCACTCTTTTACAATCAAGTACTTATTCATGGTATTTTTGTAATTGAGTAAGCAATTTTTTATACTTAAAAAGCCATTTCGATTGCTCTAGATTTTTCTACCTATTTGCAACGAATAATGCCTTGTTATAAATTTATCATAAACGAATAAAAGAGCAGATAATGCAGTGTTTAATTATTAAGAATTAAGAAGAACGGACAAAAAGTGTGCCGCCAATACAAAGCAGATTAAAAAAACACAACTCATTACTCAAAAATAAACATCGCCTTTTACGATATTTCATCTTTAATTATTAACAGTTAAAGCTCGAAGTCGTTAGCCATAAATTATTACGCGTATGTCGCGACAAACAATGTCGCGCCGCAGCTTGACTCTTTCTACTTAAACCAGTCTTTCACATTCGGTTCGCACGCAACAGCCCCAATGAACAGTCGCGCGATTTATTAAACCGGTTAAATAATTCATCGGGGTAAAAAAAAAGAATTATTTTCATTTCGGCAATTTCCGGCCTTCCCGACCGAACTTAAATTAAGCCTCATTCATCATTCGGAGCAATTCGCCGGAGCAGTTGTGTTTATAAATCCTGCTAAATGTTGCAAAATCAAAATTGATATTAGCCGAAGGGAAAATCAAAACTTATTTAGCGCCCGAATTACAATTGTTGCAGCGACGAAAGGGAGAAATTGCGCCGATAACGAATGCAAGAGGAATATCGAATACGGATCTGCGCGAAAATTTTCATATGCTGGATTATGCCGCGTAATGATTAATGGACGGATTGCAAAGTGCAAGTTTGCAGGCCGTATTTTCAAAATTGAAATCTAATTTCGATGAACTGGTCGTTTTAAGGGCAGGCTTTTGATTTACAGTCCGAAATTTTGTTGTTTTGGTAAAAATTTTGGTTTATTAATACAGTTTCGGCAGTGAATTTTCATGAAATTTCGTCAGTGGATCATAAATTATACAAAGTCTTCTGAAATTCCAATATTTTTCTCCGGTCGGTAAGCCAAAGGTAACGTCAGATCTTCCGGATGGCTTTACGGGATTTTTCCGCGAATCCATATATTCATCTTCAAATTCGGTTGGATCTACTCTTCCGCTTCTGCTGTATAATTCATAATATTTTACTTTTACTCCACGTATACAAATTACAAATGCGCGATTACTATTTATTTGGAATTTAAATTCAGACATTAATAATGTCGTGCGTAATAAAGCGTTGTTTATCGGATTCCGTTGTGCATAATATTACAATTAAAAACAAGTGGTATAGGATGAGTAATTGGGTTAGAAATTCTAAAGACTATTGAATCTAAATTGGCGTAAATTCAATTACCTTCCTACATCTATGCGCATTTGTTTAATACTAGTTATATTACAATGAAATTCTTCTAATTCATTTATTTCTACGTATATTAAATGTTATTCAGCTGACAATTTCTCCTTACAGCTTAAATACGTAATACTCTACATATTGAGCATATAACACACAGACGCAGACCGGATATTATCAGGTAGGGCCGATACGCCGATCTATCCATAATAGACGGAAAATATCGACAAACGATAAAATCAGCCCGACTCGCAGACGGAGAGGGCCAACGAAATTCCTTTTTTTTTCTTTATTGACGATCGAAATTGTAATCCGCCGCGGATTAGAATTTCAAATTCGCGAGAGAGAGAGAGAGCGCGGCCGTTAAATTGCATCAGGAGTCGAATTCGCGCGGGTGTAATTTCACTGTTCGCGCCGCGAAAAGTTTATCCTTTGGGTGCATTTGAAATAGTTTCGAACGTCTCGAAAGCCCTTCGATGTATAAACTTCTCTCGGGCCCCCAAGTTCAAATTTGGATACGTTAATGTTCCGTGCGCCGTGAGCAAATTGATCAGTCCACTTGAAACTTGTTGCCGAGACTCATTACGGTAGTTGGAAAATCTCGGAGATTAGACCGGAATTATCATTAGGGCTCCGGATAAAGGATCGTACGCTTTTAAATCTATCGCGCGTTCACTTCAGCTCGTTAGATCTTGTTCTGCGCAAAGGTTACTTGTACGGGTAGAGGTACTCGAGATTGCCATTGTCATTAAATTCAATTTCTGAGGATTCAACCTTTTCGGAAAATTGTGAGGCAATTATTTTCAGCGTCGTTATGAATATTACTGAAATATAATAAAAATATTTTCTGCAGAAATAAGTTAACGAAGCGAAATAATACCAAGTAATACCCTTGAATAATGCATCGCAAAATCACCATGAGCAAAACCGCCCCGGATCTCGGATATAATTGACCAATTATTTCGAAGGGCAAACTGACTGATGAACCCACCCTGTAATCAAGAACCAAATAAATATCCGGAATCTTCTTTTGTTCGTTAATTAAAATCCCCACCTCTCGAACCTCTCCGGTATTTCCTAAAAAAAACCTATAGCCACCAAATAGAACACCTCACTCCGCGGCCGGCAGCTCTCGGAGGCAGCCTCGCGTGTGAGTCGATCGAGCGTCTTCTCCGGAACCTCTTCCGAAAGCCAGCTCTCCGCCGTCGCTGCGCAACCACCTGCGTACAGGCCCGGAGGGTTGGGGGGGGGGGGGGGAGAGGAGCCCTTCTAATGCGGTTCGCGCTCAGGCCTTATCTCTCCTTATCTCTCCGGCGGCTGGCCTCGTGGCTCTAAGTCACGTCGCCTCCCCGCGGGGAGGGACAGAGAGATATAGACGTGACTCCGAGCTAAGCAGCGCCTGCTGCTGCTGCCGCGAGCATATTATGTACGAAAATTACTGACTCCGTATTGTCCGCGCGCCTTTTACGCTCCAGTCCGGCTGGATCGCTGGCTCTATACTGCTTCTCGTTATAAACTGTCAAACGGCCGCGTCAAAACTCTGCGGCTCCAATTACGAAAGCTTTCGAGCGGGGGTTTAATGCCGCCCGCATTGTTTCGCTTGACGTCCGGGGTTGATTTGCTTTTCTTTCGGGGCGAGAGGTTGCTTTGTGTATATAGCAACCGTCGCGGTTGAGTTGCCGCGCGGTAATTTTTTTATAATTGAAAATATAAGGAGCGAAATTTAATTCGAGAATAAAAAAGAGGTTATTACTTCTTCAAGAGAAGCTTGCAACTTTTAAGATTTTTCTCCCTCGAGTTAATGTTTCGTAATATAACTGTAGATAGGAACTTTCATTCAACGTAGAGAATTGTATTGTCGATAGCTCCTTTCATTATTAGCCTGTAAAGATACAACTTTAGATCTCGGCTCATTTAAAATTTCTTTAGAATCGCGATTCCTCGCCGGAAGATCTAACGCCCTCCGTAGCCAAGCAACACGATAATTTTCAACAATACCCCGAGGCTTATTTTCAAAACTACAAAGTCAAGAGCTTATTCTTATTCGACCGTGACATTATATCAATCAACGTCAGCTTCTCACGCAGCTTCGACTATTAGCAGCCGTCGAAAAATGACAGATAACTCCGTTATATATTATTAATCCGTCCGCGTTAAATTCGCGCGCGAAATAATTAATCCGAGCCGGCGCAATAATTAATTAGAAGATCGGCCCGATGACGGGAGCTAATTTCCTCTCCCGAATAAAAAGAAGAAAAAAAAACAGCACTCTCGCGCGAATTTCCCATTCGACGCCCGAGATAGAGATTTCTCAATGGATTTTCGCGCCTGCGGTTGACTTTTGTCCCGCCGACCGAGTCTCTGCCCCTTTTATTTTTTCGACTCGTGCGCGGCAAAAAAGGCGCCGATGTAAAGGTGTCATGCAGAGGCGCGCGCGTCTGCAACGCCGAGTGCCACTGCTGCAGCGCGGCGTAACTCGATTAAGGCCTGGGGAAAAATTTCAGCGCGCGGCTTTCGTTTCGCGCTTTTTAATTCAATTTTCTTATTGGAATCGGAACCCTCTTCCGTCGGGTGGGGAGTAAAGGCTGCCGGATGAAAGCGGAATTTTTTTTCATCGCCGGAGCATAAAGGGACATATAATACAGTACATGAAAAGTTCCGAGTGGCCGTTTCCTCAACGGTATAGAGATCAATTTTTCTATTTTTTTTTTTTTTTTTTAAATTGAAGGCTGAATCGTGTTGGAAACGTAAACAGCTAATGGAATTAGATTGATAAATCGTCTACAAGACTTAATCAAATCTTCCCAATCCATTAGACGAAACTCGAGCTTTTACGAGTCAAAAACGTTTGCGTCTTATAACGCTTTGAAAATTATTAAGCAATTAACTCGACATCAAGTCGGCAATTTCATTCCTGACAGTAAATAAACCTGGCAGTCTGTTTGAAATCTGAGGCCAATAAAAAGGTAAATCTGAAACAGAGTGCAGTCAAATAAAGAACTAACAAGCAAACTTGGTATAAGTATAAATAAAAAAAAACCTTAATTTAAACAAACATCGCCGTCAAACTGCTTCCCCCGAGGCCGCCGGGAGCTTCTTTCGCTATAAAACAACAACAAAAACTCTGTCCATGGCAAAGACTTGACTATTGTTGCCGCGGAATTGCTTTTCTCGGGTCACTTTTTTTATACCGTCAACTAATAAAACGTAATTAACATCCCATCAGGGTCTGCAGGGACTGTAAATTAAATCTTAGGGACAATTTAAATCGTAATCGTTACAAAGTGCAAGGAATACCGCGTGTTTTTCTTCGGAGTGTAAATGACATTGTTGTCGCGTACTTTTTATTTACATTGCCTTGAAAGCATTTCAACAATTTAAAGTGAAATTCGCAGTGTTCTGCGTTATGTAATGCGTTGCGCTAAAAATCTAGATTTTCCGTATAAGAGAAAAGTGCTTTCCTATAAATTTTTTCTCAAGCATCGGGAGAATATACTTTTATTATGACGACCATTTATTATAAACGACCGTTTAAAAATTCGATACACGCCGCGCGCGTAAAATATGCACTAACTTTAAATATATAAAACACGGCAAACTCAAAAGGCGCATACCGCGCTTCTATCCGAAAAATTTTCGAAATATTCAAAAGGGAAGACCGCCGTAAAATCGGGGGAGAAAAAAGCTCCGAGGAAAGCGCAAAAAACCCCCGACCCCCTCCTCGATTTGATATAAGCACACGCACTCGAGGGCACGGCGGCGTAAACAAGCCTCCCCCGTCGGCGACGAGGCGGAAAGCAAAAAAAAAGGGGCCTCGAACTTACTTTTGTGCTTGGAGCTGCTCTTCCACAAGCCCCTGAAGAAAGACATGTCGCCGGAAGCTGCGCCGCGAAGCACACACTCGACTACTCGCTGCACTAGAAGCCGGCTGCTGGCTGGCTGGCTGCTGCTGCTGCTGCTGCTCCTCCAACTCCCCCTTTCCGCCTCCTCTGGCTATATATATACGGTATAACGTTCTTACTCCTCGTTCGCGTTTCCTCGTCTGCACGCTGCCGCGGCTGGACGCGTTCTGAGAGAGCGGACCTATCCTCTCCCTTCCCCGCCAGACGCCGCCGCCGACGCGTTTGCGCATCCGCGCCAAGTATCGCCGAGGGAGAGAGAGAGAGAGAGAGAGGAGCGAGAGGGGCAGCGACGTTATTACTTTACGTGTAATGCGTGTTAGCTGCGTGTCGCTGAGTCCTGCCGTCTGTCTGGTCATACCGACCTGCTGTGTGCGAGGGATTGCTTTTTTTTTTCTCGGAGGGCCGCGTCGGCTTTGATCGAGTTCGGTTTTCGTGGCATTCGTTATTTTTGCATATTATTCGGGGAAATTTGGTTTTTGTTGTTTTTGTTGTTTTTTTTTTTTCAATACTTTCGGGTGTCAGTTGTTGTTGCCCGAAGCGGAAGTGTTATTAAAAGTTTTGCCGAATTTTTGAAATACGTAAATTTCGCGTCAGGCGCACAGAATTCCAGGTATTTTCTGAATTTCGAAACGCGAAATAGCTAAAATTTTTGATAAATGCTTCGGGAATACTTTTTATTCCCCGCAAGACAATAGTAGAATTTTTATAAGCCTATCAAAATCGCAATTTCGCTCTTCCGCAAAGTCAACAAGATTAATAACTTTTCCCTCATAATCCGCAAGTAGACTAAAAGATTACAGCGTTATTCTCCTCTCCCCCAGATTGAACGTACCAACATCCCGCGGTAATCAATCTTTCTTCTAAAGTCTCCCACTTAATCTCCCGCATTTTTATTCAAAACCTATATTTTAGAAAATACTCCGGCCCTTTTAATAATCGGCTAAAAGCCGGAGTAATAGAATATAGGATTTATCCAGATGCCTCGACAAATGGCTTATGCAAATTGGCTTGATCGGGTTATCGACACGTACCGGAACGTACGATATAGCACGTCACTCTCGGACCCCTACATTATCCTTGATTTAACAATTAAAAGTCGCCGATTCGAGCTGCACTTGTATTTTTTTTTTTTTTTTTTTGCGTAATTTTCCAACATTTGCGCTGCAGATTTCGAGTGTGAACACTGCATTAGCCGAAAAATGGCTTGTCCAGATTACCATAATCGCGTTATCGACGCGAGGCGATGCGCAACGTATAGCTCGGCGTTACGTTCATGATATTTGTTTGCTCTTGTAAATGAAAAGCAAATAATATGTAAATAATATTTACGGCTTTGCGCGCTTTTTGAAATTCAATTTTTGCCGCGTTATTATACATCAAAGCGCGAATTATCTTGCCGTTATTTTAGGAAAATTCTAAGCGAGACTAGCTTATCCCGGCGCATTATGAAAATAAGTCAAAACGGCTGTAATTTGGACAAGCCGGGTGACTGCGTCTTTCATTCCAGACCGAATTTCTGGAATTATTACGAACGAAGACGGAAGGCATTTACAGCAGAATTCGTCGGGGGCGCTGCAAAGGAATTGTTGCGCAGTGTGTTACTTCCGCCGCCGAGATTAATGGATGTTGCCTAAAGAAGATTGAGCTTGCATGCATGCGGGAGGTGTACCCTTTTACTTGCGCCTTTAAATTAGCCTTGTAAAGCTGCATTTAGAAAAAAGAAATGTAAAACCTTTTACAAAAAAGTAAGGTCGCGCGTTCCTCGAACAATGGCAATTTAAATAAAGGTAGGTATTGTTTGAAATGAAGAATATTTTGTTCTTCAGTATAACGTTTCGGAGCAAGGAAATTTTTAAATATTTTTTTGTTAAGAAGGCCCTTGCACGAAGTAATAAATACGTTTACAAGGGGCTTGGAGTAAAATAATATTCTGCATAATCTCCAACCCAGAACAAAACATAAAATTATGCAAATTCGAACAATGAAAACCGCATGAATGTATATTTAATTAAAAATTTTATTTTTAACAATAAAAGAATACATTGCCGGCAAAAGATGATAAAAATAAATAATTAATTATGTATCGGGGAATTTTCATTAAAAAGGTAATAAATTACATTATTAAAAGCTTGATCGTACGTCATATTTGAATCAGAAACCTTGATTTTATTCCGCATAATTTGCATTCAGATTTTTTAATTAATTCTAGGAAAGCAAAAAGTGGCGACGAGATCCTTCCTTTTTTTGTTAACAAACTCAACGCAATATTTTTTTTTAATTAATTTTAATGTAAAACAATAGAAAGTGCATTAAAAGTACGAAATAAATATATATATTTCACGCGCAGCAAACAAAAACACAATGCAAACAGCTTCGATATTCATATGCAAATGTTATCTTACCACAGAAGCTTTCCTCCGCTGAATAGTAATCATTATTGTTTATTATTTCCCTTAAATCTTATTAGAATTTACGGTGTAATACTTGTTTTAATCAACGGAAGTACAAATAAAAAGCAGCGATTCCTGAACGTATATCCTCTCGCAAATCTTTGAAAAATAAAACTATAAACCCGTTTAGTATTAGAGCCGTTACATCGTTCAGTTTCTTTTTTTCATTTAGCTCCGGATAAAGGCTTTATTCGTCGAAATTGTCGACGCAATCACCGGCTCTTTGCTGCCCTATTTAATCAGGAGCCTTTACCTATTCCAGCGTTGATTGGCTTTTCTGCCGAAAGCCGAAAAGGACCAAATTGATTTAGCAATTTTGCTACTTCAAAACGGCAAATCTCAACTTACTACTGAATTTTTCTCGATAATAATTATTGCGGTTTACCTCATGTGAAAGATTAATTCAAAAGCTTTCTACCACACATTTGTGATTTTAAATTTTTAAATTCATTCGACCCTTTTACATTAAAGAGGAGATAACAGTTTTTGATTAAAAAGATGTTTATACTATATTTAATCGTACAAAAAACAGGAGGAACATTTTCCCTTTCAAGTCGGCCATAACAAAAATTACATTCTTCTCACCCTTTTAAGTTCCTCCGCCTTTATTCCTCCACTTTGCACTTCTCTTGGCCTCGAAATCCACCTTGCATTTTTTAAAGGAAAAGCTTTAATCAAAGCGCGCTTAACAATTCAAGACGCTAACTCTCGTAATACCGCGATTTTTTAATTTTTCCGAGTAGATTTAAAAGCAGTTAGCGGCGCGGAAGCAGCGGAGTCCATAAAAAGGCGCGAAATATATATGTACATTGTATGAATTACAGCTCGGTGAGCTTTGCCCGGCGAATTTCTTGTAACGCAAGATAAAGCCCGACGTGCGCTCGTCTCTTTTTTTCTTTCCACTTCTCGCCCTGGCTGCTATGTAAATTTTACATCGCGAAATTCCGCGCGTCGTGTAACTTAAACCGCCGACGCCGCTGTTTCACCGCACTTCGCTGCGGCTCGCCGATATACGTAAATGCAAAAAATCAAAAGTGAGAGGGTATGATAGTTCCGTGGAAATTGGAAAAAAAAAGATATTTTTTTGATTTTGTAATTTTATATTGAATGCAATAAAATAATGGATACGTTTGCAGAAAATGTTTATAAACTAAATTCATTAAAAAGCTTGCAAAGCTTTTATTTACTATATTTTTTTAGATATTAATAAGAAAACCGAAGAAACTATATTCTCTCTCGTTATTTTAAAGTTACGTACACAAAAAAAAGCGGATGCAACCTTTTTCACACATCCCGCGCTTTTTCAAACTAAACTTTTCGAAAAACATCACGAAAATTTTCGGCTAACGAACCTCCTAACGACCGTCGTTTCAAAAGGCGTTCCGTTAATTTCACCGAACTCGAGAAAATTCCAGCGTGTCCCTCTCCTCCCTCCTTTTTTTTTTATTTTTTATTTCAACGGAGTTTCCCTTCATACGCGTCCGCTCTCTCTTCCTCCGGCGGCGAACGTGTCCCGCGGGGGCGTTCGATCTTCCCGGCTCCTCTCCCCAGCGCGCTGCTTTGTAAATTTTCCCGCTTCGCCTCTCTCTCTCTCTCTCTCTCTCTCTCTCTCCCCCTTACCACCCTCGCTTTATACTGCACCTGCAAGGGGGTGAGAGAGAGAGAGAGAGAAACAGAGAGACGTACGTGTTTGTTCGCGGCGCTGCATATTGTATTCCGGATGCGTTAGCCGGCAGAATGCGGATTCCGGTATTACGGCCGCGCCTCGACGCTGTCAATTTATTCTCGCGGGCGAGAGAAGCCCCGGGAATTTATGCTGAATAAATCGCTTGCGAATTTGCCCTAAGGTTCCGGGATGGCCTTTTTCGGAGGTGAGATATTGCGCGGTGACAAGCCGGATTAAGAGCGGAGTGTGTGTGTGCGCGTGTGTGCGTGTGGGGGGACGACCGGCTTTTGACGCGTTTTGAGATATTGTTTTTGGTTTATGACTTCACCGAGAGATGCTGAGCGAGGTGAAAAGAGTTTAGAGCGCTATTTTTCGCCTGGTGATTTTCGGGTTTAATATTTAAACTGTCATTTGGAGGGACTGAGGCTCCCATCTTTCGGTGAAATCTGGCTCGAATTTTGAAGAATTTAAGGGCAAAAAGAATAGTTAATGTCGTATTTTAAAAATTTATTGGTTTACTTTAATAGTAATCGTTATTGCACGAGTTTATAAGAGTATATGAAAGTCAAATACACTCAATTCGCTTTGATAAAGTGTGCGTACGTAAAACATTACACTTTATTTACAAAGGAATTTTAATTCAAGAGTATTTATTTATACTTTGTTTGCGTTTAATCCTGCGATTGCATGTGAAAGTGTTAAATAAATAGGTATAAGTTTATATTAACGCTCTTTCAGATATACAACGCACCGTTATTTAACAACGTTTACTTATTAACAGAGTGCAAATGAAAAATTGTTTTAATAACAGTGCTCTACTTTTACCTGAAAACAAGCAGTACACCGCAGTAAAATATTAACATAACTTTTAATTTCTTAACATAAACAAGAATAACTAACAAACTTTTAACTAACATTAATTTCCCAGCAGCTACTAATCCACAACTTAGACCAGTTTATCAAAAATCCCGCAAAAAGCGAAACATTCCCCACCCCGAAAGCAGCCCCCAAAACTCCCTTCCACCACGAAATCAATTACCCAGCCGAAGCAGGTGAGCGCGTTTTTACTTTAAACAAACGAAAGCCGCAGAAAAGGAAGAATTTATCGTGACACTCGATGCAACAAGTAACAATTCCAACTCCCGGCCGGAGCCTTAAACCGGGGTGGGCCCTTTAGCTTCGCGCTAAAACCGTTTCCGCTCGCGAAACCCACTAACCCTGATGAAAACGTCACTCACTCGGCGCTCTCTCTCTCTCTCTCCCGCCGAGAGAGAATTTCAGATGCAATTTTCTATCGCTCAATTTGAAAGTTTCGCGGAGCATTTTGAGCGGGGACTTTGACGGCGCCCGAACTATTTTTCACGAGTCGAGAGGGGCCGTTTATTCCTCCCCCCCCCTCCCCCTTCAAATTTTTGCGACACTGTTTTTGATGGGTCGGGAGTGCATGACGCTTTGGTGTTTCGACGAGGTCTTACTTATGGCTG
Organism: Ormyrus labotus; assembly: GCA_035582975.1. NCBI lineage: Eukaryota > Metazoa > Arthropoda > Insecta > Hymenoptera > Ormyridae > Ormyrus > Ormyrus labotus. The sequence continues at coordinate 11,925,628 of JAWWEO010000009.1, forward strand.
CGCGTTTTTTGTAAAGGTCGCTGAAAGGAACGTTGGTTTTGTAAGGTGTAATGTATAGAAACGCGGTGAAAGAAAGTTGGTTTTGCAGTTATAATGGCTTCCAGGTCGTGTAAAGGTACTTTATTAAAGGCAGCTTTTAACTCTCTGCTTTCGATCAATAATTGTAACATGAACGGCTGGAGGTTTATTGCAAAATTACACACCCCACCAAGTTCCTTTTTAAAATTATACATTTTAATGTTGCATGAATGCCTTTGCGGGATAAATTTTTCAATTCAAAAATTATAAAATCAAAAAGAAAAATTGGAAAATGATAAATGCTCTGTTCATTCGAGCGTAAGCGTAATGGCAAAAACACCATTGACTGTTGGTATACGGTTTTATAACGGACTGCTTTATTGGAGTTATTAATATTCAAGCTGGAGTTCCTCGGGGTTCAAAGCGACCTGACCTCCTTAACTATGCAACTGCATCTGAAGTTTTCTTTAAGAATGTATAAGGCAGAAAAGTAGCTCGTGAATCAATAAATACCTCAAATTACCGAACATTTCTTGCCTCTCTCTGGAAAATATGTCAGTTTTTGCGCCACGGGAAGCAAATATCTTTATGATTCATTGCATGATTTAACAACGTACAAAAAATTTAGTCGATTGCTTTTATTGATGAAAGAACTTTCAAAAACAAGCTGAAAATAGTACTGTTAAAAAAAGTTTCTCCAATGCAGAAAATTTTATAACAAAACAGATTCGTTGCACAATTTGAATGCTGATTCCTACTACTATTCCTGCCAATATTTAGGCTAGTATTCAACCTAGTTTGCCCAGTCGAGCACATCAGGTCATACGAGGAGGTGTATAACCTGATTATCTAATCATTATTGGATCAGCATTCAACCAATATTCGGCCAATATTCAACCTAGCAACTTCTGATTTTGAGTTTGATTTTTATCCAATAGCTCAAGGCGGCTGCGGTTATGAGGCTACCAGGCCAAGTAATTATATTAATTTTTTTTGTATTAAACCGATTATTTGAATTATTATTTAATTTTTGAACATTTCTAATTTCTTAATATTTAAAGTACAAGCGACATTTAGATATAGTTATCTATTAAGATGTAGATATATATTTTTTATATCTAAAAATCAATATTCAGTTTTAAAAATTCAAAGAATTTATAATTCTGATATTCGAACTATATTGACCGATCAAATCAAGGTTTTTTTTAAGAAGAGAATTTTCTAATAGCAAAGAACACGATAAATTAGCTTTCAAAAAAGTTTTTTTCCCAAAAAAAAATGGAATACTTTGTTCACATCTTCCTTTACAAAACCTTGCAGAAGCGCGAAAATAATGCTCCTTCCGCTGTAACAAAGGACTTTTGTACTCCAAGATGCAGTCAACTAATCTATAACCCACCATACCATCGACAGCTTTCCGATAATAATTCTTACAAAGTACTTCGCGCTTCTTGGTTTGTTTTTCATTAGCGACTGAATAAGGCACAAAAGAAACTGCGACTGCACATCTCGTTTGCGTTAATTCCGTCAATATCCATCGAGTGTCCGATGCAATTAACGTTATACAGGTCCGGTAATTTGCCCGAATTTCATAAATGAGCGACTCGTAATAATAATGAAATCGTTACGTTACGACAAAATTGTAAACGCTCGCCGACGTGCGGAAATTGTTTAAAGATTAAATATTGACATGGCAAAGTTCAACGCTGTAATTGAATATATACTGACCGTGACATCAATCGATTACATCAACGAAATTGTCAAATAATATTGCTGCTTAATTATCGCTGCTGCGTGATCTGCAAATTGTAACTTTTCGGGAAACGACGCGTAATTCGAAATTATTCCAGAGATTCTTGATGCAATATATTATATTATTAATAATTATATATCTGTTGTAATTAACTTTTTGTCGTAGTAATGATCTATTATTATTAAAAAATGTTACTTTTCCTTTTTCTTACGTTGATTTTCATAAAATTTCATACGTCCAGCTTGAAATTGCATACGAAAAACTCATTTAATTCAAAAAAAGTTGCCTGTAGACTTTAATAAATATCGATATTTCAAAATTTCGATATTTTTTGTACCTAAAGTTTTATATTTCCAATTCTTACATACATCAAACTGCTACAATCGCCAATCTGATAATAACTATTCCCGGTGAAATTCCACTTTATCTCACACTAATTGCTCTCTAATACCGTTGTACAATGCACAGGCGCCTTTCATAAGCGCTCGCGATCTCTCATTACGCGCATAATAATCACCTTCCCCCGGAATACAGACAAACCGCACACGTGATCCGATCGAACCGAATCTCCTTGATCCTTATTCAAAGAGAAAAGCAAAACTCTCCTAATTGCCGGGTGCGGCCAGCTGATGTAAGAACCCGCATCACTTGCCGCTCCGCGGAAAAAAAGTTTCCAATGTAAGTGCGTCGGCATTGACGCCGAGAATAAATCTCGATAGCGGCTAATCGTTCGATGAAAATAATTCGTGCGTGATCTTGCGTGAAATTCCGGAAGCGAGAATTGACGCTCTCTTATCTTTTGCGCGCGCGACACTCGTCGCTCTGTTTTCGTCGAGATGACGGTTTTCACAACCGAAGGCGGCGATTATCTTCCGAGGAAGATAATTGCGTTTGTTATTGTTTGCTTATTTTCGGCGATTTTAAAGGGAATAACCCGAGTGTCGCGTTTGTGCCGAAAAAAAACGCTGTAAAGTGCGTAATACGTGAGTGATTTTACTGGAATTTCAATATTTAACATAAATATTTTGACTGCGCAGTTGTACGTTTTCACTTACGGAAGAATATATTTGTCGGCGATTGAATCTTGGTGCTTCGACAAGATAATAACAAGATAATACTATTTTGAATTCAGCATTAGCCTTTCCCGTAGCTTTATTTCAAGAACGATTACTCAGAGATGTAATATGCTAATGGAAGTGATCCGTCATTTAAATTTTTCTAGAGATAACAAATTTGACGTTGTAAGAGATTGAAAATAAAGAAATTCTCGCGCTGTGCATTCATGCAATAATCTAGTTAGCTCCGTGGAAGCGAAATACTTCTGATAGCATCGGCCTTTATCATCACGTGAACTATTAAGCAAAGATTAATCTACTTTGTCTGGGCGCTTATTGCGTCGAAAAATAATTAAACAGATGCGTACGTTGCTTCGATTCAATTGTAAACTGCAAAAAGCTAAGATTTTTCTTTTAATAAATAAACGCCTACAAAGTCGATTAGAGTCTTTCTTTTTTAATGATATTCTACAGTAAATGCAACTATTTTTTCAAGCAGACTATTTTTAAAACAGCCGCTGTCCATTTACAGAATATTTATCGCGCGAAACATTCTTGAGAGAGCATTGTTTTAAACTTAAGCTCCAATGTATAAAGCAACGAAGCGCATTAACGTTAAATTTTACGTAATTTCAAAGCACTAAAAGTATTTATTATACCGGCCTAAAAAACTCCGGCGCGCTTTTAGTTCGAATTTCCGTTCTCCGACGCCAACGCAGACACACTTTTAATCCCCGCGCGCGGCCGAAAAAAGCCCGGCGAAAAATCCAGCCCCCCGAATAAATACTGGCACGCGCTTTTAGATTAGAGCGGCATAATGCAAAAGAAATTAAGGGGGCATAAACTTTCGGACCGCGAGGCGATAGCGATATTTAATTAACTTTTTCTGCGCACCGCATCCGTTTCTGTTGCGTTTATCGGGCCCGAAAAGAGGAGAGAGACCCGTGCAACACCTCGGAAGAAAAAGTACGGCTTAACTCGAAACTATCGATAAATAAGGGCGAGAAAAGCTCTCTCGCGGAGCGACGAACACTTTTACCGGCGGGCGAGAAGCGCGCTTAATTCAGCCGCGCGGTTTCGGGGCAGTTTTTTGGCCGAATGCTCGCTGCGAGAGAATGCGAGATCAAACGAGCATTTGAATCATGTTTGGAAAAAGTTGATGAGTTCCGCGAGATGCGCCCGCTTTGAGAGGGGGGAGGAGGATGCACTTGGGGAGTTAAAACCGGAGTAAAATTTTACGCGGAAAATGAAATTTGAATGCTCATTTTCGCGCGAACGTCATTTTCGCGGGATTACTATTTCTAGTCGCAAAGTTTTTAATTAAAATATTCCTATTGCGAATAAGCCATTCGTTGTCTGAGCTGCGTTTCTCTAATGTTCGAAGAAAAGTTTACTCGAAATATGGAAAGAGTTCGATTAAAGTTTAATTAAAGTTCAACAATGCACGGCTATGTCATACGGAAGGCCTCGCGCGGAAAGCTTTGGAAACAAATCTACTTTTTTCCCGCCTTTCTCATTTCACATTCTCGCGCGGCAAAGCAATCTTTGCATAAAGGCTCGATTCCGATTGAAACTGAATTCTGAGCGTTGCCGCACTCAAAACTGCAAATAAGCAAAAAAAAAAAAAAGCTCCCCTCACACGTGGCGGAATGAAAGAAATTCCGAACGTTTGTAACTCAACTGTAGAGAACTAGAACTGCTCACATAATGAAGCACTTGAATTAAATTTGCTTGAAACTCGAAAATTTTTTACAGAGTTACAAGTCGGGCAAAAATTGCTCGAGTACGCGGGGATATTTTGCACTGACTAAATAAAGGGAAATTTAACTCGGCACTTTAACAAAAGCCTTTAACGCAATTTATTTAAAATTATTGAATGTAATCAGTTTAGTTGATAATACTATTAGCAGTATTATATTATATAGTTAATTACGTATAGAGAGATAAACAATTAGGTTTCCATTATCCATGTTACATATATAATTATAAACATTTATAAATAAGTGAATTATTATCTGTAGCAGAACATGTTTCGCTCCTATTATAAACACTTCCTCCAACTGTAACTAATTTGTAAGTTTTCTTCCATACTACCTCCATAACGCTCAAAATCCACTTATCAAATATTAAAGAGAAACTTTTAAACGCGCTTAATCCCCAACACCCTAGACTTTTCACCAAATTTTCCTCAACACTCCCCCCGCCGCCCCTCCCCCTCTATTTCCTCCACTCTAATCCCCCGAAATCCGCGAAAAAAGCGAAATTGCACGGGGAGGCGTTGGGTACATAAGCTCCGGCGATCGAGTTGATGGGGTGCGATCTCGCGGCAGCCGTCGCGTCGACGCGGTTCCCCAAAGTTCCGGGCGCGCGGCGACTCAACTTCGCAAGACTATAATTAGCCGATCGCGGTATAAACTCCCACGGCCCCCCTCCCTTCTCCCCCGGCACTCTATGTAACGCCTTGTTTCACACCGGAGCTGCGGACCACCGCGCACACCAGCCCCAGTTTGTAATTGGGACGCTCGGCGGGACTGCTTTTTTAATGACTCGAGTTGGAGCGATGAACGGCGCGCGGGCTGAGGTTGCGCGGACCGCGGAAAGGAACTTTCGGGCTTTTCAATTTTTCATTGTGTTCAGGGGGCGGGGGGGCAGTTTTAGTGATTTATGAGGGGAGTTTAGTTTATTAATTGGTTGAGTGGGAGTTTCGAGGGTTTGCTTTATTAATGAGGATGTACCCCGTTGGAAGTTTTCACTATTATTTGGACAATTTTTGACGAATTTTTTGTAGATTGACCAAATTTGGTCAACTATTAGGGAAATGGCTAAAAAAACTTGTGCAATTTCCAGCAGGGTAGGAGGCTTCTTTTGGAGAGGAAATTATCACAAAGAACGTAAAGCAAAATTGCGTTTTTATTTTGGTTAGAATGTAAAAATTCTTGTATCTCTAAAATAATAGTTTGGAAAATAAAATTATTATTTCGAATGTATAAGAAGCTCGTTTTCAAGTGAAATCTTGCAAGTCAGCGCAGAAAGTACGTCGATACGATAATCTCGAAAAGTTTCGACGTTACAACGAAAATCGTTAAAATTAAAAAACATGAAATTTTAAAACATTCGCATAATCCGTAAGGCTATTGTTATTATACGAATATGGAAGTTCCGACTCTGGCAAGTTTTACTTGTTCAAAAGTTCCGGGAACTAGCCGGTCACACTCCAGTTGTAAAGTAAAATGTGAAAACTACGAAAATTCAGATGTATTACACGTCGAGATAAGAAAAGTCCCCAACTTTTCCATCCAAAATAAATGCAAATCTTTAAAAATCCTCGTAAAAATCATTCCACTGTTTCACGCAAACAAGGCTCTCCCGCGGCGCGTAAATCGATCGAGATCCGCCTCGAAAAATGCCCCACCGGCGAATTAATTAAGACATCTCTGTCAGGGAGAGACGAACTTACTTTTGTGCCTCGAGGCGAGCCGTCGAAGTTTCTTGAAAAACAGCATCTTATCCAGGAAGTTTTTCGCGATCTTACTCGTCGACCAGCCTTCTTCTTCCTCTCGTCGGCGGAGTCGGGTATTATCCGGTAGTCGCGACGTCCGAGCTATACGCGCACTGAATGAGAAAGCCGACTGCTGGCTGGAGTCGCCGGACAGACTCGATCTAACGGACTTTCCCTCTCCGACTGCCTTGACGCGCCGGACGAGATGATTAAATGCCTTTTTCGAGATGGCCGGGTTTAATCTTGTTTTCACGATCCGATCGGAGCTTTATATTTTGGCGTTTATTGTCGGGGATTTCGGATGTTTATTCGGAGACGTGGGGATTTGGTGGCCTTGTAAATTTTTCATTGAATTCGATGTACGTCTGATGAGTCAGCAAAGAGTAGTTTTTTTGTAGAAGAAGTGTACTTACGTTATTGCGTTTGATTATTATTGCTTAGGATAGAAATTTAATATGTTTAAGTACAATTTTGCGTCCGTTAAATTGCATACATTCTTAATGAAGACTGTTAACGTTTTAATACAGAAGCTAATAAATTTTGCATCCCTTTCTAACGTATTAATTTTTTAAGTTTTTAATCTAACGGCAAATGAAATTCGAATGCTCTTACGTACAATTTCAAGAAACTATCATTTGCAATTCTGTCGCATATGCTTTTCGTGGATTACATACGTTACAATACGTAAAATTGGGACGCTGTCAGGGAATAGATTACTCTCGTTGCGCGTATGCACTTTGATAACTTGGTTTTGTCTTGGCAGCGCGACTTCAAAATGTAAATTTATATGAGCACGTTCAAAATGCAAATCTTGATTTGCATTTTATTGAAGAAATGCGCAGTTACAATCAGTGAAAACGTTTGAAAAAAGTTGTAAAAAAGAATAAACTCCTAGCGGGTGTTGTTTTTTTTTTTTTTTTTTCGTAGAATCTGCAATGCAGATTTTGACACGAAAAGTTAAAGTACTTCATGTTGACGACAATCGCTTGATTATACAATTTACAATGGAACGACGCTACACCCCTTTAAGCCATTCGATTTCTCGATAAAACGCGAAAATATATATTTCCGCCTTAAATTTCTCCTTAACCGCGGCAAACGCTCCCGCCGCATCGCCGCAATTCAACCCATAAAGTTCCCCTCCCCCCGATCCCCACATCCCATCAAGCGGCGCAAAAAGAAATAAAAAAAAAAGAAAAAAACCTCATGCGAGTCGAAAATCGACAAACCCACAGCCGGCAGCCACCCTGAAAAAGCGCTCCCGAACCCCCGAGCTTATATTCGCGGGGCGTCGCGTTTCGTGCCGGATAGATCAGGCAGCGCGGCGTCGGCGGCGGCAGCTCGTAAGTAATCGCTTGTCGATTCGCCCGGATATCGACGTAGCGGGGGATATAAATACGATATTTGCCAGCGGCGGGGAAGACGAGGAATTTGCCCCGAGTATGATTCGAGGCTTGTTTACGGGCGAGCGCGCATTTTTTTTGTTTTTTTTTTTTTTCGGGAAATTCCGCCGGCGTGCAGTGGTACTTCTTTTTATGGTAATTTTGCGAAGAGAGAGAGAGAGAGGCTGTAAAATGTTTTGTAGTCGCGCGGGCAGATATTTACTGGATGTTACAACAAAAATCCGTTTCGGATCGTCAAATTTTGGGCGGGTTTTTTTTTCTTGGTAAAAGCCGCAATCCATCAGCGGGAATATTTTGGGACATTCTCTTCTATCGTGCATCGCGTGACCCGAATGTAGGGGGAATTTGTTTTGCGAAAAAGGTTTTTTTGTCGGAGTACGATTGTAAATTAAAAACAATACGTACAAATGCGAATTCGGCGCGATTGAATGTTTAAATACGCGTTTCTTTTGTAAAATTTAACAATATTTTCGCAGTAAAATTAAAATTTAAAACGAAAATATTTTATACGATCAACCCGGCAAATCCAGCACTTTTATCAACAAATAATAACCGCGCAAACCGTACGTCGTATTTCCGGAGTTTCATTATCTCTTTAACATATTATCCGAGCGCAGACTCAAAGCAAACTCTCGCGAAAAGCTCACATGCACATAATATACGGAATCGCACAATAGTATATACACTTGCAGCTTATCCAGAATTTAAATATACACGTCACGAAATCGTCTTAACTCAAACAGCACATTTCCTCGAGGAAATCCAAATCTCCAGCAGCGGAGAAACGGAGAGAGCACTGGAGCTCGCACGTCAGGGATAAAAAATGCAATGTCTCGAACCGATTACCACGTGCAATCTAAGCGATATCCTCTCCTTTCACGTCAGCTGCACGCGGAATCCCGGATCGTCCTGTTATACACGTGTAGCGTGGTATAAAAGCCGCGGAATCCCGCGGGCCGAAAATGCGGCGCCCGGCCTACTCGCGCCTCTCTCGGCAGATTATAAACCGATACAATAACTCAGCCGATCCGGACGGTCGGACTTAATCTGCCCGGCGGAGCGAGAGAGAGGTGGGAGGGAATAATAAAGATATTAAAGCTCTCGCGCCGCGGGCATAATTGCCGGGAAAACTCGATTGGCCCGCGAGGTCGCCTGGGGAAAACTTCGTTACGTGGTAGTTCGCGAGAGAGAGAGAGAGAGAGAGAGAGCTGCCTGGCCGCGCTCCAGAACTTTGCGAGAAAGCTTGAATTGGCCCCCTTTTTCGAAAGCGGGCAGAGAGAGAGAGAAAAAAAAGGAGAATTCAAGCAACTTCGCCGCGATAATTCGTCCTGTTTCCTTTGCACTACGGGGGGGGGGGCACCACCAGGACTGCATTGTGCGCGTATTACGCGACAAGATAATAAAAGTCGCGCGCGGAGGCTTTACGAATGGGAGGCTCTTTTCGTGGTTAATGAGGTTTTCGAATCGGGTACGGGGGCCTTTAAAAGCGGCGAGATTTAGGAGCCCGCTAAGAGCATCGTTGGAAGGTTTTCAGACAGAAATTATGGAACGCCGATGGGATTAAAATCTAACTAAATTTATTATTAGTCCGCAGCTGCGCGCATCTTGTCGCGGTAAATATTTTTTGAAAATTAAAGAGAATTAAACTCGTATGTTGATACCAATTTTTTAAGATCGTATTTTTATGCTTTCACTGAGAGAAGAAATATAGTAAAAATTACAAATAATCTTGTAAAAATTACATACTGTCTAGTGAAGCCGCCACAGACTGTCAAAACCCAAAAAATGACTATACTTTATAAGAAATTTTACTATACTGTTTGGTAAATTTGTCTATAAAGTATGGTAATTTTTTTGGTTTTGACAGTCTGTAGCGGCTTTACTAGGCAGTATGATAATTTTTACTAAACTTTTCTCTCAGTGTTCGGATAATGCCTCAGCATGAAGCATGCTTTTAGAATTAAATTATTTTACAAATTTGACGAGTACACTGTCAAATCAAATACTAAAACTATCCTTTAGCGCGCTAAAAACTTGTTTAAATTAAGCGGAACAGGCAACGTGTTCTTTATCGACATTGCACTTGAAAATTAAGTGGAACAAGCTCCTAAATTTTTAACTGCCGCCGCACGCTTCAGAAGCAGTTAAACAGCTCCGGCCGGCGGCGGGGCCAAAAGGGCGACGGCAGTCTCAAAATTACAACGAAATTTACTTAATGCATTTAATTAAAGTACACGCCGGCGTATCCTCGCTCCGAAATTGCAATGCTCAGTCGACTAACTACAACAACAACAGCAACGGCGGCAGCAGCCAAAGTTCCTCAAGACAGCCCTTATTACCGACGCGCGGCCCTTTATTCAAATAAACAACCGTGCACCAATTACTAAAAGTTGCGATATGCCCTCGTCCGCGGAAAAGCGAAACCGCGAGAGTTCCCGGATTTTCGCCTTTCGCCCGCGTCTTGCGCCATCCAGCTTCCGGGGGACCGGCGGCTGCGGCCGGATTGGATATGTAAATAGGGCGCAGCGATCCATTTCGCCCCGGCGATGTGTATTTATATATATTTTTTGCCGCGCCCGGAAAGCCGAACGTTTTGCCGCGGCGTTCGTTCGTTCGTTCGTTCTCGGGAGATTGCGTGGCTGACAGCTAGGAAAACTCTCCCGGAGGGTTCGCCGACTTTTAGATGGGGGGCGGGGGGGGTTTCGAGGCTTTTGAATTTAATGAAATGGTTGGAATTTTTTAGATTTCCGGGGATACGACGTTATTGCTGATACTTCCTTGCGGGGTTTCGGCTTTGATTCAAATTGATTTTTGGGATATACACTTTCTGTATGCAAACGAACGCTTTATAAGGATTGGATGTAAAATGTTTTTATCGCGAAATTCAACTGAATGTTTTCTTTGAACTGAAAAAGAAACAAATTATTACTCAATATTTTACGATTTATCAATTTCTACGGAAGCTCAATATATTTCGATACAAAAAACGAGATGAATAATGGAGAATAAAAAGGGGTAGAGAGAGGATTTCGCTCCGGATTCGAAAGTGACAAAATTATATAGCTACGCGTCGACCATTGTTAGAATTGCAAGTGGAAGAGCAACATGACCAAGTATGATCTTGGAAAGCACAAATTGTAGCGGAAACGGATTGCAGCTGCCAGAGTTACAAATGCATCTGGAGCTAACAATGTATGCTTTCTACGTATAATAGGCGTTACTTCGCTCTAATAAAGCACACTGCCTTCTATATATAGTAAACGCATTTTGTTGTAAAAATGTACTCTTTTGTCGGAATTGCAAAAATAACGGTGTTTCTTTCTTTTCTTTTTTACGTTTCTTGTGTGTTACTTTAAAAAAAAAACATTTATTTAATTCAGGGATTGACCTCGTTTAAATGAGGTTTGGAGCATTTTTTTTTTTCAAACCAAAAAGTAATTAAAAATATAATGTGAGTTTGAAAAAGTTCTTTCACTTTTTAGAACAAAAGCGGTCAGACTTATTGACTCGAATTTTTTTTTTAATTTCACCGAAAAACGTTTCGTGGCTTTTACCTTTAAACTACACCGTCACGTATTTTAACTTTCGAGTAACTTGTGCAACAGATCTTTTTAAAAACAGTCCGATTCTCCAAACTTTTCTCGTTCACCCGAGCAATTATTATCAATAGCGGCAAATAAATAAAAAAACTAACTTCCCTCGCCGCCGCGGCTCCCGAAATGTCAAACGAGATTTATTAGACACCCGCCGCTCGATAATTGCACGCGCCTAAAGAGTAATCAGGATTAATAGCCGAAACGTGATGAGCGAAGCCTTGAAGTTTCGAAAACTCGACGGCAACTCTCTTAATCTCGAATCCGACCCGGCCGCGGAAATTAGTTATATAATCTCAAAATTACAAATCTCGCGCCGCGATTTCGATGATTATCTCGAGACGGCGGCGGAGCGGGAAGTTCGGCCCGCCGACGACGTGAGAACTGAGCGATCAGAGTGTACCCTTTCTTTTTATTGTAGGGAGAGCGCGTAAAATCGCAGGTGCGCTCGATCGCCGATCGTTGGGAGGCTCTCTGCGCAAAGTGCGCGGAAAACTTTCCCTTTTAACGGGCTATCATCCTTATACAACTACTGTTCTTTTTAATGCCGAGCGTTGAGATAAGAAAATGTGCTGCGCGCCGCGTAAAAATGGATTCGGTAAACAGAAGGTGTTTTATTGTTTTAGTGTAAGGGGATTTTTTTTGTGTTTCTGTTAGCTCGGCAGATTTTATTATTTTACTCTTTTTTAATTGATTATAAGTTAAAATTAACTTCGAAGGAAGAAATCGTATTAGAAAAATTGTAATCCTGAAAGTCATCTTTTCTATTTGTGCACGCAATGAAAGTAAAAGATCACGTTGAAAATTGTGCTAAAAAGTAACTTGAAATTAGTAATTTCTGTACTTCCACATTTATTAAGTTTTTCCTTATCATCTGCAAAGAAGCTGAAAGCGTCAAGAAATTTCTCGGGTAAACGTAGGTTTCTGTAATCGGATTCAACGTCTAGTTGTCAAACGTCTCTGCAATCCGCTTAAAAGATTTTATTGAGAAAGTAGTGTTTGACACAACTCCGTATCGACCGACTTCTAATCAAAGACATTCAATGCGAACGTTCTTACAATCTCTCACTCCACTTCCCTCCCCCATTCCCCCAAGACATTTAAAAAATAAACGCAACTCGAACAGCAGGCAGCCCGAAAATGAATACTTTACTTTGGCATTGATCAAGTGTTTGTCAGAATTCTTTTATCGGAATTCGCTCGATCGGAAATTCCGCGACGATATTACCGCGCGCCGCGGCAAAAAGGAGGAACAAGCCGAAAGGCAAAGGCGCCAACGGGGAAAAAAAAGGAATGGAAAGGAGCGGCGGAGGCTGGAAAATCCCGAGATATATAAGAAATTATTTGCTCGCGCCGCCTGAACTTCTTTCCGCCACGAAGGGATTTCGATCTTTAATAAATGCGAAAGAAATTCATCCGATCCGAGGCTTCGAGCTTTCGTGTCGTCCATCTTTTTTTTTGGCCTGCTTGCCTTTCGCTTCTTTCACTAGGGAAAGTTGAATTTGTCGTTGCGGAAGTTGTAAGATGCTGCTGCTGGTAGGTATAAACAGAGGATTTTTCACTCGGTAATTATACTTTAGAGGCGAATAGGGTTGTAAACGCGAATTGCTCGGGATTTAATATATTATTTCAGGTTGGAGATGGATTTTATTTGTGTTTGTGAAAATAGTTGATTTGTAAAATAGAATTTTAATCGGTATTACTTCGGTTTTTAGTATACGACTTGAAATTTGAAATAAAAATTGAATCAATCATACTTTTATCCTTCAAGATTTAATAAAGAGCTTTGGCAAGGATATGACATATTTTACAAAAGAATCGAGAACCTTCTGATATATTGGAAATTTAATATTATCTTTTCAGGTCAGAATTTTTTCCCGAATTCAATTCCTACATGTACAAGAATGAATGATGTACTTCAAAAAATTTATTTAAAATCTCTCGTCGATCCTTTCCAAAAATCAATCGCATCTCTTAATCCGCACCCTTTTCAAACCAGCTTCAGGTCTGCCGGAGAATCTTGCAAGATATTTCCCCCTGAAGAAAATTTAACCTCCGTCCGAAGAAAGGAAGCCTGCAATAATCGCGAAGCAATTTCCATAAGATTGTCAAAAGGATTCCGGACAAGAGGGGCAAAACGAGCGCACTTTAATCCCTCTCCCCTTCGCGTCGATTCATTACACTGTTTCGACTGCGTGCGCAAACCGGCGGGGGGAGCGGAGGGGGTTGGGGGGTTGGCGGTATTGTGAATTTCAATTTAAATCGGCGAGCGCCGCGGACCGTGGATGTTCCGTCGTCGAGCAGCACACCGGAACGGGAATCCGGTTTTCTCATAAATCAGAAGCCGCGGCCGATCGATGTCGCGTGTGAGCGACGCTGCGGGGAGAGTCTCTCTCTCTTGCGATGCGGCCGCTGCGGTGGCTTCGCGGGGATTAAAACGAGTGGCGTCCGCCATTATTTATTCGACCGGGGGGCGAGTTCTTACTTCGGCGGGGTAGAAGTTGGACGAAGGTATTTTGCGGTGGAGGTGGCCGCGCGAAGGTGGAAGGGTAATGGCCTATTGATTTCGATTTTATTTCTGGTCTAAATTAAAAGACCTCCCATTTAACGAATGGATGGTGTGATTGGTTTACTATTTAATAATAATTGAATGTCTATTGTTAGTTGTCAACGTTTATTTTAGCTTATTTGTTTTTAATCTCAAAGTGTGCAGGAAAAACAAAACATTCCACCGTTCGCACAACGCAATACCTAAAAAGGACGAAACGTCCCAAAATGACGTTATCGCTGCCAAATTTTTTCCCATCCACTTCAGCCGGCACTGCTCGCTCCCTCACTTTTTTTTTTGCAGCCACCTCTTTCATTCCCTCCGCTCCTTCGGGCTCCCCGACGACTTGAATTTTTCTTTTTTTTTCTTTTTTTTTTTAATTGACCAATCGCACTCGGCGAAGGAATATCAATCTCCCCGGTTTTTAAATTGCCTGTCGCTCGCAGAGCTCGGAAAAAATAATAATACGACAATGAACATCAACGTCGACAACGCGTGCTCGCGGCCGGGCTATGGAAAAAAGCTCGAAATATTTATGGCGCGCGCGGAGAGAGAGGCATTGAAACGCAATCAGAACGACGTTCTGGTTCGTTAAGAGACGTGGCGGAACGATTTTCTTGCATAATAAACACGAGCCTATACCATCGACAAATCGATTTCATAATCTCCGTCGGCTTTTGTTCGGCGCGCTGTAAGCGAGAGCAAAAACTCCTTGACATCGAAAATAGATTACTGGGATCTTAACGAACTTTGACATTTGCGAGTGCGCCCTGATTCTGTGTCCTAATCGACGCCGGGGATCTTATCTACGAAGCTTCTAACATCGAATTACGTAGTCGATTTGAGTTGGCATGCAAATTTTTGGGTCGAATTATTTTAGCGTTATGCTATTGAAATATGATTTTTAATGTTTTAATGTCAGATTTTGAATGTCTCACAAAGTTGTAGTCTGATAAGACGTGAAATGATGCCATCGTTTTAAAATTTCCGATCACCTTGATTTAAAAGTTTTGAAAATATCAAAATCCGACTCGGCAAAATTATCAAATTTACAGTAACTTTAATGAACTACAATATTTAGTAAAAAAAAAAGAAAAAAATAGGAAACGCTCTAAAAGCTAGTAGAGTACACGTTGTTTCGTGGACGCTGATATGTCAAGTGATTTAGATAGAGTACAGCGTGTTTCGCAAATGAATTCGAACGAGATAAAGCTCGACCAGTGATTGATGCTCGGATTTACCGAATCCATATGCATAAACTTTCAGCGTGAAATTCTGCGCAGAGATAAATAGACGACGAATTTCGCTTTTAGATAAAAATTTTTTAGCTGCGGCTTAACAGTTGTCGCGTGAAAAAATGGAAAAGCCCCTTTAATTAAATACTCATTAAATAACCTTTGTTCTTTTACGGAAATACGTCCGATTAATTCAATAAAAAAAGCATTTTCAGATAAATATATGGTTATTATTATAAACGAGAGCATGCAAATTACACGTTCCGTTATTTAACAATGAGCATCATTACAACAAAATAATAAACTTATGTAAAATAACGAATTTCAGAATATTTACAAAAAAATAATTTAAAACAGAATTTTTCATTTCACTATTTCTTCGGTGCATCCCTGAAAAGGTGTACATTTCAAATTTACAACAAAATCCCCGCCATAAGGAACGGCAGGCAGATGATGCTGCACCTTACTCCGTCGCATAATTGAAGAAAGTCAACGACACTTGTTAGGCGCTCGTCAAAAGCTCCTGCTCGAAATTACTTAAAAGATAATCGCGCGAATCGCGCGTGCAACATTAACGGACCGCGACTCTCGAAGCTCGTGCATAAAGCGGCCTTTGTTTATTTCTCAATAAAGCAGCGACGGCGGCGGCGTCGGTATACGAGTCTAAATAGGAGGAGGCGCTTGAGCGGCAAAGCCAAGTTCATTATTAAAGGACGTAAAGTCGAGAGGAAAGGGGCGCGCTGCCACTTTAATTAATGCACAAACGCGCAGCCTCGCTATATTGCCGAATATCTGCGCGCGAGAGAGCGCGGCGGCAGTTTAATCTCGAGCTTCCCTCCGCAACTCCGGACTTTAGAAATGCACTCGCGAATATTATGCCGAGACGGGGACGGGCGCTGCCTGCCTGTCGACCGCCGACGTTTCCTGCAGGGAGAATTCAACGGCGGCGAAGGGCTGATTTTTCTTTCGACCGACGAGACGCCTTTTCTCGGGACGGATTAGAGTGATGGATCGCTGAGGAGATGGAAAATGTTTCTCAAGATGCTCTTGGCGAATTAATTAGAAAAAAGTTTTGTCGTTTCAATAATCTGCTGAATAGCGATTTTATTTTAATCAGCCGCCGTACTTGAACGAAGCTTTAAAGGGACTGAATTTTAAGCTTGGAATTTAATCAAAATTCAAATATTTAACAAAATTATCTGCAAAAGATAACCGTTCATATTCAAATAATTTCATAGATATTTGATAGAATATTCTACAAAATGATAAAGCGCATTACGAACGTGCAAATAAAATTATTCTTGATTCCTTGCTTTAATTTATTTTTAAATAAACTTAACATTATCTAAAAGTAGTTGCTAAAAGAAATAAATGTATTAAATTGCGACTCGAATAAATGTATCAAACATTTTTTATTGTTTAATTTACTTCCACAATCAGTCATATTATTAATATAATGTAAAGCTAAAGTGATCCGATTAAATTACAGACTATACAAGATACAAAGTTTGTGCGCACGCAGCAAGAGTAAGCTCGGCGATATTTAATGCAGACGCGAGTGCGCACGCTGAAAGTAACGTGACGAGACTAATAATTGCGCATTTCAAATGAAAATCGAATTGTGAAATTTCCACGGCTGAATTTTTTAGTGGGAAAGAAAATCAATTCGTATAGTGGTACTATAGAACTTTTATTCATATTTCAAGATCAAAGCGATAAACTTTCGTAACAAAATGTAATAAAAATAAATTCTTGAAACTATACACAGTACAATAAGATTGCTGAAGCAATTGGTAAAACTTATAAGATCGTTTGATTTTAAACTAGATTCGAGTGAGGTGCTCTTAAATAAAGTCTACCGCATCGCTGAAATTTATGAAATTTTTTGATTTATTTGGCTCTGTACAGTTTTTACTACAAATGTAATAATGTTGACAATAATAGTACAATTATTATTCGTATTTATTGTAGCGATCACTGCTTATGTTGCATTACGGGACACGTAAGATAATTTTCTTTTTAAATAAGTGCATTTTTTTTTTAAATTATTGCAAATTCTTGACCCGACACTCACCTCTTGCCAGCTTCTTTTCTTCATTTTTTCAATTTTTTTTTTTTATAAAATTGTAAATCTAAATGCCTCAAAGGTTTCATTTGCGAACAAACGAAGGTAATAAAAGCACAAAGAATGAACGATGATTACGACGTTTTTAGGAAAGTATTCTTACTCTTTCATATTTAAGATCCAAAAGCTAAAGTGCCAAGATTCTCTTTTTTATTGAAAAATAGTATGAAAGTTGTTTAATTTTTTTTTTCTCAAAAAGCAGTTGCAGACACTGTATTGAAAAACGTACTTTTTTCGGTAACACGTAGATTTTTTTATACGTTTATAAGTTCACGATTCACAGCGATTAACATTAATCGATATTTATTGATGTAGGTGTTAAAAAGGTTACATCCGTAGCACATCTCTCTCATGCTGCGTTCGAGATTACAAAATTGAGTTTCACCATTTTTTTTATGTTTAAAGTTTTTCTTTATTCCCCCTGTTAAATACTGTAGAGTAGTTGGCGAGTTACATAGCTAGCTAAAAATACTTATAAATCCTAAAGTCCTTACAATCAAGAGAATTTCTCGTAATTCTTTTTCATATATAATTAGCTTATTATAAATTTTATATTTATATATAAACATATTACAGAAAAGAGTCATCGATTATCGTTTACATTATATTATAATCTTTCATAGAATCGGCGCTTATCGTTCTTTTGGTAGTACGCCGTTTTTTATTTTTAATTTTGTTTAAAAAACAAGAAATGTACATGTGTCGTTGCCGATGAATCACGCATCATCCCTTTCAGCACTCTCAAAGTTTTGCATAGAATAAAACTGTCTCTGTTGTTTTTTATGCATGAAAAATTCACATCACACTTTTAGATTCACGCAGAAAACATAGCGCACTCGCATACTTTTATACAAAAACATTCGAAGAACTCGGGAACAAGGACGAAGCCAATATATAGAAACCAGTTTCTTTAGTGTCGAAAGAAAGGACAGACGTTGAACTGGGAGCATCTCCATAGGAGAGCAATGTTCAACTACGCATATTCTTTGCTTCTTTTTCTCTTTTTAATACAATAATAACAAAAGTCGCCTCGTCTAAGCGAACCGACTTTCTTACATTTTTTGCAATTGTTTCGCAATGAAGTATCGCAGTTTTCTTTTAACTGTACTGCTGCAATGCATCGGAGAAAGAACATTTATACGCCTCTGTTATCATTTTTTTCTTTTATTTTAAAACGTACGTTTAGCGTTACTATAACACGTAAGATTATGTATAATCTTAACGATCGATATAATATATATATCTTTAATATATTTTTTCTCATTTATATAATCTTTATATTTCGCCACCACACGTCGTTTTTAATTTGTTCTCTCTTTCTTACTCTTACACACTTAATTTATTACTTAATCTTTCGCTTCCTTATCCCAATTCTTAATAAATCGATGCAAAATAAATCACAATCGTGTTGATTTTCTCGGCAAAAATTGATTGATACATTCATTCGCTATAGTTAACAGTTATTTAATTATGCTTCGATTCATACCTCTCTTCATTTCTACCTCCCATTGACAAAGAAAGTATTGTAGTTATAATCATAAATTATGCTTGTTTTAGCCATCAAGATAATTTTGTTAATATTAAGTAAATATATATATTTCCTAATCGTGTTTAAAATTAATTTTGTAACAAGATAAATTAAAAACTCAAGAAAATATAAATAATAAGATATAGTTTAAATTTAATAAGAACTATAAAACTTTTAACAAAATTTTAAAACATATCTATTAAAAAACAAATTAATTAAGAATAATCAACTTAATCGGTTGAAAATATTTCTTGAAAACCGCTGCTGTCAACGAACGTACAATACTTTCTTTGCAAGCACTAAAAATATTGTTTGCAGATAGTACCCCTTTTTATAAAATCACTGTTCTTATTACAATAAAAGGAGTATTTTGGTTTGACTCTACGATTTTCAAAAAACATTTTGAAGCTCATTTTGTAATAATTCTTCTTCCAACGTTCGCCCCATTTTTTAAAAGTTAGCTATATAAGGTATAAATAATGAATGTCGAGTTTACGAACATGAGAGTAAATACTTGAGAATTAGTACTAGTAATCAACCATCTAAACGAACGCGGAATGTGGAAAGTGCCAAAAACTGCACGTTCCTTTTTTTGGATTTTGACGTTATTTTGCTTGCTGTGCGTTTTTATTCATCCCCTTTTCACTCATGCAAAGGCATCACTCGAATCCGCGTATTTTTTAAAATTAATAATTGTCTAAGTTACTTAATGCTATCTTCTTTCACGTCAAGATGCACATTAGCAAAAAAAACATAAAAATTAAACGAAATTCTTAGTAAAAAATGCAGCGGATTTGTCAATTGACAATGAAAAAAAATAAAAGACTCATAAAAAAATTAACGTAATAAAAATATAGCTCTGTTGACTTCGATGCATTAAATAAAAGATACGCATACACAAGATCAAAAGTACGAACATATATGTTTCCAATGCGGGCAATTTTCAAAATCCCTCAGCTTTTAGTTTACATTCTATCGCGCGCACTTTTCATTAGCGTGGAAGATAGATTTGCCTTATGTAAGAGAAGTAAGAAGAAACGTACCAGCAATACTTTGGT
This sequence comes from Ormyrus labotus, assembly GCA_035582975.1. Taxonomy (NCBI): domain Eukaryota; kingdom Metazoa; phylum Arthropoda; class Insecta; order Hymenoptera; family Ormyridae; genus Ormyrus; species Ormyrus labotus. The sequence continues at coordinate 11,945,443 of JAWWEO010000009.1, forward strand.
TGTTATTCAAGGTCACCTACCTAGCTATAGTACGACACTAAAGCGAAGTATATTGATGAGTTTGTTCGCTCGTCTTCTTATCAATGCAGATACTAGTAGTTTTCATTTTTCATATATTTATTTTTATTGCACAAACTTCTTGAAATAAAAACACGTTTATTACGAACCCTTGCATACCTTTGCATGCGCTTTTCATAAAAGAATCAAACGCACTGCAATTAAATATTAAAAATGATAACACACCTCTCAGTTAAAACGTCTCAGTTAAAATGTGACAATATTTCACATTAAACAAGTCGACAATAAGATTTATTATTATTTTATTGTTTTGTAAGTACTGTAAAATAATAAAAATTGTTTCTCTTGCTCAACAAATCGTCTCTTATTCTCTGCAAATATTTCAACTCAAATTAAACAACATCTACATCTCAATAAAATTAACAGGTTTGTGCGTTATCAATAAGAAAGTCTGTACAATTGAAAATAGAAAACCGCAAATATCTGCAGCTTGAATGATATCCGAAAGCGTTCTGTTCAAGAAAAACTTGATAATTCGAGGAAGCAACGCTTCAGGAGACCTTGGTTGTTGCGGTCGCAATCAAGGAAACGGGTCACGCGGCGTTCGTTGCGCTCGTGTTGTCCTGCTCGCCCCAGCCTTCGCTATCGCACTCACTCTCCGAAGCGGTATCGCTGTCGCTGAACTCCACGGCCACCCGCCGCGCCAGGATCGACGCCACGTCATTCAGGGCGTTTACCCGCTCCACTTCTTTCTGCTCAATCTTTTCTACCTTTCGTAACTTTATACCTGCAAAAAAATGGATATTATTCAAAATGAAAGGGAGTTTAATGTGAACGGAAAAGCAGTTTAGGGAGCGAAGAAGTATATTTCTTGGCTCGGATTTGAAAGTTTTACAATCAGCTTTTAAAACGAAAAGAATATAAAAGTATTTCTGTGGTTTAAACATTTGTTATTCGATGCTATAAGCTTACAAATGAAATACTTTTAAAGAAGTAAAAACTTTTGAGTTTGCTCTCTTTGAGAAATACGAAGACTAGATAGCGCTATTTTCGACCTTCAAAGTTCTTTCTATTATGTTAGTTCATAACTGCATACACATTGCTTATGCGATCAAGGTTAAAGTTAACGGCAAATGATTCAGAGCATTCTTACTTCTGGCTACTCATTTTTTATCCTACCATTGTATTTTTACTGATATGTTAAATAAACGATTAAATTTAAGAAAATTTGACTATCAAGAAATATCTCAAAGCGACAATTCGATCTATATAGACATTGCACTTTGTTTCTATTCAAGTGAGACTAATTCAATTGCACTCCATTACACAATTTCGCAAAAGTCTTGCAAAACTCCTGCATTCCACAAAAATGGTACTCACCGTCTCTGATTGCCTTCAGTAGATCGTTTCTGGGATCGACCGGAGCCGGTATATTTGGATTACTGGGCTTCCTTAGCTGCCCATCCACGATACTCTTGAGTGGCTTGAGTTTCGGTGGGTTGTTAGCGATCATTTTAGCAATATCGCCGTTTGTGATAGGCATCTGCATCGGTGCGGGCGGTCCGTTTGTGACGGGTAGTGGAGGCGGCGGCGGTGGTGGCGGTGGTATGTTGCACGGTGGCGAAGCTGGTCGCGGTGGTGCTGGGTCTGGGGTTGGAGGTGGCGGAGGCAGATCCTGAGGCACCGATTCCGTCTCGTCCACGCCCATCTGATTTGCGTGTACACCTCCCACAACTCCTACCGCCGTCGCCGTTGGAGTCGACTGGTGATTCGGTAAGGGGCTGTTCGAACGGCTACCGTTTCTACTTAGCAAGTGTGATGGAAGCGTTCCTGAAAATAAATATTATTATAGCTTGTTGTTTGATGTAAATTTTATAAATAAGCATTAATTTTAAGAAAAAAAAAATAAGTAAAACAGAATTGTAGAATTTACAACACTGACAATGCCATGCAGTATCATGTGTTTATTCCTAAGTTTACATTTAATTGTTTGAAAAATTTATTGCTCTTTACTCAATTAGTCGATTCAAGTATATCGTGATAGTAAATCTATCGTAATTTACAGATTTGTACACTTTTTAAAAATAAAAATAAAGATTCAATTTTAGTAATTCTAATAAAAATAAATCTATTTTGCAATTCAGAGTTTTCTTGAAAACTCACCATTCATTGAAGGGGGAGACATAGTTTCTCCAGGAGGTGGCGGCGGAGGAGGCAGATTGTCCCTGCCAGTACTCATAGACCTGCCCCTCGTTGGTGTATTGTTTGCGGAAGCGATTGTTGGCGTAGAATTACTGGACGCATTGCTAGGCGGCGCAGGTGGTGGCTGGGATGGTCGATTCCTTCCACCTCTGCTCGGCGTACCTGGACCTCCGGGACTCTGGTACGTGTCGCTGCCGGACTGCGCCTGTCCTGGTGCATAGTGAGAACCATACGCGCTGTCTTCGTAACCCGAAATCTGCTGTGTAAATAAAAAAAAAGTTTAATGTCTTTTTGAGAACGTAAAGGTTGTTTTACTCTTGTCATACAATTTTAAATTGATGAAAGTAGATACTAATGAAAAAAACGTTTAAAATTGACGTTTTAACTTCAATTGAATTGTCGGTTCTACATGAAGTCGAAACGTCGGTTTTTACCATTTGTTTCATTCCATCTCAATTACAATTTTAAATTTTATGTCTAAAAAATCGATAATTAATGACTATCCTATTTTTAAAAGTTTTACATTCATTCCTTTAAGTCATCCGAATAGATCAGCAGATTTTAATGAACTTTCTACTCAGAATAACAATGAAAATTCTAATATAAGCATGCTGCCAACGTTTTTGTATGTCTAAGCGATGTTTCAGCAGTCTCATTTATACTGTCAAAATATCTTACGTACAAAATTCATGTTAAAAAACGTTTACAATATTCTCATTCCAAGATTATAACGATTTGTAAACGAAAAATCAACCCCAAAACATACCTGTCCAGCGTAATTTGCGGCGCGATAATGCTCGGACATGGGCGGGCTGTAAAGCTGATGCTCCTCGGGGGGATAGCTGCGCCTGAGCTCGATGCTGTTGGGCCTGGGCGGTCTGGGCTCCGTCATGACCATACCGAGCAGAGCCTCGTCGGGAATGCTGTGCGGCGCTCTGTATTGAATGCCCTGCGGCATGATGTACTCTCCGTGACCCACGGCGATCTGTCGTTGACGCTCGCGCGTGTTGTGCGGCTGCCTCACACGCTTCTTGTGTCGCCCTCCGCCTCCACCTCCACCGCTGCCATCGTTCCGAGGCCTGTGAGGCTGTTTCGCAAAGAAGATTATTAGTCGGATGCTGTGAGGGGATGGGAGGAGATCAATTTTACAAGTGCAAGCTTGAAATTGGAAATTTGGGTGTCGTTTTGGAGTCAGCTGGTCATATTAATGCTTGTTTTATCAACGTTACGGCTCTACTAATTGATCAAATAATATTAATGTACAGTTTTGAAACGCCAATAAAATGTTATTTGTTCAATAAAACAAATGAAATTTTACTGATTCTATTTTTATTTGTAACTGTACTTTATTTTTATTTGATAATATTGAATTATTTTTCGAATTTATAAATCAAGTCTGCAGTAAAATTTTTTTCATAAGTACAATAATGCATTTCATAAAAGAGCTTTAATATTTATTGAATATTAAAAGAGAAAGCAATCAAATATCGTACTGCTATGGAATGGTTTGCTTTGAAGCAATAATTTATCACAAAATATTATGTTCGATTGAATTTGCGTGACTAATGGAAATTTAAAAGCATATCAGCCTAGCCTATAAAGTTAAAAAGCAAGACTAACGTACTAAACTAAGAAGTTAGCTGCATGTCTCTAAAAAATCAGCTGACTCCATTGGCAAAAAAGTGTGAAGGAAATAAAAGTAGTCATTTCTCTTCTGAGAGAATGCGGTTTAATCTCAAATGAGCGTTTGAACAGCCAAACTCACACTCCAGCATTTTAAAACGCTTTAGCAGCTCATGACTAATTCAATTTCCTCGGTGCAAAACGGTAATAAAGGGGAGAAAGTATACGTAAAATGATCTGGTGACAATCATTTTCTATTTTGTCGTGTACAAATGCCGTTGATGAGAATGAGAAGTGAATGATCACGTATGGCTTTTTACATGATTATGATCACGTGACGCGTATCCATCCGAGAGTTCGTGGATGTCAAAGAGAAGAGATGTGTAGAAAAACACGTAGAAAAAATGCATAAAGAACTGTTTCAGCTAACACTATCATAGCAGTATCTAAGAGAATAACTTGAAAGCGAGCAGCTCTAGCAACTCCGTAAACTAGGTTTATTAGCCAAAAAAAAGAAGAGAACACTGGTTAATGAGAAAACCACGCACACACACAAGGTGAAACTCGAGATTATGTGAGTGAGATGATAGCAAAATAATTAATTTCAATTCGTAGAAGATAAACTCTTTAGATGATGGGGTGTAATAAACTACAAAGATCCAAACCATCGACTTGCCTCTCTGAACGGTTCGGCATATTCTGACTCGGTCTATAACCAAGGGGACAGTTTCAATTGTTAAGATATTATTTCATATTAGTTTTGTTATATAGATTTGTATGTAGATTATCATGTTGTGTACATCAATTTCTTTTCCGTTCCTCAAAAATTTTAAAGATACTATTTTTAAAATTGAGGTTCGCAAAAGGAGAGTAGCGAGTAAAAATATGGAGATTGAAAGTACCTTCTTTCCTCTGTCGTGTAATTTCTTTTCTGTGTCCTTGAGCATCTCCTGGCTCCACAGGTCGAAGAAATAGTTGGGATCGGTGTAAAACTTCAAGCCGTCTTTTCCGTCCTCCCTGCAAGCGAAAGATTAACAATAAAGAGAACGTCCGAACAAGTTTGAGAAAGTTCCATTCGATACTATGAAGGAAATTCAGAGCGCGCAGTTTGTCGATTTTGGTTCCCAGAATGAAAGCCTTTATTATGCCTGAGTTTCCAATTAAACGTAAAAAATTTATTTCAGATGAAGGCTTTCTCTTTGGTTCAACGAACTAAAGATTGCCTGTCGACGAAATACGTTCCGTTTTTTAATTAATGAAAACCCGCAAAAAGTTTTATTAAAATCATTTTGTTTAATTTCCAAATATCGTTAAAATTTCTATTTTTATTAGTTCAAAGTGAAAGGAAAAAATGTAAGTTGTAACATTGCATTTGAACAAAAGACATTATATTTCACATAAGTATGTAAGTAATGTTTAGAGTATTTTCCGCACAATTTGTTCTAATTAGGATAATTAGAAAACGAGATAATAGTAGAGTAGATTCTTGTCGAGATTGTAAAACATTAAAATGAATTAAAAGTGCTTTGAAAAACTACACGAGAAAATTCTTAGAACAGATCATAAGAATTACTTCATCATTTAAACAACGTTTTAAAAGCAGTACAAACTTATTTGTCCATAAATTCAACCTTTCAGAAATAGTATATTACATACCTAGACCAGTAAAATAAGAAATGTCTCAGATGTAGAAATATTTTTCTGCTCGACGTCGCCGGAAAGCGGTAATTTCGCGCAGCCGCCAGAAATTGGCCGCTTTCCGGCCGGAGGGTACAAAAATATTTTATCCACTTTTATAAAAAAAAAATGTCGAATAGCCTATTTTTCTTTATTTTCCACAGAAATGATACCGCGATTTAAAAAAAAAAACTAAAATAATACTATTACGAATACCACCATCGTAAAAATTTTCTTTCAATTCTCAACTCATCGCGTCAATTCCCCGATTCCCGCTCAGCAGGTAACCCCCCCAAAAAAAAAAGCCCTTCGACAAAGCCATCCACCCAAGACAAACACGTCCTCCTAAATTTCCCGCGGGTAATCACGTCCGGGGCAGCCAACAATAACACGTCACCTGTAAACGTTGAGCTTGTCGAGGGGCGGCGGCGTGTCGCACTGCTGGTAAGTCTCGAGCATGGCGGTCGGCATCGACTCCCTGGAGACGACCTGCTGGTCGAACACCACCGAGCTCTTGAAGGCCTTCCGCATGTGGATGTCTTGCAGGGAAACTGGAACAAACGTGACGGCTGACGTTAGTTATATGGCCACGGAAAGTTTCGGGCGAGGAGAGAGCGATAAAACGCCGATTCCGGCGGATGAATGGACGGGGATCGAAGGATTAGGAGGGTTTTTATTGGGGTTTTAAGGAACTTTCGGGTGAGATGTTGTGGAATTTGTTAATAATTACGTAATATCTTAAAGTTTTTAAAAAGAATTAATTTACGTAAAGGAAGCTTCTTAATATTGATAATAATAATCTAAAATATTTTAGATGCTTTCTGTGAGAGGAATGAAAGGATAGTAAAGAAACAAGAGTACTAAAAATAACCGTTAGCTTTTTCTTTTGCTTGCACTGCAAAAGGTTGATGTATGAAGTTGGAAAATTTGCATGATGAGGATATTTTTTATACTTATTTCATTAACAGTAAACGCAAAAAGTTACTTCCACTTCGCATGCAAACTTCAGCAAGATTATTGCTCTTTAAAAGACTTGATCATAATCTTAAACGAAACGATTTTTTAACAACTTTCTAGTTTCTACTTATATTTGCATAACATTTACTCTAACGTTAGTTTTACGTAAACGTTTGCACTTTTATCCCGTTCCAAACACCTTGCATTTTTACTAATTACTACACTTATACAAATCTAAAAAAAAAAAAAAGTCATCGATCCCCTCTCTCACCTTCCTCGACATTGCTGTCGAGCTGCGTGACCTTGACGGCGAGCCTGTCGATCCTGGCCTGAAGGCTGTTGGCCCGGTCGCTGAGCGAGTGGGCCTCCTTGGCGAGCTCGCCGAACAGGTCCTCCGCGTGCCTGGATAGACTGGACAGCTGCCGTATCGTGTTGGCGAGGGTGCCGTTGGTCACCGCCTCGAGCTCCGACGGCAGCGGGAAGTCCTCGGGGATGGTGCCGCGCGCCACGTGCACCGGCTCGACCAGCCGCTTCGGCAGCGGCATCGCGCCTGGCCTGCCGCCTCGGCGACCTTCACTCTCTCCTGGGCCGAGACGAGAGAGCTGCCCCCTTCCTGGCGCAGACCTCCTACGGCGCAGCTCCTCCTGCCGCCGGGGCTGACGACTCACCGATCTCGCGACACCTGCGAAAAGGGGGAAAAGCGGAAGGTTAGGTCGTTCGGTATTTTTAAGTGGAATATGATAATAAGTTAATAGGAGATGTTTTGCGTGGTTTTTTGAAATTTGATACTGTTTTGATCGATATTGAAGCGGGACGTAATAGGAGGTTTATAGATGTTACAACTCTTTTAAACCTAACGTAGGACTATTGAATATAAAGACATTTATATGAACTAATTTAACTCTGTTTGATAAATTTGTTCTTTTTTCTTTTTAGTTTTAACAATGTCAAATTAATTACAACTTGGTCAAGGTTTCAACTGCAATCTACCAGTTTTCTGCTAGATAAAGAATTGAATAACTTTCCTCGTTTAAACAGAAAACTTTTTTACGAACGCTTTAAAAACTTTCAACTTTAAATCATTCAAAAAAATAGTTTTTCTATCTACAAAAAGAAAAGTAAAAGAAGTACCAAAAGTTAATATTCCGGTGTAACGCGGCAGAAAATCACTTCAATATCACCGTCGTCGTGTATTTAAACTAAACTTGCACAATTGTTATTGTCCGCGTATGATTTTAATGCGCCATTACGCGGTCTTACTCTGACATACGAGCGATGCGAGCGGACACAAGTGTGATAGTAAAATTTATGCGCACATTGATGTGCATCCGTGTCATCGTGAGCCGCCTATTCTGGGTGCTTTATTACCTGCCGAGCATCAAATGCGACTGTTTCTTATCGGCCCTCCGCACCACAAATCATCGTATCTGTACGAGGAAAGTTCGAAAATTCAAATTGGACGTTGAAGAAGAAAAAAAAAAGGTAGTACCGAACCAAAACGTACGGACTCCTTCGTATATATATTTTATCAGTTTGCTATAAAGAAGCATTGAGAAATGGGTTTGAGTACACTGTGATGTCATTTTGCGATAAGAAATATCTGAAATAAGGGGTATCTATACACGATATATATTTTAAGGTACGAAATATATACGGAGACGTCCCTACGTAAAAGAGTTCTTTATTGCGCTACTTTTTACTGCGGACGTAGAAGCGACTTATCGCTGAATGACGACTGCGGCCCGAAGTAGAATACTAGGCTAATTAAGGTTTGTACGACTTCTTTTTATGCGACGTTTTAGTACAATAGATACGCCGTCATTTTCATCCTTAGCTCATTTTCTCTTTTAAAGTAATAAAAATATATTTTTAAAAGCTCTTTACAGCAGTGAAAAACTGCAGCAGTTTTACCGACTTTCTAGAGAAGCACGCGGCGTAAATAAAATTACATCTTTTCGTCAAAAAAAAAAAAAAAAAATACGTTTATTGAATCAATAAAATAAAGATGAAATTCATTGCAGTTTTAATATCCCGCGATTCGTAAATGCGCAAGTATACCGGGCATGAAAATTAACGAGCTTATAAGATAAAAATTTCAAATACATTTTGCGTTGAGCATTTCTATTAAATTACATTAATGCACATCCTTGACCCAAGCTTTTCCATATAAATCCAGTAAAATTTAATAAAAGCTCCGCCTTGAAACCCTCCAAATCCCGTTAAAAAAAAAGAGAGAGCCAAAGCCTCGAAAAGTAATTCATCCCAGTCTCCCGAGCTTCCACTGTATCCATATACCCTCTCCGGCTATTCCTCGCTCCTCGCCGACCTCTCACCCAGACCTCGATAATTCCCTCTCCGCCTTATAAATCGGGGCCTCTAAAATCAGCGGTCAGATCGGCTCCGCTCTCCCGCGCGCGAGCCTAAAAATCGCGGCCTCTCTCTCTCTCTCTCTCGCGGAGAGCCCTTCAATCAATTACCAGCGCAGCTGAGAGAGAGAGCCCTGCGCGCACGCGACGACGACGACGATGCGGTGAGTCAGAGGCGCACGGGGCGAGGTCGGGGGGAGGAGGAGGCGGTCTAGGAACTATCGTTTGCGCTTATCCCCCCCCCTCCCCGGGGGCTCCCACGCGGCCGTCGCCGCCGAGATGGAAGGCGAACGTACGAGCGAGCGAGCGAGCTGGCCTTGGACGGACGAGTGCGATTTCCTTCTTTCTTTCTTTTTTTTTTTAATAAAGTGTCGCGCTGCCGCCTCGCCGCGCGACGGATTCAGGGGAGATCGCGCTGCTCTGCGGTCTGGCGCGGTTGCGTAAGAGAGGTGGAACGGAGCTGCGGGCTGGATGGACGATATGGAATTCATTTCGAATGCCGGAGATGAATTTGGATGGCGATGCGTGACGGGGGGAGGTGGTTTAGGATGTCTCTTTTTTATATTTGATTTGTTTTTGCAATATTTTTGGCAAAATTCGTTTGCAGTTTTGTAACAACAGTTTTTTTAAGAGTCCGCAATGTGAAACTGGTATAATCGTATAATTAATACGAAAGCGCCTCGTCACGATTGAATGGGAACGTACGATGCATTTCCTACTATTATGTGCACGCATTTTCTATCATGTCATGCGCTCAATCGCGGAGAGTTTTAACATCAAGACGTAATTTCGCATTGTTTCGAATTAAAGCCGTCATTATTGTAGGCGGAGGGAAGACGACTGATATTTTACGACAACAGAAAATAAAACACAGCGGGAAAAGCATTATATACGTTAATTTTCGAGTTACAAAAACTAACCGCAGACTTTATACATTTCTAAAACAAATCCCGCACATATTATACTCACGATCTAAGCCTCTCAATCCCGCCGAGCCGTTCCGCAAAGTGTTTCGCTTGTAAAAATTGCAACTTTCACGGCCTCCGCAGTCCTCTCGTCAATAACCCTCTCCTCGGCAATAAAAGCCGCCGTAAAGCAACGTCGGCCGCGATGTAATCACAATAGATTTCGGCTCGCGCTCAATTTATCGGCAAGAGGAAGAAGAAGTAGTAGCTTCGTGACCGCGGCAGCGCGCCGTTTTCCATCGGACTCTGCAGGCTCTTCGCGTAAATTGAAGGGAATTGGCGGACCGGTCAAGCCAAAAGTGGGCGATCGAGCTCCTCGGCCGAGGGGAGAGCGACGAACGACGACACATTGCGATCCGCTTGAAAGGCCTCTCGGCGCGCGCGCGGCGATGACGGCACCGACATGTGTTCGCGATCGCCGCGGCCTCATCCGCCGCCGTCGCCTCCGTGTGTGAGAAGGCTCGTGGGAAGGCGCGCGCTTTTTTTTTTTTAACGGAGGAATTAGATCGGTTTCTTCTTGTGGGAAGTAGCAGCTTTCGTATATGTAGCGGAGATGCTGGCTTCGCTCGGCAGGATGAGCTCCGGAGCTGTGGAGCGGCGCGACGGTTCGTAAATATGTTGCCGGGGGGGAATATTGTGATATCGAGATTGCCGTCTGATTGAATTGCGGCTGGTAGTTTGTTTATTTTGAGAATGTTTGTAAATGACTGTGATTAATTATAATGATGAGAGAGGGAGAGAGCATCTAGTCGTCGGTTCTGGATTTTAATAAAACCGATGGTTCGACAAATATATGTTGAATTTGACTAATATCGGTTAGTCGACGCTTTGAAAAGGGCCAAATATTTGACCGAAACGTCGGTGTTTTTTAAACAAAATCTCAATTGGTAGTAGAGACCAGTAAATCATTTCATCACGTTCGTCGTCAAACATTTGAAAACTTAATTGCTAATATCACCAACGATTCCTTTTAAAAATAAGTCAATATATATAATTATTACAGTTTCTAATTCCTTCAGTTACTAATTGATTTATCGAAACCAGTTGCAAATTGCTACAAAACCAACCTCAACGCGACTCTTTCCCGAAACACCGCACTTCATACATTAAAAAGCGTCGAAGCGCAAGAAAACCAGAACGAAAACAACCGAGAGAGAAGCGGGGCGGCGCTTTTTATCGCGCTTACTCAGATCGCCCACGTCGCGCGCGTCCTCAGCAATATTCGCGCGCGGTAACGATATCTCCTCGCGTTTCCTCGCGCGCGTCGTCGATTCTCCCGCGGACTCGCGGCGACTCGCTCATGTGGGTCGGGGGGGCGCCCGTGAGAGAGGCGTCGCATTCCGCTACGGGGCTGCATGCGTTATAATTACGAGAGCGCGGAGTCGTGGCGTGACACGAGGCGCTGCTGCTCCTGCCGCTGCTGCTGCTGCTGCTGCGTGTGAGGCGCGCGGGACTCCTTTTTTTCTTCGGGGCTTTCGCTCGCTGCGATCGGAGATGCTTGGGAGAGCGGAGGAAATTCGAGGGGGTTTGGGGGACGAGATTGTGGGAATGTTTTTGCGTTACTTATTTGGAGCTGCTTTTAATTACTGGTTATTGTACGACTGCTTCAGCTTTTTGAATGGATAATTGCAAATGTTAAGTTCGGTTTGTTAAAGTACGAATGAACTGTTCGTAGGAAGAGATTGTTATACTTATTTCTTAATTAAAGAAGCCGTTAGAGTCTTTAATTTTACCTCGAATAAGAAAAAAAGATTGGAACGGCTAGTAAGGACTTTTTAAAAGCCAAAGTTAGCTGAGATTAGTTTTTTTTAATTAAAGCAGGCAGTACCATGAAATAGCAATATTGCCGCGCCAAGAGAAAACAAAAGAACATTTTCACTTGGCTTGCAGTCGGGAACGACCATTTCCCATTTCAGATATGATCGCCACCTTTTTTTTTCCCCTGTGGGAAAAAGATCCTCCCGCGTATATATAACGCAGTTATGTTTATACTGGAACTTATTGTAACGAACGCGCATTTGCATACAGTGAAAGTAAAAACTCGATAAGATAAAAAAATGTTTACTTTCGTAAATGAAAATTATCTGCAACTAAATATCTTCGCACATCCGTCGGCTTTTAATTGTACACTGGAAAGCTAACGGCAACAAAGCGAGACCCGAAACCCGTTTGCTTTCGAGAAAAATCTCAAGTTTTTATATCCGTTTCGTTTCGAATCAGCTTTTGCCGGTCGTTATGAAAAAAAAATTGCATCCCATTTCAAACTTCAACGCGACCAAGATAGGAATCGGTGTCAGTTACAATCAAAGCGTGCGCACAGTCGGCCTAAAAAAGAGTGCCGTTTCCCGCGATCGATTCGAGTCCGCTTCTCTCTCTCCGCATACGAGATGCGCACAAAAAAGGGCCGCTCTCCGGGACATTCTAAATATATATATATGAGCGGGCGGCGCGGGAAAGTGAAAAGTCGAAAAGCCCCCCAGGAGAGGTTGCTGCTGTCGGTGCAGCTTCCGTAAATAGCCGCGCGGCAGTCGAGGTCAAGTGGTTGGCGTCGTCGGCGACGACGACGCGATATCGCGACTTTTTCTATATCCGCGAGAAATCTCGGCCGATTCGATATACTCTCTTTATAAGGGCGGCTCTTTGCGCGGAAACCAAAGTTTTGCGGGACGAGAGAGCCGCGAGGCGGCTGGTATAAGCAGACTCGAGGTCGGATTAGCGGGGAGGAGGGATTTATTTTTTGGAATGAAGCAGTTTTAATGGAGCGGTATAATATGCTGTTTTGCTTTGATTAAAAACGACTGTATTTCGTTATATCCTTTTACTTTTTGATAGATTAATTTCAAACGTCTGTGCTGCCTGTAAAAAGACTAAAATTCTTCCAGCGACTCCTAAAAAACAAGCTTCCAGCCCCCTTTTCAGAGCCTCCATTGCCCTCGTCCGCAGAAATTTCGAAGAAGCCCAAGCGCCCTCGTCCTTATTAGCAAAAAAAAAAAGCGCGCGAAGCCAGGAGAGAGAGAGAGAGAGAGAGAGAGACCGAGATAAAAGAGGCCATCATCTCCGCGCTTAGCGGCAGCGGTGCGTGAACGCGAAACGAGCTCCCAAAGGATGCTCCGTCGTCGTCGTCGCCACGCGGGGAATTCCGACTCGAGACTCTGATGACCTCCGAGTCGACGCGGCGGCGGCGGCGGCGGCGGCGGCACTCGAGTTAGACGGCGTCTCGAGTACGCGCCGCCTCCCCATTATTCGCCTCTCATCGGGACGTTTACTTCGTTAATGCGCGCCGCTTGCGAGGCGACGCTTGTCAAAGGCACGTGCACTTGATACCGCCTGAGGCTTGCGCGCCCGGGGGCTAATTTTCTGATATCGGGGAAAAGGATACTTTTAGCTTTGGTTTCTGTTGGCGCTTTTCAATTGGGTCGGGTAAATGTGTGCAGTCTGGAGAGTAAGCTTGTTGCTAGGAAAATTTTACGCGTGGAAATGCGCAATGGAAGCGTCTGCATCCGCGCTAATTGCTTTCTTAATGTTTAGTTTGACGAATAAACGCAAATCAAATTTTTTTAGTTACTCTTTAATAATTTCAAAGTAAAGTTTCGCTCTGTTGACTTACACAAACTAACAAGAATGACAAAGTATAACTGGGAATATTTTTCTTTGAGAAACTAGCAAACTGAGAATATACTTCTTCAAGAAGCTACTGCGACCTGAAATAAATAAAGGATTTATATCTCACCCTTTATTCAAAATCAGAATTAATCGCAAAGAAACCCTCGTACAGTGCGCTCTCATTACTCGTTTCCCCGATTCGCCATCAACAGCGCAGCAGCCGCTCAACGAACTAATACCCAACAAACCGCGTGTGCATGCAGCTTTGACACGAAAGATTCCCGAGCGTTTTCCAGCCTTCTTTAAGCTAAAAAGCGCCGGCTTAATCTCGAGCGCGACGAACAAGAGATATGAACATCCGCACGCGCGTGCACTGCATGGTACGTCCTTTGAAGTCGGTCTGCCCTTACGACCCCCTTGCAACTCTCTCGGTGCACCCTCCGCGCGCGAAAATCAGTCGGGGGAAAATTCTGCACCGTGAACCCGTGACTTTTCTCCCCCGCGCGGCCGGTAATTCAATTACGCGGCGCCGAGTAAACCGGCGAAAAAAACGTGATGCAAACGCGCAAAGGTTAACGAACGCAATTTCGAAAAAAAAAAAAAAAAAAAGTGTGCCACCAATACGAAGCGGCTGGAACACATATAATCGGCGAATCCTCCTCGTCGCGCTTCGCGGATCGAACAGCAGCCCCTCCTGAAAAAGAGAGGAGGAGGGCCGCGCCGCGCGCGGTGGCAAATCGATGATTAAAGCGCATTACGTCGACGCACGCGACGCACAATGCAGGTGTGCGCGCTCCGCGCAAAGCCCCCGCCGCCGCGCGCGGAGGAGGTGACACACGAGGAGGGCTCGGCGGCGCCCCGCGCGTGTCTTCTTGCAATATTGATCAAGCCCCGACGACTGGCGCGCGCGGCGCGGCGGGGAGGGGCGCTCCCCGCCCCCCCCTCGACTGCCGCTCCGTCGCGATACAATGCCGGGGAAAAAAATTTCCCGCCGCCGCCGACGCCGAGCCGGAGAGAGAGAGAGAGGTGAATACACTCGCGAGAGAGAGAGAGAGGCAGAAGTGCCGTCTTTTCGGAACGATCGAGAGGAAAATTGGTTGCCCGCTGGGGTGGAGTACTGTTGCCAATGTTTTGTCAGGGTTTCACGGGATTTGACAGCTGGAGATCGATGAGGAGAGGTTGAGCGGATATCGCGCGTTTTTTTTTTTTTATGAAGGATAATTTTCAAAGGGACCGAGCAGTTTTTGACGTTTTAGCTTTGCTCGTGAAAAAAGGTTTAATGTAGTTTAACTTTGAATTTTCGTAATGTAATTAATGCGATTAACGTTTTAATAATTCGAAACGAAATTTACTTGAAAATTCATAATTGAAGCGAAAGGTTACACCCGGCGAGTGTCAAATTTAAGCCTACTGTAACATGACACATCCTTTTAAAACACCTGCAGACTGTGGAAATTTCAAGAATCAAGTGCTTCCTGCACAGTCAGCAAAAAAATTTTCTATATATAATTAACACATTCACTTGCCTACTTTCCTTATTGTTTCAGCAATCTGATTGAATATAGTTAATCATACACCGCGGAATCTAAATAACCAAAATTCACTTACAACCAATCTCCATCGACAATCTGCAAAAAAAAAACTCGAGTTTCCTCCTCGAATTTATCACCAGCTAATTCCAAATCAGCTAAATCAATTCCCCCCTAATCATAAAATCAAAGTTTAATAAGCAAAAATTGCATCCGCCGTCAAGTTTTCAACCAGCGACCCTCGAAACCCACTCCTCCTCCTCTCGTCCCGTCGGCATGTGGGTCTCTCAATTAACAGTCGTAAATCAGCGGCAATCTCCATCTCCGCAATCCGACTCCATTCCGAGCGAAGAAACAATAACCGCGATTACAAAACCTCTCTTTCTCCGCGGAAAGGCCGTAAAAGTTAGCGGCTCACTCGCTCTCCGGTCACGCTCGGCTGCCCCAGTAAGGTTGTCCCCCCCCGTTTCCGGAGCCGCGGTGGTGACGTGCGTGGATGTGCGGAGGAGGTGGGGGAGAATCGCGCGGATTTCGGCACGTTTTTTCCGCCGAGGATGCGCATATACGTACGCGGCGAGGCAGTCGGCTGAGCGCGACGCGAGCTTTTTGTTTACGCGGTTACGGCTCTCTGGAGACGAAGGAAGGATTGGGTGCTCGGCTGTGTTTCGGAAAAGAAGGATTTGATAGCGAAGCTGCGGTTTGCCGGGCTCTTTGTTGGGATGTAATATTGGTTTCAGGATAACTTTTATTGTTATGAGGACACAATGAATTTTGTTCAACATCAATATTTACACAATTCTTGTTTATAGACTTTTTACTAATGGCTTCCAACAGCCTTTTTTTTTCTCCAGAAACGGGAAATCGTACTTTCTTACACTGAGAGAAAAAGTATAGTAAAAATTACAAATAATCTTGTAAAAATTACCATACTGTCTAGTAAAGCCGCCA
>JAWWEO010000009.1:11961430-12024706 GCA_035582975.1 Ormyrus labotus
ATTTTTTGGGTTTTGACAGTCTGTGACGGCTTTACTAGGCAGTATTGTAATTTTTACTAAACTTTTCTCTCAGTGTATTAATAATTCTCTTTCCAAGTTTCAGGTTTTGCCCGGAGTACTCGCCTGCAGCGGAAGAGAAACTTTTTTAGAAAGCCTTCGGCAGCAAAAGCTGCGCGGAAGAAGAAGCGACAAGCCTAAGTACTTGCCAACTTAGCCCTGAGAGACTTTGTCAAAGTAACCTCGTTTCCCAGGATTTCGAAACTATTCTGCAGGTAATCCAAGTTTTCGGCGGGCGCATTAAAACCGAAGAAACTCCCTTTAACTGTAAAATGAAAGAAAGTCTGCCACATTGACAGTTTAAATACGTGCTCTTTATCAGAATCAGTCATACGTATATCAACGATCAATATGCTTTTCTCTCCACAATAAGCCGTCAGACTCGAAGCAAACAGAAATAAAAAGACCCCAAACACGCAAGCTCCTAATAATCTGCATACGAACCCTCCCGCAATATCGCAGCCGTCGTCCATATATTTTTCCAGCCCTCATCCCGGCAAAATCGAGCGTCCCCCAACTCGGCCCCCCACACCTCCCTTTGAATTATTGACCGACTCGACTCCCCCGCCCCCTCCCCCTTGACCATTAATAGTCCCCCCCCTTCATCAGCAGCCCTGCGGTACCTCCCTCGCGGACTTGGACGCAGCGGCCGCTTATCGCGATGGTCCAGTTTACGGTACGTTCGTCATGCCGCCGTGAGGAGCCGTCGACCTCCGCGGGAGGAGGATAGGATCCCGCTCGGCGGCGGCGGCGCAACAAGTACGTGACTTTATGTAGGCTGCCGCCGTATTGTGGCTGTCGGTTTAGCGCGAGAAAGAGAGAGAGGATCGGAGATCGAGATGCGCGGGTTTACGAGCAGGAATTTCCCCGCGCGGATTTCGCGCCGTTCGGGGAAGAAGTCGTATTTTTGGATGTGCTCGGCGCGGCTTTTGTGTACTCTCGCGGTACGTAATTGATTTGGAACGTGCATTAGACGGGGTTTACTGTGTATATCCGCGCGCGATTCGTCTTCGGGGGATTCGGTGAAAACTATTTTCGGGGAATGTAAATGTTTATCGTTAAGCGCCGCCTGTTTTATCGCTCCTTTGTCTAACGGAAGCTTTAGAAAGTTTGCACGGTCTCGCCGTTTGGCGATGGGAAACGTAACGTATAAAGTGTAATAAAAAAATTTATCGAACTGTCGGGATTCGTGAGCAGCTTACGTCAACGTTTTAGGGCGAGCATTTTATAAACTGAAAGGTGAACGTTAAGAAAGTGTAATCTCTATAAAAATCAATAAGTGAAATTAACGTAGAATAAGTGAATGTACACTTATTCTTCGTTAATTTCACTTATTGATTTTTAGAGAGATTATTGTCCTGTCACCGGGACGAATTTTAAATTTCCCCTTTAAAAAAATGCCGACAAGAACAATCTCAAAGACGTTTAATCCTCGACCCTCCCCTTCAATTGTCAACCGACTCAAGACTACACTGCAAATCCGAAGCGAAACCCTGGCAGAGCGATTCGTTCCGAAAAAAACGGCGCAGCGTCCGGGGCAATAATCTCGAGAGCGAACATACTTGGCAGCTCTCCAGCTCGCTGTCAAACTCCTCGCCTCCTCGGGGGGAGGGGCTGATACATCCCTTTGTCGCGAGTATATAGCAAGTGCGGCAGAGCCGAGTCAGGGAGGGGGTAAAGGGCGACACTGGCATTGCAGGCGAAATTACGCGGCCTCTTGGCACGGCGCTTAGGAAGGTAATCGCCATCGATTCGCGAAACGGCGGGACGCGCGGGATTTAACCTACTTGTATAAACCGAGGAGAAGGCCGTTGGTTTTTATTTTTAGCGGCCGGTTGACGGTCACGTGCGGGAGAGTTTTGACAACAATTCTTTTTGTCCCCGCGGTCGATGTTTACGGACGGACGGGCTGGAAGGAGGGACGTTTGCAGTTTTTTCTCGACGGTGGCGATTATCGTCGCGTGGAAAATGTGCGCGAGATCGCCTCGTGATTGGCTGAAAATGAATTGTAGCAGATTTTAAATGGAAAATTGCGAACGCGCAAAAAAATGTAATTAGCGAAGTTTAAATTGAGGCTCCGAGTGGCTATTGGCGTTGCGCGTCGGCTTCCTCGTTTACATCTGCGTTACGTCAAGATATTCTTTTCTCAATTTCTTACGTAAATAAATTATAAAAGAAAATTATGAAAAACGAATTCCTGCCTCGGCCGGTTATTCAGCCACTCCTTCAAATCAGTCTCTCAATAACCGCAATCTGCAGAATCTCCAGACAGAGATTTCCTCATCAAGCTAATTAACAAAACACATCGGCTACCTAGCAGCGGTATAATGCTCATCCAATGAAAAAGCCAAGTAGCAGCGATTCTCCGATGCGCCATAAATAGACAGCAAACATCGACGACGACGCGGCCTATGCAGGTTCTGCTGAAATGTCGAAACGCCGTGTAATCTTCGCTGGAGCGGCTCCAGCGGCGGCGTCTTTCTTTTCTTTTTCCTTTTTCTTCCTTCGGCTGACGTCAGTCGGTGCAGCTGACACACGGCGGCTTTGAAAACGCGAAATTGAATAATCGGCGCTTTTTTTTTTTTTTTTTTTAAGTCTTTGCAATCGCCGGGAATAGAAGAGTTGTGAGCACAGCTACTTCGCGAGAGACGATCAATATACGGCCGCTTATAGATGGATTGTTCTATATCGGAGCGGCTGGAGTTAAATGTGCGCTAAGGATGACCTACTCTTTTTATCGGGGAGGATCTGCCCGCGTTAGTCGCCGAGGACGTTACACGTATTTGCGAGATGTTTATCGGACGGAAAAGTAAATAAACTATTTTTCCACGTTTTACATTTTTGCTCGCGTTTCCGGCTTATATCGAGGTCTGTCGAGGAGAACGAAAGCGGGAGAGAGAGAGACGTGGCATTGTTTCGATCGATTGCAATTTGCAGCGTCGCGCACATAATGGAGGATAATGAAAGGAATAACGCGAAAGTATTTGTCGCTGCGTTTATTATATCGGGCCGAATCAACGCCGTGAAATCAACTGCGAGAGATTAGTAATCGATTAAGTCGCAACGTTACATCGGTCTCGATCGGTTTAAACGGCATGACACAAGTATTTCATTACCCGTAACAAAAATAAATATGCCGTCATCCTCGCGACTCGTTTTATATCCGTACACTTCCTTAGAAAAATATCCCCCTCCGAGTCTCTCGCGGCAGCTCGAGAAAAGCCCACATATAATAAGAGCCGAGCGAAAGTAGTCACGTTCGACGTACCAGACCAACAATCCGCGAGAGGGCAAAAAAGGGACTCGACACATTTACGACTCAACCCTTTTTTTCTTTTTTTTTTTACCTTGGCTATCCGCTCACATCTGCGCCGCATGAATACACACACGTGTCTACTTTGGAGATGAAAAACGGCCTCTGCCGCGGATATCTGCCGGCCATTAAAATTTCATATTTCCACTTTTAGGCGCGCTTGTAAATCCTCGGCGAATGTATTTATTGAATGAAGAAAATATTGTTTTGCATATAATGGCCGCGCGTTGCTCGAGAGGTTTGCCGATTCATAAATAAATATGTAACGGGTCGCTTGATAGACATTCAATCGACGAAGCTCGCAATAACTAATATATTCGAAGCACAAAAGTGCGTCGCGCAATTTGCGAAGCAGAAAATTCTGCAGATCGCATCATATCGGGTAATTGCAACAAAACTGCTTCCACCCTTCTGCCACTGTAAAAATCACCTTATTTTCGCTAAGAGACCAGAATCTCGAAAGAAGAAATCCCAAAAACAGACGAAAATCCGTCGGCTAAGCGGCAGTTCAAAACAGCCTCATTACGACGTCTCCCACCTGCAGAATTCTACTTCTCGCTTTTAACGACAGCAAAGAACTCGGGCCTCAAAGCAAGTCCGCGCTCGAGCTCTTTACAACGTTTGCGCGCGAGAAGCGCGGCTACCGCTCGTGAATTTATTTTCAGAATCGGAAAGACCCGGGAAAACGGGACGCGCGGAGACGTGGTAGGTTGTGTTTTAGGTCCGAGCCGCCGAGAGAGCCGCGGCGAAAGAGTCGTGGAAGAGATGCGAGGCTTTGTTGGGATTAGGGTTAGGCGTTTAAGCAGGTGTGTATGTACTGTTGTCGGGTTCTGACTGGAGGGAAAGGTACGGAGATCAGGATATGTGTACGTGTGTGGGTAAGTGAATTGTACGTTATGATGAAATTACGAGGATAGAGGTGCGCGTTCGCTTTACAAGGATTGTAATTATTTTTCATTTTCAAACAGTTAGATTCTCGTTCGTAAAAGTATGAAAGGTCGAACCGTTTGTTTTTATTGGTCGAGTTTGTACTTAACGAGGAACATGCAATGAAAGTAAATAATAAACAATTGAAATAAACATCCGTTTGCAAGGAAAAACTTGAAATATTTGTTCGTGCCTTGAAACCCTTACTTTCTTTATAAAAAGGTAATAAAAAAAGTAACGAAACCAACATCCTGCAACATTCGAAAAAAACGTCTCGATAACACCGAACCTTTCATTCTCCCATCTCTGAAAAGAGCGATCGCGTCAGTCACGACCTTTCCCTCCTCCAGAAGAAAGAGCATATCCCCCCCTCCGCTCGCCCCGCTAAAGAAAAGCGTTCGAGGAGCGCTCGGGAGCTGCATTTTTCCAGCAACAATATTCACGCGGGCACTCGGAATAAAAGTATTCGCTCGCAGCAGGACGCCCGTTTCGTGCTTGAACTCTCTCTCTCTCTCTCTCTCTCTCTCTCCGTCCCTCCTCCTCCTTCGTCTTCTTTCAGCGCTCCGTCGTGAATGCCGATGCAAACATTCGCGCACGTGCGTTCTTACGCAACGCAATATAACGCTTAGAGACCAGTGACTCTCATCCGTACCGCCGGGGGGGAATCGATAAAGCGGCCAGAGGCCGCCTCTGACGGCGGAGTCGCCGGCCAGTTGCGTATCGACTCCGTGCGCGCTGAATCGTTTAATTTCTCGTTCCGAACGAGGGAGAGACAATTGCCATTATACGGCTATTGTCGGGCCGGTTTATTAGATTTATTATTGGCTGGATATTTGTTTCGCGCTTTTGCGATGTCGATTCCGGGCGATGAAAGGGGGGAAATGAAGCCGATGGATTTTTATGGCTCGATGTATTTTATTGATATAGCTTCGAACTTTCCGCCAAGTTTCCCGACGGAAATTAACGGGCGCCGTAAAGCATTGTATTTGAGTATATTATGAAAATTACAAACGACTTTTCAAAATTCAATAATTATTTATCTCATCGTTCTGCCACTTCTCGAGAGAGAGAGACAAAAATCATTAAAATTCCTCGGCAGCCAAAACGAGAAATTTCCATCGAACGAGAACCGTTAAACGAGAGCGCTGAAAGCCGCGCTTGAAAACTCTCGCGCTTAGCGTCGAAAATTGCAGACGACGGCCGCGGGGAGAGAAGTTCCCTCTTTTGCCGCGCTCGGATTAGCCAGTTTTTCCGTGCCCTCGGGGCTAACGGATGATCGACGATCGGCCGCGGCTTCGGAATCCGTCGATTTGCGTCTCCCTGCAGGCGGCTCGCGGCGGCAAAAGCGCCGATGATTTCCTGGCGCGGAGAGCGCCCGAGGAGCAGCAGCGAATCGTTCGAGCGTGGCAGCCCGCCGCTTTTTCTATTTCTTATGCGCGCGAGGAGCCGAGTGTATATATACATATAACAGCGCGTAGCGCAACGATCCGGAGATCGTTCGCGAGGCAATTTAAAAGTGGCGCTGCCGCTGCTCATTGATTGCGGAGAGAGAGATGGGAGATGGTTTTACTTTGGGGAAGGGATTGAGGAATTTATGGAAGTGCTGTTATTTAATTGACGGGTGGGAGCGCTTTTTTTTAACGAGGAAATGGCATTCTTGGACTTTGCGCGCGATTTCAAGCGATAGTGGACGCTGAAAAATTATTGCGCGACGTTTAATGCGCTTAGCGCCGTTACAAGCTTCTCTAAAAAAAGTTGAGTATTTTTCCTGGTACCGACGCACGGCGATTTTGTTGCGGAGAATCGAGGCGATTTCTTTTTCCCCGCGCGTTTTCCACTGCAAAGTAACGCAATTAGTTTCTCTAATCCGATAATCTGCACAAGATTGCATAGAAGCCTTTACGAGGCACAATTCAAAAATAATTCTTTAATACAGGCCGAATCCATTCCTTTGCATTAAAATACTTTCCTAGACGCGCAATAACGGTAAACTGACAACTCTCCCCATCTCGAGAAATCGATTATCGGAGACTCTGCGCAAAACGAATAATATCCTTCCTTCTCCGGCCGACAAAACCTCTCTCACTCCAAGCTCATCGCCTTCCGCAACGGCGGCCGCTTCGGAATCAATGCAGCTTCAATAATCGACAGCCCAGCGAGAAATTTTCTCGAAATCATTTTCACAAAACCCATTATTATAGAAGCCGCGGCTCGATTCGCAAACGAAAAAAGGAACGACGCAGCGGAAGCTCCGAAAAGAATCAGCCGGCCGGACGCGCCGAACGCATTCCCGCGCGATAAGCGGGAAAAAATTTCGACGTCGAGGAAGCGCGCCGACGTCACCGAATATACACCGCTCTCCACGTGAGCGAGGAAATTGGTGCCAATTTAGAGCGCCCGATGATGGGGGAGAGCGCGAAGGAGGGGGGGGGGGAGGGTCCCCCCGAGTGCGTGCACGATACACAGACCCTCCTGCGAATATGTATATATATATATCCGAGGGCTCCGATTTGCCCCGCGTTTACGGGGCTTGACGTTTTTACGAGCGGCCCGTGGACTTTATAATATTCGAAATAGCGCGAGGTTTATTAAGCGCTGCGAACTGCTTTTTTAATGGCCCGCGCGGGGTTTTCGAGGGAGTCGGGAGCCGAGGGGATAAAGCGTACTTTTGTTTAAAGACGATGTTTTGACAAAGTGGGTTATTAAACGAATACGTTTTAGGCGCTCGAGACGCGGAATAAAGTGTATCGAGTTCGCTGCCGTTGGAAGTGAAGTATTGAGTATCCTTTTTGGTTGAAAAGCAGCGAAAGAGACTGATTTCACTCTGCAGTTATAAAATGATCGGCAGTAATTGAATGGAACAAATTGATATAAATATCGTGCTAAAGATAAAAGATTTATACGATATATTATGAATTTTCGCTTGGCAAAGACATTTTGAGGTCACGTGAAATATGACAAGTTCGTTAAACGATAATCGCGCGCTTACATTCGCATTAAATTTTATTCGGCCGTGTTAAGTTGGCAACGAATTTTTACTCATCAATCATTTGAAAGTATTAAGTTTATTAATTATACGTAAATCCTCTTCCACCTCACTGGTTATTAAGCGCTTATTAATTCTTGATGCAAACAGATACATATTGTTTTTTAAATATTCAGTTATTTATTTAATACCTCGGTATTCATTTAAAGCAACCGTAAATCATCATTACCCTAACAATTATACATTTGCCAAAACTTTGGACAACGCAAAACCTGCACAATACACACAAACAACTTGCAAATATTAAAAAACTCTAACGGAACTTCCAGACTGAGAATTCCCCCCCAAACTCTCAAGAATCCAGGTTAACGACGGCGCGCAAAAACTTCGCTAACAAACTCCATTCAGCAGGTGCGCGCGCCTCACCCAGAGAGAGAGAGAGAGAGAGAGAGGAGAAAAAAAGCCGCACCGCACAGCAGCAGCGACAGCAGAGCAGCAGCCCTCGAAGGGATGAAGCGGCGAGTTAGGTTAGTGTGGAAGGAATCGCCCGGAGGCTTCTGTCCCCCACCGCCGCCGCGGCGGAGAAGTCAACGTGCCGCCCGCGGCTGGCCTAATTGGCCTTACGCACGACGTAACGCGGCACGCGAATCCCCGGTGCGGAGCGACGACTCTCCGCTATTTCTGGCGAGGATTCCGCGGGATGCATTGGCCCCCCGCCGCGGGAGGTTATGTTCGCCGCGCGGCTGAATTTTCCGATTAGGATTGTGTTGTTTTCACGAGTGGGCGCAGGCTTTTTCTCGCCGGAGAAAGTTTGGCGACAGTTACGCGGCCGTTGCGAAAGGTTTTAAAAGAGGTTTGTCGTCTGGAGAGTCCCCTATTATCTGTCCCGTTCTTTTGTTGGTATTGTTTTGGGTAAAGGCTTTGTTGACGTTGGCATACACTAATTTTTTTTTGTTGTGACCGAGTAATTGTTTCTCCTCGACGCAATGCTAAATATACGACCGTTTTTCCAGCGTAATATTTTAACGTTTTTAAAATTAAAACTGCTTTTGTAATTCAAAACTTTTGTGAGAATTTAATTTAAAGGCCAAAGTACAATGCAGCTTGTTTTCATCTCTATAAAATTTTGTACAACGTTAGATAATGTATGTCTACATTTTCAAGCGTGATAAATCAATTCTCGGAAGAAAAAAAACGATAAGCGTGCGTAAAAACGTTTATGAATCATATTGCAGTTCGTTGCTAAAAATGTGAAAAATTTCTAACGTCTGCATAGAATATTAAATAAGCGTACGTAATTGAATAATGATAACGAACCGTATTAAATTCTAAAACTTGCGATTGCGTAAATGCACAAATGTGTACACGCTCTAACATGTGCATTAACTCCAACGGACATAATTGCACCGTAACGAACAAATGTCCAGCCAAGTAAACATAAAACACGTAAATTTATTCCCAAATCAATCGGCTGGAAGCAGAAATTCAAGCGGGCTTTTCCCAGAAGCACCGATCCAACTGTCACTCTCTGAATCACAATCCCTCCTAGCATTCCGACCATCGACTAACGAGCTCGAATCTAATCGGCATTCGTTTACTCGGGCAATTTCCTTTACAGCCCGGAGCAGCGGGCAGTGGGTCAGTCCTCGAAAAGCGCGAGGAATTCAATTACCGGCTGGCCAGGTGTCCGTATCCTTTCACGTCGCCGAATGAAAAGCCCCGCTCTCGCTTATCTCCACTTCCACGGCGTCTCGAACTAGGTTCTCGAGCTCGGGTCCCCTTATCTGAAAAACGCCGCCCGCGCCGGCCGCGTTGACGTCGTATCGATTGCGCCCAGCGTTCCTCCGCCTCGCCCCGCTGCTGATTTTCACCGCTTCTCTCTTTTTCGCGCAATCGATTCGATGCGTCAGCAGCAGCAGCAGCAGCAGTAGCAGCAGCATCGGGGGGGGACTTGGAAGTAAACAGCACTTGGAAAGCTACGGCCCTGCCCTCTCCGCCATTTGCGCGGCGTGACTTCCTGGGGGACCCGCGGGAGGTAGGCAACAGTAAGATGTAGATGCTAAGACTCACCATGTTGTCCGGCGCCGCAGCGGCCAGCACCGGCCCTGGCATGACGACGCTGCTCTGGGCACAGGCGATGGGGCCTCGCTGGCTCAGGCCGCTACTACTGTGCGATGGCGGAGGACTCCTCCTTGGCCTCTCTGTCCCCCGAGACACTTTGCGGCGGCGTTGCACTCGAGGACTCGGCAGACTCGCGGGTACTTTGGAACGGCACGCGCACACTGCACGACACACTGCACGGGGTAGAGCACGAGCGCGGAGCTAAAATGGCGTTTTACGCTGCGCGATCGCGAGAGCGCTGGGCTTACGAGCTCTCTGCCTCTCTGTGACACGCTCAGCGAGCGAGCTCTCTTTCTCTCTTGCGCGCCAGGCAAGTAGGAAGCACACAGACAGACACGTACGCCCACGGACTGTGCGCGCTACGAGGAGCGGCCGCGGACCCCTGGAGAGGCGACACATTGGCCCGGAGCTCCTGGAGCCGAGCGCAGAGACGTCTACGGGGGAAGGGAGACGAGTCGGTATTGGGTTATCGACCGCGATAAATGCAGAATGCTGCTCGATGCACAAATTATACTCCATCAGCCTAGAATTATTGCGGTCTTAAATAATTAATTAAAATATTAATAATTAATTTGGATTTTATGGTTTAAAAAAAAAAGTACAAATACTCCATTATTGTCAACAATTATACGATATTAGTAAACTTTATGATATTAATAATTTAATTTTTTAATTTTTTTTATCAAATATTTCACTTAAAATAATAGTCACTAATTATATAATTTATTTCTATTAATTATAATTAAGCTATAATTTTGAAATTTATTTTCTGCAGAGTGTGGCGCTACCGGTTCTTCAATTCCTTATGAAATTCGCGGTTGTTGCATCTAGCGGCTTCGCTATCATGTGCGATGCTCGTCAACACTAAACAGATTAATCGGTTTTAAAATATATAATTTACTTTTTCTAATTAAATTTCGTTACTGTGTAGCAGTGTACAATGGCAGATGATTCAGAACAGGTAACAAACAAGCTCTTCAACAATGACGGAATAAAAGTATCTTTTTGAACTTTTAACTTAACCTAAAATTGTTCTAGGTGCCGGCAATCAATGTCAAAGAACCTTTGGATCTAATCAGACTAAGTCTTGATGAAAGAATTTATGTAAAAATGAGAAATGAACGAGAACTTCGAGGTCGTTTACATGTAAGCACCAATTTTCTTTTTATTTCATCTAAAAGACAATGGTTATAAGGTCTTTGTTTACAGGCTTATGATCAACACTTGAACATGGTTCTTGGTGAAGTTGAAGAGACTGTTACAACTATTGAGATCGATGAAGAAACCTACGAAGAAGTCTATAGAACTACAAAAAGAAACATTCCCATGCTGTTTGTAAGAGGGGATGGTGTGATACTTGTTTCACCTCCAAGTATGAGAGCTGCGTTATAGTAGTGTATTATTATATGCTGCTACAAAAATCAAATATGTATGTAAAATTTTGTTCTTAAAATATTTTATAAGAACTATGTTTATTTGGTAAGATTTAAATATAAGAGAATAATTTAATACATATTTTAGTTTGCTTTATTACAATGCCTAGTCCACTTATTGCAATGCATTCAATTTTTTTATGTTTCTTTTGATAAATTTAAAGTTAAGTTTTACAAACTGAGCGAAGCTGATTGGTTAGATCTTCAATCCTCTGTTCTTTAAATCTAAGCATTGTTTCTAAATGTTCAACTTTTTTTAAGAGTATAGAAACTGCTTGTTTTTTTTCTTCTAGCTCCTTTTTCTGTTTTAGAAATAAATTTCTTGGTACTGTTTGATTTAATGATTCTTCAGGATTTGTGGCAACTTTTATAAACTCTGTAAAAATTTCTTTTAAGTTAACCCAAACGATCAAAAGATATAATCAATTGCTTTTTACCTTCTCCGCCAGATTCTTCACTTTTACATAAAGAAGTGAGGTCTGCATTACAATCCCTTAATATTTTAGATCTTATTTCAAACAAAACTTTTTCAATTGTTCCAGCTTTTGAATTTGCTAGTTCATTTATAGTGTCAGAAGACAGCTTAAGATTTAATTTTGAAAATACTTTGCGATTCAAAGTGCACCAATTATCAATTTTTTTAAGTATACTATTACCCGGAATGTAGTTATGAAGATTGACAAATTTTGGATAATATCTTTTCAAAATTTCGGCCATCAAAACTGCAAAAGATTATTTTCATTTAAAGTACTTCTCAAAATATCTAAAATATTTTCAAAAAAAAAAAAAAAAACCATAATTTTACGACAAAGTGAAACGTTACTTTATATTCGTCCACACATTAAACTCATTTATCATTATTTTACTTTAAGTCCGCAACACCAACTTATTAAAAAGCCCAAATCTTTATTGACCACCAAAAACTCGTTTTAGCGCTTATGAGTCAACAGTGGCTCCTAAATCCCTTAAACTATAAATAAGCAAGCAAGTATTTGATTCCTTACACTTCCCCGAGAACCACCGAGCACAATGCCGAGTCTATTTATATATAACCGAGCGGAAGTTACCTCCGTCCGAAAAGTCTCTGGCTACATTTCGTTTCGGCCTGGAAAGCGGAAGATCGTCAAGCCAAGCGTAAATCTCACGCACGTAATCGTCCGTTATCTCGGTGCCTGCGAAGTTCATCGCTCAATAACGTACTTTCCTGCGGCGCATTCAACAATTTCACCGTTTTAATTTTACAATATAACATTTTTTTTTTGGTTGGAACTTTTTACGGCAACGTCAAGCATGAGTGCCGACAGACGAGTTGCCATCCCGAGTTGGGTGTTTTTGCATAAGTTCACGTCTGTCGGATATACTTTCATTCAAATGAAAAATTTTATAGTTACTAAAAAACTGTTATTATTTATTTAGAGTCATATATACATTTTAATATTTTAATTTTTTGGTTCTTATAGTTTTGGAATTTGTTAGAGAATCTGTAATACAAAATAATAATCAAATTTAATTATACTTATAGAAGATAATAATGTTATACAACACAAATTCAATTAGTACATTAATCCAATTACGGATAGAAATCACTAGACAGTTTTTTTGTTTGTATTTTATTAGATTCAAAAGCGCCTAAAATTGTTGATGTAATTCTAGATAAAAGTCGCCATTAGAGAACTGTTTGCCCTCGGAATAAGAAAGAGAATATTCGGAAGCACAAAAAACCCAGTCACACATAAAAAGAGTCAGTTGGACGGAAAAGTATAAGGGATAACAAGGAAAGAGTGCGCATGACCCTTCAGATTGTTTCAGCTCAGACTCAAGGACATCCGTCGTACGACGAGAAAATAAACCTCCTCTATATTTCACTGTTGTTTTGACCATTTCTATAGTTTATCTCCGATCCGAAAATATTTGTTATTCCGTCTTTGTACTCTGGAACTGCTCCGGTTTCGCAGCATTTAATTAGATCATAGATTATCGGAGATTCCATTGGCGTCTTGTACTTTATTCAATAAAATAAAGCTTCTCCGAAACTTATTCCTCGCTGTTGTGAGATTTTTTTTTCGCAGTCTTCTTCAATGAGAATAAAGTTTTCACTCTTATTAAGACCAGCAGAAGAAAAAGAACACACAGCAAATTTCTAATCCAAACCATCTGGTGCTTCAATTCTTTTTTGGGTTAAAAATACAGTAAATACAAATTTTCCAATACGTCAGTAAACATGCATGCAGATAAACAGCGTGTAAGCCTTTCGTAAACTGCAAGGTAAAATAAAATGTACAGTTTGAAGGATTATTGATTGATCTTTAAAAATACCCTTTGCAGTGTTGTTAAATTTGTTTAAAGAAACATACCGTTTTAAACGCCAAAGGGTTGAAATTCTTTCGCCCTGTATCGCCTTTAATTTTTAGCGCAAGAATTTTTTCAGTTTTTTTAGACCAAGAAGAATAAAAAGTCTTTCTCAAGCACATCCCCTCTCATGTAATATTCATGA
The DNA here is from genome assembly GCA_035582975.1 of Ormyrus labotus. Taxonomy (NCBI): domain Eukaryota; kingdom Metazoa; phylum Arthropoda; class Insecta; order Hymenoptera; family Ormyridae; genus Ormyrus; species Ormyrus labotus. The sequence continues at coordinate 11,974,762 of JAWWEO010000009.1, forward strand.
ACTTTTTTTTTATCATCTGTACCAGAAGAACTTTAAAATCACAAAATTTTAGTTGAACGTTTTCCACTGTTTTATTCATAAGTCTTTTCTTCCTGACAAGTAGTATCTAAACAAATCAAAATTTTACTATTTTCGTACAATAAAGATACCGAATAAACAAGGGAAAAAATTTTGCTTTCGCGCAGCTTGCGGCGAACTGCGGTTCTGATAAAACAAAACTATTCAGGTTAGTGCGCGCATAAAAAAAATATGTTTTAGAATTTTCTTTTTACTGATTGCAATCAAATTTATTTTATAAAAAGAATATACAATTTCACGTTTATCCGATACTAAACGTATAGCTTTCTGCTTTACGAATTCGCAAAAAACTAAAAAGTATTAAATTCATTGAACTTCCAAATTTTATTTTCGTAACAAATCCTATTGGAATTCTTAAAACCAAAACGTTCAAGCATTCAAAAGATCAGAATATTTCTATTTTAAGGTTGTTACCGCTGGTGATCTGAAATGACGCAAAGATTAGCCACGCGGCCGGATTGCTTATGCAACTCCAAAATCATTTTTAACCGAGATCCAAAAACTTAGGTCCAACAATAAAAAAAAAAAAAACCATAATCCAAACCCTTAAGAAGATTACATAATAATTCGTATTCCAGCATTTTTACGAACTTCTCAATTTGCATCATACATGACGACATCACTTGTAAAAAACATCGAAAGCAATAAATTATCGTCCGTTTATCTGCTCCCATCCATTTATCGTTCCCCCGGGGACCGCAATCTACGCGGCTGAACAAAAAGCACAATTGAAATTATACGACATTAAATTCCGCGAATCCGCTCAAAAGTTCGGCCGGCGTTGCATCAGGTAGTGCGGAAGAGGCGCGACGGCGCGACGCCGCCCGGCAACTCCGCTCTCGCAAATCCCGCGAGCGATTGCATATCTCCGTTCGAAGAATTTAAAAAGCAATGCATCCAAAATTCTCTATATCGCCCTTTGAATTAGCCAACTTGGAGCCGCAAACTTTCCCCGGAGGGTATACACATAGAAAAAACCGGGCAAACTCGCCCGGGATAAACGCGCGGTTCGAAATTTCCCGCTAATTGCTCGGTTTATTTATATTTTTCCAATAGAAGAGAAGCATCCGCCGGCTAGGGCTATCGATTATCGAGCCTTGCAGTCCTTCGCGTGACGTCACCGCGTATGGATAATTTAACTATAACGAAGTCGCGCTCGAGCCAATTCTTATCAATTATTGCGAGTGCTACACCTCCGGCTTGGGGTTTTCGCATTAAAAGCGAGGCTAACACGAGATTAGAGATCCCGCGGCGCAATCGCCGCGGCGGCCGAGTAATTAAAATGCATCGACGTATATAATGTAAATTCGAGTTATCCGATATATTAACGAAGTTCTCTCTGCCGCCGAGTAAATACTCCCGAGTATAATGCATTCGGTTCGACAATGGAAAGTAATAACGCGGCTCCGTTACGAGTATTATCATTGGAACGAACTCTGGCCTCGATAACGGATGTCTGTATACGTGTTGCCGGTTGGTATCTATAGGATTTTGGTCGACGTGCCACTTTTTTCGGCGCGTATTTATTGTAAGAGCTAACTCGCGTTTGTTCGGATGTAGCGCCGAACAATGGATATACGATTCGAGAGATATATATGACGGCGCGGTAAAAAATTTGTATAGTTTATTCGAACGTTTAAATTTATAACGAGGGAAAAAGGGGCGATTATTAACGTTTGAATTGTCTAGAAGTTTTTGGAGGAGGGAAGCACAACAGGGCGATTGAAAATTTGCTTTGTCTGGGAATTCGCATTGTTTTACAACTGGGGAATAGTTCATCCCTTTCTGTTCGAGTATTTCATTAAAATTTTATCCCGTTTTAATGATTCCAGAGCTACGGGATCTACGTTAAACGCGAGATGAAAGTAATTTTCTTTTGTTAGTAATTACCAGCATTTCAACGAAATTTTACGCGAATTAAAAGCTGCAAAGAACTTGATCTGCTTAAAAAAACGATTTCCAAAAGCTCTTTGAAAGCTTTAAAAACTTTTAATCTCGCATTTAAAGCTTCGACGCTTCTATCATTTTCGAAGCGTCTATTCAAAAATTTCGAATGTCGTTCTTAACGCTTCAAATCCGATATGAATGTCATAAAAATCCATTTTTCCCTCAACGCAAAAATATTCGAAATCGAATTCCGAAGGCTCTGTATCACCGACGGAATAACTTTATTACTCTCCTGCGCGATGATTCAATTCTCCCGTACGACTTCCTTTTACAAAAATTCCTTAAATTACGCAAAATAATATTTCCCTAAATAAAAAGGCAGCTTCGAGTAAAACTCCACTCGACCACCCGAGTGCATCGCTTCCCCAAAAAAGGCGCTCGAATCAACGTCGGGGAAAAAATCCATAAACACTGAAAAACCCGAGATCGCGCCCCGTCGATTCAGCCCGAGAGCACAGCCCCTCCAGGCAAAATTAATTAGCCTTCCCATCTCCTCCGATCGAGCTTCAGAAAAAAAGCTCTCTCCTCGCTCCGACGCCAATAACTCGCGACGCAGCGTCGCGCGTCATCGCTCGCAGCATCCCGGGGTTGATTTACTCTCTCTCGCTGGCGCGTCCGCCGCCCGGCACGCGGCATCGGCCCGGCGCGCATCCCCCGAAAACCCATAACCCAGTTCCGTGCAGCGTCGGCGGCGGGGCAGCCCCACCCTTCGATGGGGGGCTGTCCTTTTTCTGGTCGGCGGCGCCATAGAGCCGCCGCGGAGATCGATGCTCGGCCCGAGCGCGCGCTCGCGCTCGGCGTCGTTGCCACGCACAACAGGTCCGCGTGGTGGGGGCGAGAGACGACGACGGGAGAGAGTGAGAGAGAGAGAGAGAGAGAGCGTGAGCGCCCAGGGTATGGGGGTGTGTGCCGCCGCGCGCGCGACGCGCCGAGTCAGTCTCGGAGGAGCGCGACTGGAGGGAGCTCCGTACCTCGAGCCCGAGCAGAGGAGATGCCCGCGTGCAGCCGATGGCCCCCGGCTTAGTCAGCTCCCGACCGCTTAGCTGAGAGCTTCGCCCTCCAGAAGAGAGCAGACTACGCAGCTACGATTAGCATAAACTCCTCGAGGATAGGCTCGCCTTCAAGCTCGCAAAATTCAGGTGGAAAGCGGAGGAAAAGCTGCACGCCATGGCGACCGGCGACGAGCGACAAGGTACGTGGGTTATATCTGTGCGATTTTCCTCTCTCCGTCGCGCGTCTCTTCTCTTCTGGATGATGATGGGCTCTCGCTCTCTCTCTCTCTCTCTCTCTCTTTCTCGCGGCGACGGATCACGTGTCGGTGGCCGCGCTGACGCAAAGGTCACCTTCAAGCATCCGCCGCGACCTTCGCCGAGGATCCGAATCCTCTCAGGCGTATATCAACCCCTTCGGGATGATGATGCTCCCCGCCGCTATCGATCGCGCGTAAATCTCCCCCTCGTACACAGCGGCTCTGTCTCTCTCTCTCTCTCTCTCGGCTTCGGTGCGTCGTCCCCCCGGTCGGGGAAAGTAGGCGCCCGGCGCCAAATCGAACGAGCCGCTTATTAAACATTCAACGCCGGCCGGATATTATAGACCACACCGTCGCCGCCGAGCGCGGCACAGGCCTTACCTGCACGGGCGAGCGGAGCGCGTCCGAGACGCGGGAGCAGGTTTATGTTTCGGGGCGAAGGAGCGGGCAGAGAAAGAGAGAGAGAGAAAGAGATCTCCCCGGGAGTGAATGACCGCGGCGTAATTGAGCCGTGTGCTGCACGTGCGGGGAGATGATGCTTCGGCTTTCGGAGATATCGATCGCTGCATTCGGGAATATATCATCCGAAGGGCCGCGGAGACTCGGTCGCGTCGTGCTTTGAATAAGAGATGAAAAGACGCGGGATTCCCGTGGATGGCTAATATATTCCAAGGGTTCGAGTGCGTTATTCATATACACAGTTTGTAGCGGAATCGCTGAAGAGGCTCTTAACCGTAAGCAGTCCGCTTCCTATAAAGTGAAAGCCACGCAGAGAGATGGGTCGGCTTGCGGAAAAGCACTCGGTTGCTTTTTAGCAAGGGAAAAGGATCGACCTGTCGGAGTCATGAAAAATGCAGCCCCGCTCGGTCGAGGAAATTTTTCTTTACGCTAAATTTCGAAATAAAAGGCGGCGTGCAACACAAACCCCCCCACTCACCCCGGCAGAAAAGTACACAGTAATTTTCAGCGAGCAAATCACTTTTTTCCGTGTGCAGAAGCAATGCCGCGCTCGGTGTGTATACGCCGTCGGTGTCAGTCTCCCCGAGAATCGAAGCTCGCCGGTACACGTAATTTTTCAATTAAAAACGCAACGCGGCGACGAGAGAGCCGCTTTTCCCGTCAGCCGTCGCGCGGCGGGAAACCGGGAACAGGGCAGCTTTGACGCGCGTCGCGGCGTCTCGCCAGTCGGCCGAGGAATACAAATGACTCTTTCCCCCTTGAGGAATAATTCAGGCGCCGTCTCAGCGCCGATCCGGGAAAGAGAGAGAAAAAAACAAACAAACTCCCGTCGCCGTCGGGAAAACAAACGGAATTAACGGCGGTATGAGTTACGAGCTACGACTCGACGCGACGTCGATCGAACTTTTCGATTAGGGGAGGAAACCTGATTTCCTCTCGCGCTTAATTGCTTTTCGGAGCTAGAGTTCTTTCTTGTATCGAGTTCGCGCGCACGGCGAATATCTCCCAGGTTGCATCAGCTTTAATCATACCGCGCAATAATTATATCTAAGCAACTTCGTCGCAACCTTTAAGAGCATCCTTGAGGTTTCGCTTGCGCTCTCGGCGCCGAACTTTAATTTTTCTCGCGTTATCTAGAGCAGCTAATGCAGGTGGAGAGCGTATACGGTGGAATCTTTAATGAATTTAACTGTTGCGTTTATAAATAGAAAGTATAACAAGCTGGAGTAATTATTCATTCGAAAACTCTTATCGCGAGGGACTCCCTTGTCCGGATTAAAGTAATTAAGATTACGCAAAAATTGTTGAAAACTTTAAAGTTTCGCTGTCTACTTTGCATATAATTACTTTCTTACTTATAATTAAGTAAATAAGGAACCCGAGAGCGGCGCTGCAGTATTAATTAACCCTTTTCAAAAAGTTAATGTTTAATCAATGCAGTTCATTCCTTTCTACAGTTTGCGCAATTCAATATTCTTCGTCAAAAGTAAGTTTGCTTTACTTTTCGATTTCAAATCAGTTCTTTCGTCCTGTGAAAAAAAAGTTTCTTCAACCGAGTTTGAAATTACCCCTAAACAACCCTTACAAAAGCCAAGTTCCAAATCAATAATTCATTTCCTCCGGGTTATTTTCGAATCTCATAATTTCAATAAGAAACCCCTTAAAAATGGCAAATTCCCAGCCGATGAGTTCTTTCGTTTTCAGTTATTTCCATCTCGGCTCCTCGCAATATTGAAACTATTTTGAGCCTTCGACGGGGGAGCCCAGAAAAACAGGCCGTTTAAGGAATACCCGCGCGCTGCATGTAACGGCAGCAGTCACGTGCGAAAGAAAAGTCGAGCCCCAATTATTTGCATAAACACAACATACACACGGGCCTCTATCCGCGATCTTACACATGTAAAAAGGGCACTTAAAGCCCCCGGATCTCGAGCGTTCCAGTTAATTTCCTCGCCTTCGCCTTCGTGCGAGCGAACCTACTTCTGCCGGGCCGGAAAGCTCTCTCTCTCTCTCCTTCTCTCTCTCTCCCTCTCTTTCTCGTGCTCGCGGGGAGCTCTAAAAGTATTACATCGATTTATATATAACGACAATCCGTCGATGAAAGGAGAGTGAAAAAAGAGGAACGCAGATCGAGCGCTGAACCGTGGGGCAATACAAGGTAGCCTCACCCTCCTTTGTACTCGCAATTCTACGTTCTCGGGTGAAAATGATTTATATACATATATATATATTGTACCCCGCGCGGCGTGCAAAATAATGAGGCTTATGTAAAATCTTATGCAACTATGTAGGAAGTATAATAAGGTCCCAGATGTAGAGCTTTTGTATATACTTGTAAATAATAGTACACAATCGAGAATTTTATAAAATTCTTTGCATCTTCATCGATTTTTGCGCAAAGTAAATAAATAATAATCGTATGCAACGGCACTCAATTAACCTCCCTCCAATCGGATCAGCCCAAACCTCGTCGACGCGATACAAAAGCAAAAAATTTCGCTCGAAATAATCCGCAGCGCCTCTTTATTTTTGGCCTCTCGCGGCGCTCGGCGATTTTTACGAAAGCGGTTAGCGCGCGCGAAAAAAACGAGTCAAAGACCTGGAAAGGTGTCGCTTATGGCGAGCGCATGTCGATTGGCACGTTGCCCGCATATATAGACGCGCGAGCCCGCGCCCAAGACCTGTTGGATGCGAAGGAGGAAGGAGGCATATAAAAGAAGCGCCCGCCGACGAGAGAGCGGATGGATGTTTGACGAGTGAATAACGGCTTTTTTTATGGAATTTTCGATCGAGTGATGGATCGCGTCGCGAGTCGAGAGAGAGATATCGCGGGTCGGGAGGGCGCCTCTTTTCTTTTGGGCTCGGACTAATGTTTAATTTATCCTTTTATCGATTTGCTGCTTGTTCTATTAGAAAGGAGTGGATTGATTGTTGGATTTACTTTGAGTGGAATATCGAGGGTAGACGGGATTTGCGTTAGAGATTTAAAATGCAGATTTCGGGTTTTCTTTTTTCGTTTGAATTTATACTGACTAAAGAGTATTGATTGGCATTTGGAAACTGTAGCAAATTGTTGAGTATTTTTGTGAGAAAATATTTTCACTTCTATCGTCCGTTCAAAGTGCAAAGGCTCATTGCTTTCTATTTAAATAGAAGTGCTTTCTGCTTAAATCGATGAAGTTGTATATACATTTCAATTTTCCAGGATAATCCTGAAATAAATGCTCGGCACTAATTAGGACAAACGAATTTTCAGAAAATGGTAAATCTCTAAAGTTTAAATCTGCTTGAAAACAGAAATTAAACTTAAAATTTTAATTAAATCGATTAATACAAAATTAAAAGCGATGGATTTACTTTTGCCGTCAAATGCACCGTATTAGTAAAGAATAATTAAAAATATATATTCTACATTTTTTACTATACATTTCTGCAACGTAACTTTGTACTTTCTGCGACTTTTTCCATAAAATGTCACTTGCAATTAGTTTAATAACAAAATCGAATACGGGAGTTTTAACGAAACAGGTCAATTTTAATTTCTTAAAGTACTGTATCACAATGTTTGCATTCAATTTATTCGTTGTACGCGTTTATTCGACACCTCGACCTTTCGCCGTACATAAATCATCAGCCCAGAAAGCACTTAAAGGACGATAAACTTGCTCCAATAATAATAAGCGCTTAAGCCAGTAATCAGCGCTTATTTCGGGTAGCATATTTAATATACCGCGATATCACGGCCGCTAAAAATACACTCGTTAAAGAAGATCAATGCTCGTCTAAATTAAGATTCGAAGCTGCGGCTAAGCAGGCCATTTACGACTCCCCGCGGCCGGCCTCTCGTACACACGGAATTTTATGATTCTAGGTATAAGGATACCATGCCGGTATCTCATGTCCATCATGGGATCAATTGGGCTGGCCATCTTGTATGGCTTCAAAGTGAATCTGAGCATCGCCATCGTCGCTATGGTCAACAATACTGCCGTGAGGGAACTGGCCAACAAGACTATGCAGATTCAAAACGTTACTCTGAAGGTATGCTGTTTCGAAGGAACTTCGTTCTCTGACTGTTTTTCATTTGTTCGTGGGCGGAGGAAAATTTTTTCATTTCGAGAGAGAAACTTTGGTAGCAACAAATTGAAAATAAACAATTCTTTTTTTTCTTTGTTTTTTTTAAGAGAAAATGTAACAAAACTCTTTGTTTATCTACAATCTTCTGTTTCTACTGCACATGAATTTTCATTTATTATCATATAAATGAAATAATCATATATTCTACTTTAATAAAGCGCAAGGTTATTCAATAATTGGGGTGATTTCGCTTTGAAACAGTGCGTTCTCCGCCTTATTTTTATTCCGTTCGATTTAAAGGCCTCGATGTATTTTTAAAGCTTTTACGAAATAAAAATAAGCGCGACTTGCATTTGTAAAAATATTACTGAAATACATTAAGCCGAGCTTTTGCCTGTAAATCTTTCCGCGATATATTTTTAGTACTTTTATGGTGCCAGAAACGTTTATTGTATGCAAATCGACGAATCAACCAAATTACTCGTCCATTTTTTTTTCAATTTTCAAGTAACTTCTGAAACCTACTGGAAAAGTACAAATTTACGCGGATATTCTAAATTTAAATAAAAAAAACTGACCGTGAAATCATTTATAGGCATTTGCACAATGTGTATTTTAAGAATTCAGTAAAAAAAAAAATAATAGATCATCCGATACCAGTGCAATAAATATAATCTTACCGGATATCACACTATCTATTGCTAAAAATAAAGTCATAAAATCAATAATACACAATTATATATCAAAGTACTTCTGAATTTAGAAGAATGACGCTTAATAAGCGATAATTAAAATAATCACTGTGATAGCTGGTTAATTTTCTAATAAGAGAGGCGCCACGTCTACTCATTACAAGTAGTATTAACTAATTATAGTAAGACATATTTTATGGGTCTTCTTGATGAATCACCAATTTTAAAGACATTTATTTTAATTACTTTTTCAAGGAAACCAATTGCAATTATTAGTGACAATAATTTTATAGTCTTTTTTCATTTAACCGTTAAATTAAATTTTCTTTAATTGCCACTGTATAGATTCAGTTATGTCGTATATAAACCTAACGAAACATTCCACGTCAAAAGTTACTTCCAATTTATACATATTTCTATGAGATTAATTCAATTTGTTGTCGAGAGAAAATTTTCATTGCCGATAAAAAGCCTTAAAAAAATTGTATGAAACTAAAAAATTTAACTCGATTCTTCTGCTTCTCAAGTAGAAGTTTCAAGTTTTTACTTTCATTTAATATTGAAGATAATATCGCGGAGTAGAGGAAATGCAAAGCGTGTCAGAGGAAATTTCGTTGTGAATTCACCTCAGTGCAGTTACACTTCCCTCTGAGAGACGAACGTTTTTGTCTATGTTAAAATTCAAGGGAGCCGAGACTTTTTTATCTAACCGCGGAAATTCGAAGACTAAAATATAAGAAAAGCTAAAGATACGCGGTTAAAGGGTGAATTTCTATTTCTCATATAGCGACACTATTTGCAGCTTTGTGTTTATACAAAGTTTGAAGCAATTTCCCTGAGTGACGGAAGCGTAAACCGCGAGGAACGGAAAATTTAAGTTAGAACGCAACTTTGTTTTTTTTATATTGCACTTTCTAACTCCTGACCGTCTAACAGATTTACTTCGAATTTGAAATTGCATATTTGAAAGTTAAATATTTTGTGTATTATTTACTGTACTAAAATTTAAAGTTGAATCGCCAAAAATTGCTATAAATCCAACGTATAAGTATAAGTAGTTGAACTATTAAAATTTCAATAAATAAACAGAATCAATTTGAATTCATTAAACGCAATAAAACTTTTAGAATAACGAAAATGATTATCAGATCACCTGCTCATTACGCTACTAGCGCAGTACATCAGAAATTTCCGTTGAAAACGAAAATGTTCTTTTTCCAATTAAACACCGATCTCTCCCCCAGGCCCAGAACCTGACCATCCCGCTGCTGAACAGCAGCTCGACGCTCCTGAAGCCGCTGCTGTCGAACGCCACCCTGGCCGGGCCCGTCGGTGACCCGAAGCCGCAGCAGATCGACGGGCCGTTCGTCTGGGACGAGAACCAGGTGGGCATAATCCTGTCCTCGTACTTCTGGGGCTACATCGTGTCGCTGATGCCGGGCGGCATGCTCGCCGAGTACGTCTCGGCGAAGTGGGTCCTCAACGGCTCGGTACTGCTGAACGTCGTCGCCTCGCTGCTGATGCCCACCGCCGCCGACATCCACTACTCCGTGTTCATCGTCATGCGCATCATCCAGGGCATCGGAGGGGTGAGTATACGGAGGGAGACTGAATGGAGTTATTGGGGCTTGTATATATAGTGATTAGGATGTCGATACGTTTGTGCGACTACTGGTGCTTGGAAAAGATTTTGCTGAATTTATGTAGAATCTAGAAGAAGCAATTATTATTAGAGTTCATTTTCGCGCAGTACATTATTAAAATTTAGTACGAGCAGTTTTTTTTTTTATCTTATGCCCGTAATTATTTTACGGGCGGAGTAGAAATTTTCCTCGGAAACTCGCTGCCGGCATTCCTTTCCACATTTTTTTTCCGGCATAAAAGCTTTTTCATAAAAGAAGAGTACCTGAGTCCTCGTAAAATGTCGGAAATATCACGGATGCAGTATTGATTTTTTACATTTAGTAGTTACAGTACAGAGTAATTGATAAAATCTATACGCTGCCGAGAGAAACAGCGGAGAAACTCCGCTACCGGCTCTTATCGCAATGACTTATGGGGAAGTGCGGCACTTGAATTTTAGGGAGCGGTGAGTGTAGCGTTAGTCACGGAAATCAAATATTTGATTAACTTAAACGTATGCGCGGAGTTCGTTACAAGACATACAACCTCGAGAAAACTCAACAAGTCCGTTCGAATTGTATTCCTAATTCTGGTTGTTTTGCTCTTTCAATATAACGATGTAGATCTCTTGAGATTTTGAAGAATTTTAATGATATCGATACCCACATTTTCAAGATTAAAACGGACGACCTACATTTTAGACAAAATATTGGTACTCCGAAGGGAAAAAAAATTTTTAATTTCATACAGCATAAAATCCACTCCCTCGGAGCTTTATACAACTTTCCGATAAAAAAAAAAAGAGTCCATATTTCCGAGCCACCTGAGCGCAGCACTCGAAACTCCCTTAAAAGTCGAACCTGCCAAACTTCCTCGGAGCCGAGCGTCGAGTCGAGTCGAGCGTTCCCTCGCAAATCAGTGTCCGAACTGCTCGTAAATCGGCAGCGACGTTTTTCCACAGGGTGTCAGCTTCCCGGCAGTGCACGTCATGGTCGCAAACTGGGCGCCGCCGAACGAACGCAGCATGCTCGCCTCCATCGCCTACGCCGGTACGTAAACCCCCTCCCGGGGATGTGACGCATTTCGCGTCGGACGTCGCGGTGTGCCATTGGAACCGAGTCGCGCGGCGGATGATTCCGTCGCGCGGGGATGACGGGGGGATCTCTGCGCTTATTATGCTTATCGGCCGCCGGAGGATCCCTTTGTGATATGGGTGTTGATTTATGTTGCCCGCGGTAATGAAGCGTGATACGTCTATACCTTTTATTAGAGCGCTTTGGATGGCTTTTTTAGAGCGATCGAGATGAGGTGGCTTTTTTTTGGCACGTTTTAAAATTCATATATACAATTATTTATAAATTTATAAAACCAAACATTTCAGGATATCGTCGAGATTAATTTCGATGTAAAAGTTCGAACGAAGTTTTGATAATTTGCCAGTAAATTTACGTTCAGAAACCATCATCGCCACCGCGAATTAAAAAAACGAAACAAGCTTTTCGCTTTGATTCGCAGATGATTTATCTCGAAGCCGGAAATGATATGCTTTCTCAAATTCACAATGATTGAGGGTAACGCCGTCAGGAATGGACGGACACAAGCACTTTACGTGGGAGAGTAATAGATACGTGGGATACCGTCGACGTATATATATAGTGCCGAGCGCGCGGATCGAATGATCAACGATACGTTCCGCATGAAGGACCTTGCATCAAACGTTGATTAAACTTGTTAGCCCCGGCGCGAGCTCAAGCAACAAGGTTAATCGCATTTTTGGCCAACTTTCGGTCAAAAATTTTTATCGCGCCCTTTTTATTTCAAGGTCCGCGGGGTTACGCAACTTTTTCGTGGGTTTCGAGGCGGATCGAAAGGCTGGAAAACTCGCGTGCTGCGGTTTTAGATTTTGATTTTATTTTTGGTTCCGGGAGATCTTCTGATGACGCTTTTTTTTTAGTACGAGATAAAATGCTTTATGGACGGTTTTGCAATATATATAGCAAAATTTGAAAATATCTCTATTCAAGAAACAATATTAAAATTTTGTATATACAGAAAAAATTTTCTTCCAACAATTTACAGCAATTTCGTATGGAAATTCCCTCTATGTAGGACGCACTTATTAAAAAATTCTTTCGAAGCTCGCAAACCTGAATTTTTATCGTTTTCCCGAATAAATAAAAACTTTTCGAAACATCTCCTCTCCTTCCGAGGATCAAAATAACTTTTTCGACGCTCGCTCTTTATACATTTCAAATTCATCGCGTATCAAAACCGCGCGCGCAACGCGGCGCAGAGAAAAACAAAAGCACGAAAAAGCTTCATTCGAAAATTCGAAAATTGCCCGTCGGCCGAAACGCCCCTCGATCCCGTCGTCCCCCAAACCGTAATCGTAAAGATCTCTCCCCCCCCCCGTAACAATAAACCCACATTCGTATTTACATAAGCGCGAAGCTCTCCGGCTTGCCGGCGCATAAAAATAAAGAGCAAAGAAACGCTCTCCCGCGGGAAAGTGGCACACGGCGGCGGCGGCGAGCTGCGAAATGCTCCATTTACGGCGGCTGAGCTTCCAAAGGCCGATTCAATATAATATTTTTTCAACGCCAGGCACCGCCCTCGGAACGGTCATCTCCATTCTGCTGTCGGGCCTGATCGCCGCGAACCTCGGCTGGAAGTGGGTCTTTTACATCGAGGGCCTGCTCTGCCTGATCTGGTGCACCGCCTGGGGACTCATGATCCAGGACTCGCCGGACAAGCAGAAGATCCTCATCAGCAACGACGAGAGGGAGTACATTATGAACTCGCTCGGACACACCAAGGAAGCGCATAAAATGGTTCGTCGTGGAAGTTTAATTAAAAACTTTTATTCGGCGGGGAAGAATTTTGGGGAAGCTTCGCGGTTATTTCAGCTCGGGGGGAGTATATAAGCAGATGGTAGCCTGAAGTTTAATATTGCGAGGCTGCGGGGAATTAAGTGAAATAGTTCTATATATTTAATTAAAACTTTATTTTTAGAAATTGTCGGCGGTTCCGTGGTTCCAGATTATGAAGTCGCCGCCGTTTTTGGCCATTTTAGTCGCTCACTTCTGCAGCAACTTCGGCTGGTACATGCTGCTCATCGAGCTTCCCACGTTTATGAATCAGATATTGCACTACGAGCTTGCAAAGGTATATAGATAACAACAATCGGTGGAAAGTTAAAAGCTTATTAGATATACTCATTTCTCCGCCTTTTCTTTTTAAAGAACGCCTGGCTGTCTGCATTGCCCTTCTTCTGCATGTGGGTTTTCACCCTGATCCTGAGCAAACTCCTCGTGGTTATGCAAGACAAAAATTGGATTTCCGTGACGGTTTCGAGGAAAATAGGAACCCTATTTTGTAAGTAACTACCTTCGTGCCACGCTCCGTTCCTCATCGATCCCTGAAAACTTCGACGATCGATATTAATTCCGAACCTTACTTATCTAAATAAAAGCCCGCAAATCATCATTTTGCCACTGGCTGCACTGACATCAAAGCCAGTCGACTAATTTCTGTTATTTCGTCCAGCTTCGGCCGTCCCCATGTTTTGCCTGCTGGGCGTCTCGTACGTGAGCGACAAGAATGTGGCGGTCGCTCTAATGACGATTGGAGTGACGTGCATCGGCGGAATGTATTGCGGATTCCTGGCCAACCACATTGACATCGCACCCAATTTCGCTGGTACGCTCGTCGCCATCACCAACACCGTTGCCACAATTCCCGGATTCGTCGTGCCTATCTTCGTTGGGAATCTGACTCACGGCAACGTTAGTATTGAATGTTTTTGTCGTTTGAAGTAATTATTGAGAGGGGTTTATTGAATTAACAGAATCAAAGAGATATTTGTGGGGATTTTTATTATTTATTGGATTGAAAATTGAATTTATAAACAATGTAATAGAATAATCAAATAGTATTTGAGTAAATTGCATTTTGTAGCTTTCTTGAAGCTTAAAATAGAATCGTAAATGATTTTACAAATCGATATTACAATTGCTTTACAATTTGACGTCTAAAACTACAGAAACTAAAAGTACACAAATAAAATTCCTTGAATATAAACTTCAAACTTACACCGTGTTTTATACGACTTTAATAATATGTAAATCATTTTTATTTGTCAATAACAAATTTTATTTACAATAACAAACGATTATATTTACAGCAAACCATCGAGGCTTGGAGAGTCATATTCTTCATGACAGTGGGTTTATACATTATCGAGATGCTTATTTATACGATGTTTGGGACCGGCGAAGAGCAACCATGGAACAAAGTCAAGTCTCAGCATGATTCGGAGAGACCAGAGCAAACAGTTCCTTTAAAAGAAGCGAGACATTAATAAATTATATATAAGTTTAAGTGAAATGTTGTTATAACAAAAGTCTTTCTCCTAAATGAAAAATCTGTAAATGTCCCAGTGAAAAAATTTCATGAACTTCATATTTATGGGTAATAAAATTTGTACAATTAGTGTTTTATAAGTGAGTAGATTTAGTGCCGTCATTGTTCTTTCCTATTTTTTACCGACTATGTTTATTAAGTAGCTTGAAAACAGTACAAACAGATTATATTTACATTTTGTATTTATATAAGAAGTATATGTATGTTATGGGACATTTACTTTAGATCATTATTTTGTGAAAATGTAAAAGTTTAAGATTTGTAATTATTTATAAATAGTTATAAGAAATCTGTATATTAAGTCTATAACATATAATTTAGCTGAATAATTTCAATATTTTTTCACTCTTCTAAGATAAATTCTATGGTAATGTATTCTAACTAAAGAAAGCCACAAAGATAAATATGTATTATACAAAGTTTAACTGCGAAAATACACAAATTAATTACATAAGTTGCTTACATTTTTATTGAACTCTGATCATTTTGCAAAAATACATTGGACCCCAGTTTCTACTCTTTGAGGGAACTACGATGTGACCATATTTAAGTCCGAAATCTCCGAAGTTGAAAAGGTATTGAAAAGGAGCCAAAGCAGGACTTTGATCTCTGTAAAAAAATTCATATTTGTACGTACGTATAAATACCTAGATCAATATTAAAGTACACTACAAACTTACTTTACAACATAGACCACGTTGTATTCTTCGAAAGCTCTTTTGAGAGCCATTTGTACGACACCGTCGTTTTGAATGGGACTTAAAGAACATGTTGAATAAACAACTGTACCCCCAACGATACAAAGTCGCAACGCATTTCTAAATGACAACAAATATTCTCTTATAATTTTTTAGTACTTTTTTCTAAAATTATTATAACAGTAACTTACACTAAAAGATCGCTCTGTATTTCAGGCAACCTTAGCCTTTCTTTAGTTCTAGTTCCTTTAAATATGTTATTATCATCTTCATGAAGAACGTGCCTGTCTGTTGTGCAAGGCACATCAACTAATATCTTTAAAAAATATAAAAGTTTATTTTACTTTAAGTCTATTACTTACAATTAAAATTAGTATACCTTATTGTAAATATCCTTGTCTTCAATAAACCTAGCATCATTCTGAGTGATGAAAAATTTTTTTTCCCAGTCTCCTATATTTGCTAAAAATTCATTAAAAAACTTGTTTATCCTATTTGTTCTAGACTCTTGAATATCATTAGCTACAATTAAACGAGGACACAAAGTTTGTAAAGCCATTAAACTTTTTCCACCAGGTGCAGCACATGCATCTAAAAGAGTATCTCCTGGCTGCAAATCTAAAGAGAGAATGGGAAATATCGAAGCACCATCCAAAACAAAATAATCTGCAGAAAAAATAATTGAATTATAAAACAGTGTTTCATTTTTATTACATACTAGATACTAGATTAATCCAAATTACCTGAAACTTGGGTTGAACCACTCTTTGCTTTTGGAAATTTTGTAAAATTAGCCTCCTCAAATGTATAAATTAAAAGGTTGTCAGGAATATTTATGTTATATTCTTTTTCAACTCTTATTTGAAAATCAGCTCCTTTGGAATAATAACCATAATGTTCAGATTCTAATACAAAATCATCCAAACCTTTTATTTTCGTTGCGGGTACATACTCGTATAATTGAGAAGCTGCTAAGCCTGATGAAGCTTTTATTATACGAATGTCATCTTTTACTTTAACAACATCTTTGTCAATGGAGTGCAATTGGACAGGTTTTAATGTATTGCGTTCACTTTCTGTTTCAATGTCTGTAGTGATACTTTTTGGGTCATCAAATCGATTAGGATACACAGTATGATATAATTGTTTTTCTGCTACAACATGATCCAATGATTTATCCATTACATCAATTTCTTTTTTTAATTTTTGATTTCTATAGTTTTCTTCCTGCCATTCCAGATTTCTTTTAGTTGCATTATAAATAAGTTTGATGTTCATTGCTCCTATACTCTGTAATAAGTGAAAAAATTAAATATGAAATAAATTAATCTCGTAGACAAAATCATGGGAAATTTTTATTAAATCTCACCTCTAATTCTTTACATATTCTTTCAACATCACTGTAATTATTTATTATTGCTACATATTTATGATCTACAGCAAGCAAAGCTGATCTTATAATTTTCCAACTTGATCCATATACCGATTCATAGAAGTCATCAAAATGCTCAAGAGCCTTTCTAGTAGATGGTTTCTTTTTTTTGAGTTCTGCCTAAAATATGATTATTTATAATATTTAAAAAAATTTTGAAAAAATGATACTCCAATTTTAAACTGAAATTTTAAAAAACTTACCCAATGATGAGGCGGATTTCTGTATCTGACTGGCACATTCAATAAATTAAACAATTTTACATTTTTAAATAAGCGTGACATTTTAAATTAAAAAATATTATGCCATTTAAAAATGATATCCGAACGTAAAGAGGTTATGTTTAAAATCACGTTTGCCGACGAATTGATTGTAAATATAGAGATTTCTAGTGTTAAAGCTAGAAATAATCTAGGACTTTTAATGCATTGATCTAGCGCGATTTTTTGAATGAAAAAAATAAACGCGATTAACATTTTGAAACTTTTTTGCTTATTATTTTTAATTAATTTTTTAAATTATTCTTATTTTAATTATTCTATCTATACTAGTTTCAAGAAAAAATAAATGCTTAAGATATTATTCGAAATGTTTACTTATAACAATTAATAAAAATAGCAAAACAATTCTTAGTAGAATATCATGATAAAAATACTTGTCAATTTCATTGAACTTTTTGTATATTTGCCAAATTAAAAAAAAAAATAAATAATCCAAGAGTATTTTAAAAACTAATTCAATCTGAACAAATCAACCCACGCGTTAAACTCCCTCAATTAAAAAAGGAGGCAGCAGTCTCGAAAATAAAAGAAAACCAAAGCATGATCTAAACATCAAAACGACGACCATTCCTAGTAAACAACAACATGATCCTAAAAAAAATTCCTAGCCCCCGTCTGCTGCAGTCCTGCGCATCACACCGCGACGGTCGTGTTCCATTCTACTCCCGCAAACGCGTCGCAAGCTTCGCAAGCGAGAGGGACAAGGACAGCGAGCCCTCTCGGCTCGTAACCATAGAAAAAGACAGCGCTCGGCGCGTGAGTCACTCTCGGTGTGTGGCTGCGCAGCTGATACCGCCCGTCGTCTGCACGGACGGCGGCGTCGCTGCTCGCACTGACAGCAGCAGCAGCAGCTCTCTCACGACCCGCAGTCTACACTCAGCGTTCGGGCCGCGAACGTCATTCCCGCTCCGAGAGTCGAGGCTGTCAGGCGCGCGCGCGCTCCAGGAGAAAACGGGCGGAGCGCGTTCGCTGGCGCATATAGAAATAGTAAACGAGAGTCGGCCGATCGTATAATATTTACACCGGAGCAAAGGAGAGCGAGCGTCGTCGCCGCCGCGAGAAAGGGGGAGGAGCGGCCGCGCCGCGCCGAGTCGAGCGATGCGCTCCATATTGATCTGCTGCATCTTCCCGGGGGCCCGAGGATGAGGGGACCTCCGCCGCAACAGCCTCGCCGGCGACCAAGCAACCTCACGTCCGTCCTCCGTCTCTCTCGGCGCGAGGGCTCGCGAGCAGGTAGGGTAATTGAGCGAGTCCTTGGGCGTGTGTGTTGTGGCGCGCGCGCTCAAGAGCGACGTCATTGCGTGCGCGCGGACTTACCTGCATGCACTCACACAGGCGCGCGTGGGCGTCCCCGCAGGAGGAACTCGCAGTCCAGATCGATCCGCTAAATTTAGAGGATCGCCGCGGTGTCCTCTCTCGCGGCCTCCCCGCGGGAGCCTGAAAAAAAAAAAAGAACTGCACGCGCCACCCAGTGCGTACGCGGCCTGGCTTTCATTCACTTATCGCGCGGCTGCATCGAACGGAGGAGAGAGAGAGAGAGAGAGAGAGAGAGAGAGAGAGAGAGAGAGAGAGAGGAGGCCCCGTCCTTCCTTCTCTCCGTGAGCGCGGCTCGAACGGTATTATTCGCTGCCGCTGCTCTCTCGCGCTCTCCTTCGTGCGCTCTCGCTTCTCGCTGCTCGTCGTTTGTTGTTGATCCTCGCTGCGAGAGAGCATCTCCCGGACCGCTGCGATCTTCGCGGAAGGCGCCCGTGTCGTATTTTTGTTTTGCCCGCGGGAGGCGCCTCGCGGGAGGACGAGAGCCGCGCTTCGCGATGGGAGAGTCGAGAATCTACGGCGCATTTAGTATAAATTGAACTAATTCTCGGCTGCGCTTTATTCTGCAAAGTATTCAAGACTATAGGTATTCGAAGGATTCTATTTACGCTTTTTTCGATTTTTCGCTCGAAGCAAACGAAAGTAAGGACCGATCTTCTCGTACTCTAAAGCGAATGTTTTATTTGTTTTGCCTCTTCTTTCGAAGGATTCGTAAAAAAGCCAGTCTGGCGACCGCCAATGTCTGGCTAGTTCAGTCCATTACTACTTATCGAATGCGTGGCCGTATCTTCCTCTCGAGCCATCTCGCGAATTAAGGTCGCATCTTTCTGGCTCCGCGCCAAGGATAAGCAGATCAAAATTTAATTCACAAGTATTATTTGCTTTGGAGCGCGACGGCGCATATATACATCCTGGGAATAAAGCGCGAAAAATATGACGCCAAATTTAACACCCCGAGCGCGTCTGGACTTACGTACGAAGCCGAGCAAAACCGGTGCTAAATTCGCTTCCGACTTGAATTCGCGCTTTTTAGCCGGAAGTTTTACATTTTAATATTTTATACGCGCTTTTAGGAAGTTTTTAGCGCGAAATATCATAAAAATTCTCCGTCGAAAAAAAATGTAATCTCTCGCGTCGGAGGATTTAAAGCCGTTTCGCTGATTATTCGCACGAATCCCGAGCTAACTTTTAATTTAAAGCGGATTGTTGGTCGGCAGAATGTATTTTAAGTGAAGTGCAAACTTGCCTTCGTTTAAATCTTCATTAAAAGAGCTGCTCGAAGTTTCATCAGGTTCCCTCTTCCTTCTAGCTCCGAGCTGAAATACAAAAAGTAATTACCGCTAAAAATGGCAGTGGCGTATCTGATTATAGTTCAATTTATTGCTCTTCGACTGGTTTACCTCGGGGCGCGGTTACAACGGGCGATTATCTATTAAAATTTCTCAAGCATCATCGTTTCGCCGCAAAATCTATAAATGTTCGCGGGCGGTTTGCGAACGCGAGCTGGAAAATCTGGTGCTTGTGGGAGATGACCTACCAATGTCATTTAATCGAGTTTAATTACTCGCGCTCTGGATGAGGCTCATTTACGTCAAGAACCGGGTGGTGGGCTGAAAATGTAAATGGGATGCATTTATAATCCGACTCGAAAAATCGATTGGAAGTTATTTTCGGCGCGCCCTAAGTCCGCTTTTATTCTTCGCCCACTTCCGTGAAAGGGTTATATGCAAATCTCATTCATTTTTCTCCGCGGAGTGTAGGTTTTAGTCCGATAGCTAACAGCGATCGTATCGTACAAAGTACACGGTATTTTGCAGAAGGGTAAGGTAAAGCTAATAACGTTACGGAACGATGTGCGCCTGCTTTCTTTCGAAATATTTTAATACGAATCGTTTGTAATTTGAAATAAAAAGGGTAAATGGAATCGTTCAAAGGTATTTAAATATAAACGGTTTATTGACGAAACGTCAAGTTGTGTTATAATGACACACAATAAAGACAACAATCAATCTTTTTTCGACGCGCTCCACTTAAAAAGCTCGGCTTTGCGCAGCGTCAAAATAGAGCGATTAACGTTTCGATCTTGCCAAAACGACATAATTATTACAAGATCGATCGACAAGACAAAATTACCTCCTAAAATCTTCCAGCTTCCTCGTCTCAGCCAGCCTTTCTCTCTTCCAGGTTAACCCCCTCCCCTCGGCCGTAAGCACATCCGAGCAGGTATCTGGAAAGGGGCGCCAGCGCGAGGGGTGGAACGAAAAAACACCCACACACACAGAGAGAGAGCAAAAGGTAGAGGCAGAAGAAGAAGAGGGAGCCGCCGAGGGAAGAGAGCGGTTCTCGGCATGAGGAGTGCCGTGGGAGCGGCCTCGCGCTCTCATCAGGCCCGCGGCGCTGCGGCATGGAAGCTGCCGCCCCTGCGGCCGGCCCCGGTCGACACCACCACCACCACCTCGCCGAGCAGCACCTGCACCAGCTCGCTGCCGCAGGCCTGCCCAAGCAGGGACTGCCTGGCCTCGACGTCGTGAGAGCCCTGCACCAGGTAAGGCTCTCTCTACTCCCTCTCTCCGTTTGGAAGAGGAGCAGGAAGCGCTTAAAGAGGATGTGGCGTTTATTTTGTATTGCCTGGCTTTAAAGTGGCTTTTGATTTTCTGGTCGACGGTGTCGAAACTCGTGTCGCGGGGACTGGGTTGTCCTTCGCGTTAAATTGCACGTAATAAAGACGTTAGGGTCGAATAATAATATGGTTTATCGCTTTGTTTACAATAAACGAATCCTGGTTCCCGCTCCGAGAACAACGGGGATGCAGTCAAACGGAAGTTGTCGAAATTGCCACGGCAAATACTTCCGAGGTAGAGTGAATTTCGTGTAAACGTTACGAGCCAACATAATATACACGTTTTAATCCAGTTCCGCAAACAGTTGATCTCCCGTCGTTGTTGTCGTCTGCCGCGCTCAATTGTTTATTATGAAACGCATCACTTATTTGCGCCCGACAAAATTTCCATCCAGAGCGAAAACCATAAATCCACGACCCAAGATCTTCCCCGAACGTATACATAGACACCCTCTCTCCTCGAAGGACATCAGCTCTCTCACCCACGCCGCGGGCAAATAGCGCGGGGGATGCAGTAACGTTCGTGATATCCCCGGGTCGGAGATAGAGAAAGAGGTTTTTGATCGCGATGGCTGATTGATGCGGAGCGCGTCGCGGCCGGCGAATTGGAGCGCGTCTCTCTCTCTCTCTCTCTCTCTCTCTCTCTCTCTCACTCTGCGGTCAAGGGAGTGGGCCGGAGCCCAAAATTCACCCGCCTAAAGTAATTGCCTCGGCGTGCGCGAGGCCTCGGACGTGCTCTTCGTAGGCGGATCGCCGATGAATATATGGATGAAGAAGCGGGATTTTACGATCGGCGATTGATTTTTGGGCAGCTGCCGAGATTTCGGCGGGGAATCGATCGTCGATCGCGGGGAGAGTTGATTCGTCGTGATTTGTCAGCAGTTTTTAGCGACGGATTTTTAAGAATAAATGTCGGTCGGTTCGGTTGTCGGGAGGTAAAAGTTATAATCTTTTCTTCGTTTCGTAATGACAATTTGAGGTAATTCATTTTTAAAAAGCAATAAACTCAATCTTTATTCCGTCGATCGCTTCTTTACTTTACAGTTCGGGTTTATAAAAAGACAATAAAAAAATAGAATCAAGTTGAAAACGTCATCCCATTTTGTCGAACTCTATTACTGGAAAAGGAGTTACGAGTCGACTTACTTTGTTCCCTCGCAAACTTGGATCAACTTAACTTTCTAAAATTACCGAACAGTGCATTAAAGCGCTACCTGACACAATTCCCAATCGCACCGATAATACAAAACGAGCGCCGAATAAAAATTTACCGCGCCTCGCCAGACGCGGCGGTATCTACTTTTGCACCCTCAATATAATCTCCCCGTTAAATAATCCACTCCTCCTCCTCCACCGTTTCGCGATGCGCTTGCAAAACGGCCGCCTCGCGAGTCCGACTACGCGCCGACAATAAAGCGCGCGATACGAATCTGAATTACGAAAAACCGGATTGATTCACCGCGGAGGAAAGAGAGAAAAACGCGTAAAAATACAGACACACGTGTGAACGAAAGCGCTCACGCTTTCACGCTTGCACGATCCGTTATCGGGAAGCGCGCGTATGTACGCAACGATATTTTCGTCATAGCGCCGCCGCTTATTATTTCTTCCTTTTTTTATCGAACAATATATACGTAGAGCAATTTAATGTGGATTGAAACTCGAGGAAAATTCGATAGTCACGAGTAGAAAGCGTGGATTGCGCAAGCCGCAGCGCGGCCGAGAGCGGCTTGTATCCCGTCGGCGATTGGAAGCATCTCGCGTTGGTTTACGGCGTCGGAGTAATTAACGGTTAATTTAACGAAACTGCCAGCGGGGGGGAGTATTTTTTTGTAAGCGTCGATGCTGGTTATGCAAAACGGAGAGCGTCGCGCGAGATATTTTTACGGCGGTAATCGATAGTATATACGAGCGGGGAAATAAACGGGCTGCTTGTATTTATTTGCATTTTACAATCCGTTAACGTCGCCGTTACTTTTAAAGCTCGAAGTGTGATTTGCCTTCGTATCGGGTTGTTTCGGAAAAAAATAAAAGAGAAGTGCGGATTTTAATGTTTATGAAGTAGAAAGTGTCGTCGCGCGGATGGAAATAAAGTTTTTATGGAATATTGAAGACGCATTTATTATTCGCGCCTTATTTGCGCTTCGATATAAATTGATTAAAAAGCGAAATAGAGTATATTACCGCTCGTAATTAAAAAGCCGCGAAAATTGAGGCGAAATTTCGCGAAGCGGGAGGTTTCGCCCCCTTCATTCACTTCCAGCTAACCCCATTACGCTCTTACAATTTGTTTACACGCTTCATAAAAACGGTAATAATCCGCTCTAAACGCACGGCAATCATCAGGCTGGAGTCCATTTTTCAGAGTGCACTAGTTGCTGAGCAAAATTACTAGGTTTTCGCACACCCGACATTTTTTTTATTATTTTTTCGCCGGTGGTGATTTCGCCTTTTTCGAACTGTATTTATTGAAATCTGCAACTCATCTGTTGCGATATTCTGTGAAATTCCGCGCTTCGCTGTATTAAAAAAGTGTAGCGTAAATTTTCATCTCCGTCGAGAAAGAAATATTATTTTTTACATGTAGTTTTAAATAAGTATCGGAAAATGTAAAACTGATTATAACTGTTTTATTAAGCTATAAACTTGCTTCAGAATCTTACGCTACGAAGCCCCGTAGCTTGGCAAATTTCGCTAAGCAACTTTGATGTTTATATACGAATAACGTCTCGTACATGCAGTAGCGTAACATCTCCAACAACCCGCCGCGCATAATATGATGAGAAAAGTAATTATCGCATTTACATACGAAACTCGCTTGTAAGTAAACTTACTTTCTTATTAAATACTCTATTTATCAACTAACTCCCAGGTAAACAAAGCAGTCATTCGCTTATTTTCAATTTCCCAAGCAGAGAGTCATAATTTCTCCTTTCACTCAATACACCGTCTCTCGTCGGGCGCGTTTTTTCCATCCTTTCTAAAACGCCAAAAGGTCACCGCTTTGGTTACCTCAAAAACGCACGTTATCGCTCCTCGGCAGAAGCCTCTCTCGTCACGACGTCGAGCCGATAATTGAGAGAGTCTCGAGAGCGGCGAAAATCGATGCGAAAATTTCCCCCCGACACCCCCCTCCCTTCTCCTCCTCTCTCTCTCTCTCTCTTTCCCCGGATAAACAGAGAGAGACGAGGAGCGAAACGCGCCGACGCTGATTTATTTAGGCCGTTATTGGAGATTCAATTTTTCAATTTCGGAGCTGCCCCGGGTTAATGAGCTCCCGGCGCTGGACGTTGAGGGCCTTTAAATGGTAATTTGAAGGAGCGCGATAAGTGCTTTAGCTTGTGAGAATGAATTTTCGGAGTAATGGAGGCTGCAGACTGGATATATCGTTTGTGAATTAAAAGCGGTCCTTTATATTGGGTTTTATTAAAAATTAGCGACTGCCAATTCTCTTCGTTTGAATTACATTTTACTATTACACATATTAAAACCACGTATAAAACTTTTAAATCGTACCGTAAAACACCTCACCGACGTTACTTCGCAATGAAAAATTTTGTTTGATTCTACCAACAATCGAAATCTAGCTTGCACTCAAAGCAAGAAACATTGTTTAACGTCAGAATTTATGTAATCTTAACCGGCCCTCTACAGTTTTCATTTAAACGCGATAAAAGTTACATAAAATCCATATTAAACCCGCAGATAAGACCCCGGCGCGAGCATCCATAATTTCCGCTATTTAACCGCGCGTCGGAAAAAGTTTCTGCATCGAAGGCAGATAGAGAGAGAGGCAGAGCTGGGTTAATACCCGCGCGCACTTCGTACCTTCCCCAAAATTGGCAAGAGTGCCCCTTTCGGATTGCGCTCGAAACTGGGTTATGCAAAAAAGCTGCGCGGAAATTATACATACATCGATCGGCGCTTAAGTTGCGCATCCGCGGGGGCGATTAGCGTGATTTACGTCCGCGATAGTCGGCGTTAAGTAAGCGCGAAATAAGCCAAATTGACGCTAACGCGCCGCGCGAGCTCGCGCCCAAGGTATATAACGTATAAAGCGCGAGGGGCGAGCGCAAATATTTTACTAAAGCTCTCTCCTCTTTCGGCGCGATTTCTTTTCGCGTAACGAGCTGTATGCACTGCCGAAGGAGTTTGCGCCGCGAATTATTCGGCTTCTCTTTGAGCTTGGAGGAGCGTTTTTTCGTGGGGGGAGACACGGAGTGCGGGAAGTGGAGTGTGACGTTTGACTATATAATTATGTTAAATTTTTTGTAAATTCTAAGCGAGGCAAGCTTAAAATAAGCTTTGTAAGAACTGCACTTGGACTTGGAAAACGTTTTAATAAAATTGGCAAATTAATGTGAAACAATGTTATACAAATAAAATGACGAAAGCAACTTTTATCGAACAACCGATGACAAAATTACACGTTCCTTAAAAAGAATAAACAAAAAAAAACATGTACCCACCTACAACCCTCCCAAAAAAACCCATCACCTCCGGAATAAGCCCGCAAATTACACCAAACTTTCTAAATAAACCTCCTATATCGCCATAATCCGATCTTCCGCTAATAAAGGCCGGCCACCTCACTAAACCATTCGGTTACCCAGCAGGCAGCGGGCGGCGTTCATTCAACCGGGGGTTCCAGCCGCTCTCTCTAATGCACCCCCCGGACGGCAGCTGTGGCTAAAATGACGCGGCTCGCAGACACGCGTCGCTCGCTCTCTCCCTCGATTCCGGAATTGTCGATTTAATTCACCAACCCCCTCCCCTTCCCCGCGGCACCGCAATTACTAATTACCGCGTGCGGCGGGCAGGGAGAGAGAGAGAGAGAGAGAGAGAGAGAGATCTTTTCCGCGCGAGAGAGCTTTTTCAACGCGGCCTGAATAAATGCAGCGTCTAGAGCGCCGGTTTTGCAATGCTTATTTTTACGGTCTTGTAAAAATAGCCTATCGACGCCGCCTCGACCTTCGTTCTCTCTCTCTCTCTCTAGCTTTTTTTTTTTTGCAGTTGCGACACGTCCCTTAACGACCACCGCAAGAGCGAGCTTTGCACAGAGAGCTCTGTTTGAGGCGGCTTCGCGTCGATGTGCGCGCTTAGATTGCTATGCTAATTTTCGCGCGTGCTCGCGTTATTAATAGCGCGGGTGAAAACGCCGGGATGGATCAGAAGGGGAGGCTTATAAATATTGCTTTGTCTCTGCCAATTTTAAAATAGCCCTTTCACGATGTCATTCCCAGGGAAAAGTTCGTTGACTCGGTTAAACTTGCCAAAATCAATAAAATGACGAAGTGCCCCCGCGCGACGCTTGATGTTCTTCGAAAAAACAATCGATCGCCTTTTTTTTAGAAGATATTAGATTATATCCTCGCCGAAATTCGAGGGAACGATTGAAAATGTCGCGGGGGATATTTTCCTACCTGCCCGCGAAGAACTTTGTTTAAAAACTTTTATCGAGTTAATAAATTAGCGCTGACGCTCGTGATAAAAACCACAAAGAAACGCCAGAACTTCGCCTGGAAGGTCGCCAAGGCAGCCCTAATTTTCCTCGAATCCGCTAATAATCGAGCTACAACCTTCTCTGCTTTTAAAACAATCATCAAACTTGCTCGCTTAACAACCGAAGATAAGAAGCAATCCAAATTCCTAATTAACTCTCTCTCTCTCTCTCTCTCTTTCTCTCTCCCTAATTACAAGCTCAAGTCCCAGCGATCTCAATATCTCCCTGGGACTTTTACTCTCGATGAATTTACACGCGTCGCTCTCGAGCGTTAGACTGGTTGTTACTGCTCTCTCTCGCGGAGAAGCGAAAGGGGAGCCTCTCGGCGTCCTTATATACGTACTGAATCGAGGGCAATCGAATGAAAAGCGATTCAAGAGCACTCTGCGGCTGCCTCGCGTCCCCCTATCTCTCTCCTTTTCGCGGCCACTTTCCCTCGAACGCCACGCGCGGTAATAAGGGGAAAAACACGCGATTGTCGCCGGATGTTTCCACCGAGCGGCGGTAGTCGTACGTTTTCGGAGGCTTCGCTGGGTTATCTCGGCAGGGGGGGGAGGGGTGAGAGTTCTGATAGATTTTCGGGCTGACCTCTGAGGTGGATGACGCAAGTGCTCGCGTCCTCTGTCGAGGAGGTGCTTTTCAATTCGGTTCTTTTTTTTAAGAGAGCTGCTTTTCTGGAATGCGAAGGAGCATCGATTTTGTTGGCTTTTTCAATGGATATTCGACCACGTTTTGCAAGCTCTTTTGTAAGCTTTTTAGTTTGTGCTTTCTTCCTGGTAAAGGGCAGCGTTTCTGTCGGCTTGCAGCAAATTGCGCGAGTAAAAAAAAGACAAAACGAGACAAAAGCTACGAGGTACAACTGCTTTCCAGAAAAAAAATCGAAACTTATAAAAAGAAATAAAATTACTCTTTCGAAACGCGTGATATCTATCGTTTAAAACGCCACTTCCACGAAATACAAGACTCGTGGAAATTCAAAACACCTCGTTACCGTCATCCGCAGTATCGGCCTAATCGCGGCGTTCGTTTCAGCCGGGGCCGCACAATGGTGCAAAACACAAAGGCGATCCCATTGTCGACTCGGAGCGCCAAGAATATTTACGCTCGCTTCCGAGCCATTGAAAATACGATTCCTTTAAAAAATTTTTCTGTCTCCCCGCGACGAGCATCTCCCGTTTGATCTGCGGTAGCCTTGGGACGATTAGCTCTCCGCGCGAGGCGTTCTCGAGGAGAGCCGACACTTTTTGTCGGGCAAAAAAACGAAATAATAAGCGATATAAAATTCGCTTTTATGCAGTGCTTTTTGAAAAAAGAAACGCTGAATTTTCCGAGTCGGACGGCTCCGCTCGTATCTGGTTTATGCGCTTATGCTAAACGCTAATCGTAAACCGCTATTTTTAAGACTGATGTTTTTCAATTTATGTGTTTACGGCCGTTTGTTTAAAGGCTTTAAACGCGAATTTTCGCAAGTATATAAAAGTTAAAATTATCTATATAGATCGGCAATCTTAATTGTACCAGTAGTTTTCCTTCGAAATTTTGCTTGTCACGGACGTCTCTCGCAATTGCTTAATAACCTACCACATTTATTTACACTCGCTTACCAAATAAAATCGCGTCAAACTTGAGCAGCTCGTCCGATCGAAGCTCGAACGTCTTTCACGTCGATTTACCCAATTAAAAAGCCTCGCGATCATCCGCATGATCCTCTAGTGAAAACGTGACCGAACAATCTCCCTCTCCCTCCGCTCCGCAAAGAGCCATCATCAAAGCACTCGCGATTTTCTCGAGCACCGATATCGACCCATAAGACAATGGGGGGCCTCCACCGATAGTTTCCCGATCTGTTTACGAGCCGTCGTCGTTAAACGAATTAATTGCGCCCGCCGTTACGTAGGCGTGCGCGCTCTCGGCCCGCGTTAATTGCGCACTTCCCCGTGTCGCGCACGCAGCATCACCTACGCCGACAACGAAACGCGCGCGGGAGAGTTTTAGAAAGAGAGCCTAGGATCGTTCAGCCGTTGCGCAACGATGCCGCGCGCGCGCGATGCAGTTGGATCGAATTGAAAACGAGGTTTGTGGATGCTGCGAGAGGCAATTTCGCGGAACGCGCGAGTCGTCGACGGTGCCTTTTTTTTTCGTTTTCCTTTGCTAAGCGAGGTTTCGCTTTTTCTGCCGGGTCCGGCGAGGACGATTTTAATTTATTGCGGGTTACCGATGTGATCTTGGTACGTGACTTTGTCGTAGATCTGCTGTAACAATGGGAGCATAAATTTTATGTGTTTCGTTTTTAAGTGCAATTTTTCGTTGTTTTTTGTTATCGTTTTCAATAAGCGAAGAAAAACGAATTTGATTCTTGAATGTTTTTTTATTAAACTTGAAATATTTTATTTGTTTGCTGTTTCACAAAACTTCAAGAATAAAAGAGAAAAAAACTTATTTACATTCTCGTTTTAAAGACGACGTGTGACTATACATAGTACAAACCTTAATATTCATTCTTCTTAATTTACCTTGTACGTGATCTTAGCTCCGTTGGTTAACTCAACCCAATTTTTCTAAAAATAGGAGAAAACCGCTAGAAAAAAACAACAATCCAGACACTTGTAAAAAAAATAGTATAATTTCTCATCCGTAAATAAATTCGCATCCATCCGTAAAATCCTCATTTCCCCCTTCGAGCGCATTAAACCCCTGAATCGCAGCGTCGGATTTAGGCTGCCATTCTCCCGGCGACGAAACGGCCGAGCATTAGAGCACGATACAGACGTTGCTCGCCGCTTAAAGTGCGTCACGATCGGAGTACATCATCGAGAAACGAGGCATCATCGTCCGCGTCGAGGCGTCGCAGCCAGTAAATTAATCGACCTGATACACAAACGCGACGCGCGCTAATTGGCGCGTTTTTATTTGTTGCGTGCGCGGCGCGCTTTAATTCACGGTGTCGCCTCTCGGTGTTGGCGGAGGCGCACTCTATTTTTCTTTTTTTTCTTCTTTAAAGAGTATTATTTTGCTCTGTTTAGCGCGACGAGGATATATAATGCACACTGCGGCGATGATTCAATCGAAAAAAATTAAAACGGCTAGCTACTGTTGGACGAGTTAAGTGGCTTCTACTGTGTGCACGAGAGCTCGCATTTGCATAGTAAATAATACTGAGTTCCTTCGTTGTTGGCGACCGTTTGCTGTTTTTTTAAGTAGTTTAAAGCGTTTTTATTGGAGTATTCGAACAAATGAATTTGCTTTATTAGATTTAATTTTTCGAGCTGGTTTTTATAAAATAATTTAAGAAAATAAATTAAGTAACGCATTACGTTTATTATTAGAAGCAATTGAGATACTCATCGTAAAACCTATAATTAAACATACGGGTCAAGCGCCAAATGCTACAGAAACTAAAATGACATTAATTAAAATAAACGAAGTCGATAGTCAAGAGCCAAATATCCAAAATAAAAAAATCGCACGCGTCAACAATATACAGAAACAAGCATCTCCCGACACCCCCCACCACCTCGAGCTCCCGACTCCCACTAACCGCAGTCGGTGCCTCTGCTTTTCTGTCCTTTGTAGACGGTGATATCGCTGCGCACGGCGCTGGACTCGTCGCGCGAGGAGCTGCGCCGGCTGCAGGAGTCGACGGCGGGCGAGAGCAGCGGCTACCACGAGACGGTCGAGCGTCTCGCCCTCGAGAACCACGTGCTGCGCAGGCGTCTGCTCGACCGGGGCGAGTTCTCCAGCGATGCTGCCACCAGTCCGCCGGCGAGCGCGCCGACGACCCCAGCACTGTTAGTCGCCGACGAACGGTCAGTCGCTGCGTTTCTGTATACCTTTTTGGCTTCGCGCGCGAGTTTTTTTTTTTTTTCGAGTCTCGTGTATTGTGAATTCGGGGGGACGTTTTTTTGTTCGAGGGGTTATGTGCCGCGTGATTTTTTAGTGTTGACAAGCGAAACTCGTCGGGGGGAGGGAAAGCAGAGCGTCGAGCGAAACTTGCAGTTTGTTATGTGACTGTTACGCGAATTAGTGTTTAATTACAAAGTGTAGTTATGATTTTCTGCGTCTCGCAGTTTAATTAGACATTTAATTAATTAACATGTTGATGCAGTTTCTGGACTTGTTTTAAAATCAAAAGTTTACACCTTACAACAACGGAAGATTACACGTTTGTCGCAACTTCGTTTTCAAAAAGTGCACTTAACAGCCTCTGCATCGTAAAAGTTTGAGTCATCCGACGACGCAGCACTGCAATCCTGCAACTGTTAGAGCTGTTAGTTAGTAAACTTTTTCATCCGCTCAGTCATTATCATTCGCAATAAGTATAATCCAAACGAGCGCTTAATTACACTTTTTGCCCCGAAACACGCTAATGGAATTAAGCGCAAGGTCGGGAAACAGCAAACACTTCCTGAAACGGAGAAAAAAAAAGGCGCGCGCGTTAAACAATCCTCGACAATGACGCGTAAACGCGCCGACATTTTTCAGTCGTAGTATACACAGCGCGCGTGCACTTTGTCCGCCGTCGTCGGTGTGCGCCTTTATACTTCTCGGCGCGTTTCGTTCGGAGCCGAGAGCTCGCGGGCGCATGCTTTTCGCCTGCTTAACGCGTCGAGAGGGAGAGCTGCTTGAAAAATGGCTCAAGAGAGAGAGAGGGATTTTTCCGTTGCCACCCTTAGAGGCGAGCCGGATTTTTCTCGGGGCGCGCGTTGTTTCGCGGAGTTAACTTTTCCTTTTCCGAGTTCTCTTTCATGTCTTCTGTACAGAGAAAGCCGCGTAAATCACGGAGAATATTACGAGCGTGAATTTTATGTTCGAGGTAAATTAATAACAAGTTTTTCCATTTACGAGCCCCCTCGGTAACTTGGATTTTTCGTTTAAAATGTCGGATTTTACAATTACACGAATGGAAGTAATTAGTCAGTTTCAGCGGTGGACCCATTGAAATTCAAGCGAAATGTGCACAAAGTAAAGCGCGAACATTCAAAGTATTATTCGATGGGAAAAGTGAGGTTGAAAGAGATTACGCGAATCTTTTGTGTCGCGATTTCATCCCTTACCAAGTAGTGCGAATTGCATTCGGTTTTCCATCCCCCCAAACGGCAACAAAAAGATCAAATCGCTTGATATTTTCAAAAGCTTTCCTATTGTGCAGCGGCAAAAAGATTGTTATCCTCCGCTCGACAAAAGAAACGCCGAGTTTTTTTTTTTTAGTGTTTTCTTTTCGAGCGAACAATAATTGCGAATCCTGTTTAGATTTAGAGGTAGTTAAACCGTTGTGGAAAGCTTTAAAGTGCACTAATACTAAAATTAACTTATCGAATGAATGTGTAATCAAAATCACCTTAATTTGAGTTATTGATTTATTAAGGATAGAGTGAGCTGAAAAAGTGCGAAAAATAAAGAAAATTTACTCTTTTCATTATAAAAACTATAACTTCAAAAAGTTGTACTTAATAATTAAAGTGTTTATAATTAAGAACACAAGCTCATTACCTTGTTCCACTTCAATTTTCCGCAACGATAACGCCAACCCTTAAACAACCTTCTCTAACCGCCAGGCTGTCGGAGGAACCAGCGCAAACAATGGAGTCCGAAGCAACCGAGCCGAAACCAGCCGAGAGCGGCGAGGAAGAGGCGCCGCCACCCTCCTCCCCTGCGGGAGCCACGTCCAGCCAGGACGAGCCGGCGACCGAGGCGCCCGAGAACAAGTCCGATAACGCATCGGCCGCTGCCGTCGCCTCCGAGGATCAGGAGCAGCAGCAGGACCCGGACAACCAGCAGCCGCAGGCGGCCGACAACAAGCTGATGAGCGGCCAGGCCGCCTCCAACGAGTCCGAGAACGAGTCCGAGGAGCTCGACGACATCGAGCTCATCTTCACCACCGAGGAGACCTGCAGAGACGTCGGCCTGCAGGAGGATCTCGTCTCCATTACGGACACCGAGAATTGGCAGCAGCAGCAGCGCACCCCCACGCCGGTAGGATCGTTGTTCTTTTGCAGATTTTTTTTTTAGTGGACGTTTGTAGATAGTAAAAACAGTGTAATCTTATTTAAAATCCATTTTAATTGATCAGTGCACTGATTTCAA
This sequence comes from Ormyrus labotus, assembly GCA_035582975.1. Taxonomy (NCBI): domain Eukaryota; kingdom Metazoa; phylum Arthropoda; class Insecta; order Hymenoptera; family Ormyridae; genus Ormyrus; species Ormyrus labotus. The sequence goes on from JAWWEO010000009.1 coordinate 12,007,241, forward strand.
TTCACTGATGCATGCTTTTATTCTAAACTATAAAATTATAAGTTTTAAACGTTTAATGACCCGTTATCCAATGAAATGGTTAAATATCTACCAAAGCCATTAGCAGGTTTAAATAGAGAATAAAACGTTGTTCATTTTGTTGCCGAAAAATGCTTGTTATTTATTTGTATACCTAAAAATGCAGCTGGCGTATAAAGCCGTAAGTCTTGAGGTGCAGCCTGCGTGACTTGTCAAAATAAAATGTGATAGGAGGGGAAAACAATTCGCAGATATGATTGGTTATTGAAGGTCATGAGAAATGCACGTTTAGGCCGGATTCACGTCATCGTCAAGTGTACATTGCAAAATACCCAGCTTGGATCAATAGCCTCAAATGTCACTGTACTTTTTTAAAATAAAAAAAATTCACGATTTTCGTTTCGCGAATAGAGCTAAAATTGAAAGGACCGTTTACGATCCCTTTTATGTCTACAATTTTAACAATTGGTTCTCAACTTAAAACGAATAATGTTGGATAATTTTTAGTTTTCATTTAAAGTAAAAAAATCGATAAAACAATTTCCAAATGTATACATAAGGCAAAAACTATCGTTTAAACCTCGACTCCCCCTTTTCTGATTCCAGAACGAGCAGCACAAATCAATGCTGAAAATCGGGCAGGCAAAGTCGGCGGACAGCGAGATGGGACTGGCGGACGGCAGCAACAGCAGCAGCAACAACAACAACAACAGCACAGCGGACAAGGGCAGCCTCGGGGACGAGGCAGCCTCGTCGCAGAGCAGCAGCATCGACCGCGAGGAAAGCGTCGATCGCTTCGACGAGAGCTCGAGCAGCCGCCTCAACAAGATGTGGTCCCAGTGCTCCGTCCTCGTCGAGACCGACATCAGCAAGTGCGGCGTCCTCGAGGAGGCGGATCTCACCGCCAGACACGCCGCCAGGAGGAATACTCTGGCTGCGCCCCCTGCCGCTTATAGGTCAGTGGAAAGATTTATTGCCGAGTGGGAGGGCTTCGGAACCTGTGCTTCGGCTCGAGGATGAGGGTGTCAATTTTTTAGTGGGCGGAAGTTTGTTTTCGGAGGGAAGGGGATATTAATTGGGTTAGTGGGTTATTCAAAAAACGTTATTTAGGAAACATTACTGTAATATTAATTATTGGCAGGACTTGTCTGTTGTTTTTTTCAATTGAGATAGTTTATTAATTAAATGATAAAATGTATTTGCCAGCAATTTTAATTCGCCTTTTTATTTGATGAAATAAATGAATCATTAAACTTTCGAGCAACGAGTCATGTAATTGAGAAATACATAACTGAATAAAACACGTCTGTCACGTAACAGCTTTTTCTACTGTTTTCACCGTTTGATTTCAAATAGTTACATTACTTCGTTTTATGTAAACTCTTCCGCTTTTTGATCTTGGCAATTAAAACATAAAAAGGTTCATCATTTTATCATGAGTTTGCATCGTATAATTTTACATTTATACTAATTTTTAATGAGCTTTTAAAATACAAATGTATCAAACGGTAGCTGATACATTTCAAAATAATTTTGATTGAATATTGACGTTTATTTGATGCTTATCATATCCATTATTAAAAGGTCAATACATTATTATAGAATACACCATCGTTATAATTTGAAAACAATAAAGTTTACTCGATTCCTGTCAAAAGTCCATAAAATCTTAATTCTTTCCATCCAAATTCTAAAATTATCAAACTTCTTCAAACGCCTAAAAATGATCATTAAAAAAAAAAAAAAAAAAAAAAACGAACTCTTAACCCAAACTCTTCTCCCCGTTTTTTTTCGCAGACCGATAATTCATCGCGAGGCTCTGCAAGCGGGTCGGCGCAAGAGCGCGGCTCCTCTGCGCCCGGTGATGGACCGCGGCGGCACCGGTACCGGCGGCGGCCGCCGCGAGTCCGGCGCTCAGACGGACATCTCGGCGTTGCCGGCCCAGTGGCGTTCCGAGAGCTACCTCGCCCACAAGGTCGCCCACACCTTTACGACGCTGCCAAGCAAGTTCGCCCTGCCAGCCGGAGTACCCGGACGCCTGAGGCTCTCCGACAAGACCCGCGAGGCCCGCCGCGTCATGCTGTCCGACATCAGCTTCACCAGCATGGTGCCCGAACTCTCCAGAAGCGCCGACCATCTGTGTCATGATCCGCACAGTCAGGTGAGGAAATATTTTGCTGCTGTTTTTTCAAGATTTAGCTTTAGTTAGTTCTTGCATACAATATAAAATTATCTGTTCAGTGAGTGCAGAATCTGTCAAAAGTAAAAAGGTTTTGGAAAAAATTGTTTCTTTTCTGCAATTTATTAGCATCAATGAACGCTATATGATTCTAGCGCTGCATCAAATATTTATGTTTACAAAGTAGACGACTAATTTGCAAATATATGCTGAGTAATTACATAATTAGAATACTCGTTCAACGTCAAACTGATGCAGGTTTCCGCGTGTGCATTATTATCTTAATTACTAATCGCAATTTGTAATGTTAATTTACTAATTGCCGAAAGAATTGATAATAATTACGTCCGTTGTTGGAATTAATAAAGAATCTTTGCAATGAATAATTTGCTTAAATCTAGCTAGACTTGAATATTGACATTTTAAAAGCATAAACCTGCAGAAATAGATATACGAAATATTCTCTATTATGCGCATTAAAATTTCGTCAAAAAGCAAACGAAACAAACGCAAATTCAAAACTCACTCTTCCAAAAACAACCCCTGTTCTCTGCTCACAGTTTCCCCAGCCGCACTGCTACAGCTCCCGAGGCGGCGCAGGCGTCGCGGGTGGCTGCAGCGGGGGTCTCCGCACCCCGGAGAGCAATCGCCGAGAATCCTGGGCCCGAGGGGCAGCGTCCAGCATCACGAGTCCGTGCGACTGCCGACTATCGACGGACCTGTACTCGGCGGCAGCGATGCGCTACAGAGGCAGCCTGTCCTCGATCTCGTCGCCGGGTGGCGGACTCCAGGCCGAGTCGCGCAGACACTCCTGGCGGCCCAACGCCGCTGCCTCGTTCGACGGCTGGAGGGCCCCCGCTTGGGTCCCCGGTGCTGGACTGGCGCCCAGTGGATCCCATCAGACTATGCTCGGGCAGCCGGCCAGGCCGACCTGGTCCTCGATGCCCTCGTCGCCGACTCACGTGCAGCCCCCTTCGGCGGCGGTGGTCGCGAGATTGGCTGGTGGGAGACCGCGCAGGACTCGGTCGAAGGTTACTTTCCAAGGTGGGTGGAGGAAAGATGGTGTTGGAGTTGAGGTGCTGAAGTAGATTATTACAAAATTTGGTGGATTAATGTTATGGATAATTTGTATCTTGATTACACGAATAAAAATTCGTAAAAGTCGTCGAATGTCAATCCAATTTCTTGTCAGAATTTCTGAAAAGATTGACAATGCTGTATCTCATCGAATTCTCCCTGTCAATATTCTTACCAATTATTCTTCGATTTAGTTAAATCTGTAACAGGGAGTTGCTTGCTTCATGGGTTTCATGAAATGAATAATTTGTCAATTTGCTTAGATGCTCCTGTCCCCGACTTTAGCAAGGACAAGTAACTCTCGCTACAGAACGAGAAAATCATTTCTCCCAGAATGCCCCGGCTTTCGGACTCAAAATTAGTATTCAAATCTTTTCAAACATTTATTGACTATCGATCAGTCATAAGTCAGGGTAAATTCTCAACCTTGTATGTGTGGGGCTAAAGGAGCACATGTAGGTTGGGTTTTTAATTAATGACGCGAGGTTTCAATTTTCTATAAAAATTGCATCTAACTTTTATTAACTATATTTATTTATTCTCGCACTAATTCTGAATATTAACATCTTCTCTCGCGTTGCAAAATCGTGAGAAGTTATTTTTACATTCTAGTTGCGGTTCACAATAATACCTATTTCCGATTGATTTCGGATGCACTCGCATTGTTATCGAAACGAGGTAATCTACTCGGACCTCGTTTGAGAGAGAGAAATAATACGTGTGAGCTACCTCAAAGCTTATGCTTGTTGCTGACTCGTATGATGTCTATATATAAGGTCGAAAGTATTCTGCATGACAAACGCAAATATCTGTAAATAAAGAATAGTGCTTGCTTTTCATATAACTGAATAATTTATAACTTTAATTAATATAATTAATATATTCATATATTATATATAATAATATTAATATATAATAATTAATATATTATAACTTTAAGTTTTGTACAAACTAGATTACTTTAATATTTTTTGAATAACGTATTTAATTTTACTGGAGTAAACCAATCTTATTAGATTTTTTATTTAGACCCGTTTGAATGATCAAAGTCTCTTCTTTAAATATGCATAACTTGTATTAATAGATTTATTTACGATACAGCAATTCATCTCTTATCAGAAAGTAATTTTCCCAATAACAAGGAGGGTGGAGAGAACTCCCGTTCTATTACGTGCCATATATAGAAGGCCTACCCTTCTATCCTCTCACAGCAAACATTGCTCAAATTAATATTTAAATCAAAGCTCTCTGCAAATACGAAATCCATTAGGCGACCAGAAGTATACGTATCGTTCTTAGCTTAGCACGAAATTTTCTTGAATCCTATCAAACTCCCAGATGAGAAACTTCGATCATAAACTTATTTTGATAAAAAGAACTTTTTATTTCTCAGGAGGGTCAATGAAGTACAGCTTTCACGCGGAAATGTGTTCTTGAATTTAATTTTGAATTTGCAAAATCACGCTTTATAGAAAACAAAATCTTATTTTAAACCTTATTTTAAACTTTCACATTTTCTAAATCGATTTCTTTCCTTATGAATAATAAATATATAGCTTCTACTTGTAAAAATCTACTTCACCTTCTAAATCGTTAAAAAAATATCATTTATCAATCAATTAAACCATCTTCTTCTACCTCTTCCTTTCAACAGAATGTCCAATGATACGCGGCAGCCTGCCGAATTTGCGCTCCGAGCTGCTGGCAGAGAACAGCGGCGACTCGACGGAGTCGCTGATCGACGAGGCCGAGGACTATTTGAGGCGAAGCATCGATTCAATGTTGACGATCTCGACGGAGCAGCCCTGCAGCAGCGGCAGACACTCGGCCCGGCGGAGAAGGACGCGCCGTCACTCGGAGCCTGACCTATTCCGGGAGTGGAATCCCCCTCAGGATGCCAGACCCTACTTGCCAAAGGTGAGGATTCTCTTCTTTCGTTGAAAAGTTGATTATTTTCGTTTACGATGATTGAGTTTTAGCGAGTATAAAGTAAATGGTAATTTGTTTGAACGTGTTGCTTTATTCGTTATTTGTCAGAAAGCAAAGTAAACTGCATGAATTTTTCAGGAAAAACGCGATGAAAGCTTTTAGCGTTAAATAATTATGTTGAAAGAAAAAGAAACAAAGTTTAATTTCATCATGAATAATTACCAATGCGGTAGTTTGTCTGAATCGTTAAATATTAAACAAGCTTCTCGATCCGTCTGAATTAAGGGAATCGAGGCACTAGACTGAATACTTATACAAATAACAATATGATACTGCAATCGAGGACATTCCTGCATTATATATACCCACTATAGAATCATTCGCATATATTTTTCAAATTCTCTTTACTGATCAATTTAATAATGTCTCCAATTTCCTTTCTTTTCCTTTTTAATTTAGATACCACGAGATCTCAAATTGGACCATCTAGTAAAGGTCATCTCTCCAGACGGGAGAATCCTTCAGGGTCGCGTGCGATACGTCGGCCGCGTCGCCGGACGCGAGGAGGACCACGTGGGCGTTGAATTACCGACCAACTGTGGCACCTCCGACGGGACCTTCCATGGAAAGCGATACTTCGATTGGTAAGCTTCTTTTCTTTTCGAGTTTCTATAGCGAAACTCCGTAATGCGGTTATGTCATTTCTAGCCGCAACGGGGAATGGGCTATTTCGTAGAATTTTTATTACTTCCGAGGAATATTACAGTTTCATAGAAAAGCCAGGGAGTAGAAATGAATAATTCACGCAAAAGTTGCTTTCGGATATTATCTAGAATACAACAATTCTGATTCATATGCAATGTCGAATAACGCGCATTCATCCCCTGCAGTACGTAGAAGCTAATTTCCCTTTATGACTCAATTACCACCGACCACAATAGTCATAGTGAATACGTAATAGAACTACATCCCGCGGCTATAACCAAACCCACACCTAATGTCCACAAAGGGCGCAGCTTATAATCTCCATCCAGCTCTCTCTCTCTCTCCTACAATCACTAACGACGGCAAACGAAGCTGCCGTCTAGAGACACCTCGCTAGACGATTCCTCGTGTATTCTTAACGCGACCTCCCGGAAATAGCGTCTCTCTCGACCTTCCAAATTAGCGGTAAAAAAAAAGAAACGAGGGTTTTCCTTTCTGTTTCAGCGAGCCGGAGCGCGCAGTCTTCGTGCCGTTCAAGAAGGTCGTGCTGGCCTGGTGCACCACTTGACCCGAGGCCGGCGGCACCGACACAGCCGCCGCCAGCAGCACCGCCGCCTCCTCGTCGTCCGGCTGCGAGCCGCCGGCCGGAGCTCAGCCGCCCAGGATTCTCCTCTCGCAGTACACTATGTGAAGGAGGGGCGTAAGTCGCTCTGCTCTCTTTGTTTTTTAGCTCCCCCGAGGGGCTGATCTCTCGATGAGTTTTTTTTTGTACCTGCTCGGTCGGTGTTGACGGGTGAGGTCGTGGACGCTCGCTGCCGGGGAGTTCTTTTTTTGTGCTAGGGCGCAGTGATAGCAATCAAATACGTAAGAAGGGTTGGATTTGACACGAGAGAAGGGATCTGTAATTATTTACAAACTGGGGAGGGTTTTTCACTTTTTTTTTTAAATAAAACTTACTTGACCTAGTGACCTTTAATTGAAAGGGAAGGTCTCTTGATAAACTTTTAAAAAAGATGAGGAATCTTTTACATTTTAAGAAGGAATTGCGGATTCGTTGATTTAAAATTTAGTTTTTTTTAGCTACGTAAGAACTGTGTTTACTCGAGTATTTTATGAGTACTTGAGTATACAATAAAATGTTTAGAGTAAGTAAAAAGCCGGCGCTTTTAGTTTATAAACCTTTAATTTTATCTTTTAAAACGATTTTATTTTCTACGTAATATAAAAAGAAAAATTTAATTTATTGCAAATTTAATTGAATCTTCAGTATTAATGTAAAGTATTACACCACTCACTGCGCAGCGATCGTCCCGACGCTCGCACGCTCTCGATTAGCAGTTTCTTGTGAATTTTTTAACACTTTCCTTAGCCGCTTTTTCGTGAAGCAACCAAGAAGGAACAAAAAAAGAAAGAAAGAAAGAAAGAAAGAAAAAACGTCTATTTTGAATATACCGCTCTACAACTCAACTTTTTCATAACTCGCTAGAAGTAAAAAAAAAGAAAATAACTCAACTCTCCTTATAAACAAGAATTATAAACTAGTTGTCGAACTCCTTCGAAAGCGCGCCTAACGTTAACCCAAGACGAGACGAGGTAAGGACGCACTCCGGTCCCACCGTAATTCCTTTTAGCTTATACATTATGCGCGAGGCCAATCTCGCGCCGGACGAACATTGGATTTGCCCGATAATCAAAAGGAACGTCAGCAAAAGCGCGCCGCCGCGCGCACACTGTAGCGGAATACGTAATAAAGAGAGGCTTATGCGCGCGAGGAGGAAAAAGCCGATCAATACTCGCAGATTGCGAACTTTGCGAATCTCTCTCTCTCTCTCTCTCTCTCTCTCTCTCCTCCCTCCCCCACCCGATGCTTCCGCCAGGTGCTGTATATTTAGCACGTGCGCTTATATATGTACGGGCATGTACTAATTCCTGATGTGTATATCTGTATGTACCGAGGCGTGTATTACGTGTAGGTGTGTGCATCTGTCTCGAGGCGCGGGACACGCGATTCACATTTCTAGCGCGCATCGCGCGCGCGGAGAGCGAGGGAGCGAGGCTTTGTATCAAGAGGCTGTAAAATATATGTATTTATTAGCGAATCCGGAGTTATGTATAGGGGAAAACGTGAATTTCTGTTTGGCGACACTTGCCCGAGAGTGGAGGGTGGAAAGTTTCACGGAGGGAAGATTCTTGTGTTTTTCTTGCTTACGTCTGTGATTGACGCATTCAGTCGAACTGAAAAGGACTTTGATGAAACTTTGCCGGGTGGCTTCTGAAGCTTAGACGTGAGATGTGTTCTTAAAAATTGGATTGAAGTAAGTTGACTAAATATAACATTTTTAATGAAGAGATTAAAAAAAGATTCAGAGCTCGTTTATTTAAGTTAAATCATAAGTTTTAAAAGATTAACGTTCAAAATTTTAAAAAAGATTTTACGTTTTCTATATAAAAATCTTTTTATTTCTCATTTTCAGAATGCGTTTTTGGCAAAGTTTTAATAAAGTTCATTAATGATAGATATGAGCTTCTTTTTATGAGAGGATCCTATTTTCGTAATCAAAATATAAGAATACTTTTTTCCAAATAGTTAATAAAAATCAAAATTACATTGAAGAATAATCTACGAATAATCTTCCTTCCGTTAAAAAATACATAATTTGAATAGAATATGTTGGCAAACAAAAAACTATTTGTGATCTCTTGAGGGGAAATACGATATATATGATGCTGTAATATTTTTCCGCTGTGTCGGCAAACGCATATATATTATATATATTATATATATATATATTATCGATGAAATACTGTTCATATTATAAATATATCTATAAAGAAGAAATTTGGGTACCTGCATCAATGACAATTACTTTTAATTTAAACTCTCCGACGAGCACTAGGATTTATCGTTGTCTATCGTTTAAGCATAATAATTCAAAACTGATTGTACAAAATTGCGCAGGCGATTATTCGAATGGAGCGCGCGATTCCTAGCATAATAACAGATACTAACAGGTAGTATTTAATTGCCAATTTACCGGTGTTCCAACAGTATTGACTTTACAATTTACTCTTACGAGGCATGATTTTATTTACTTATTTAAGTTTTTTTGTTACCAGGTTTTATTTTGTAGAGATGTTTTTTCGCTTTTAATTGGTTTCTATTTTGAATCTCACTTTGATATATACTTAATTCGTCTTACGATCTATAAATATTTAAAATCAAGTATTTGATTTTCAGTTCAAGAACCTTTCTTAAATAATCAATACGTAATGGCTGTTGTTATAATTAAAAACTAAGAGGACGATTAAACTTTTTTAAGAGTGGAAAAAGGGGAGGACCTGTAAAACATTTGTGGGAAAAAGCATTCGTGTTTTATGTCAAAACTGTAAAATACTAAAGAAAGTCCAATGCATCTATCGAACGTTAATTACTTTAGAGAACCGATACATAAAAGAAAAATATAGTATATGATATACCGATGGATATATCTATTCCCGTAAAGAAGAAATTTAAATGTAAACCTGTTTCAATGTGTCGTAGATGATGTACCGATGCAGAGATCGATTGTGCTGCCATCGATTTTGAAATAACTCCCTTGACTCTAACATATGTAGCTTCCAACGATCAAATGATTATTGTTTATTACTTTCACTTTTTTAATTCGCAGAGTTTTATTTATTATTTAATTAATCTAAGTTACTTTTACGATCTGCAATTGAATGACTTTGAAGAGTAAGAAAAATCGAACGAAACTTTTGAGGCAAAAGAAGGCTTTATTTAACCGAGTACAATTATTAATTATGTAGTCAATTTGTTGATGCAAGAGTGTATAAAAAAAGTTATATACAAAGTGTATTTATTATACATATTTTAATTGGTGCCGCTTAAGCCCCGTAAGCGCTGTTTGTATAAAAAGGCAAAATACGTATTGAGAGAGGCGATGTACAATTTTAGCACAGATTGTATAGGAAGGCGTTAGAATTGATGAGATGAATCAACAATTGTTTCGATTCTTTTGTACAAATATATAAGATACGTTTATTTTGTATTGTTTGCAATGGGAAATTGCAATTTGTCCGTGTTCTTTTATTCCCTTTGGTATCTAATGTGAAATTAAGTTCGTGCGCGAACTCGGATGTATTTCAAAATCGAGTATACGCAAAAAGAAACGAGGATGGAGAATTATTTGTGCGACGATGATCCTAAAGATTAAATATAAAAAAAAAATGACAAGTTGTTGTGAGATTGTTGAAATACTGTCGTTCCATCATTGTATTGACTGTATTACAAAGAGATGGTGGGTATAAAACCGTGTACCGAAAAAAAATAAAAATATTATTACCGTAGCTGAGTGTTTTTATTACCTTTCACTTTTAATTTTTGTGACTATTGACCGCAACTATTTTTTGTCGAAGATTTCAGCTTTGCGGAGAAACTTGTTTTTTGCTCAATTAACACTTTATTCAATTAAATTTATTGATTAAAAACATGTTTACTTTCTTTTTCTAGTGGAAGATTATGTTTTTATAGTAAATTTTTTTAAACGCTTACTTTAATTAAAAGTTCAAATTTTTATTTTGATTCTTTTCTAACAGTGTTATACTAGTTTCAAAGATTTTTAAGTTTTCATTACAACAAATATTCTAAGACCTTCATTCAAAGGATCGGGTAGAAATAAAATAATCAAACCAAATTTTTATAACAACCTTATTTTATAATCTTTTTTTAACAAATTCCTTTTATCATAACAAATTTCGTTTTTCTCACAGAAAACAATAAAAAATCTTTTGCAGTTTGTGTACAATACCTTATCATTGTCAAATGAGGTGCTGGCGTGACAATAAAAAAAAAATTACAATTTTCACATCTTACATCCTACTCTTTGATACATCAATAATTCCACTTTTCTTAAACAGAATGCTTCGCGCAAACTTTCCTCGAGTCGCATCGAATCAATACAGACAAAACGTCTCATTTTTACAAAAAATTACATGGCAAAATGATTTCTAGTACACAATACCTACAAACAAGGGAGGTCCAGCCGCAGGGCAACAATCCGCATAATCCACCTTATTCCTCGAGCAGAGCCTTCTCTCCCCTCTAATAAACCCTCCGGGTTCATCGCGTCGCATTCAGTGGTGCGAGGGATAATCGGCGTACCAGGAGAAGGCGCCGTTCGGTCCGGTGTGCGCGCCAAAGTCCACGTAATCGAGAATGTGGGCGGTGGCGCGCTCGGCGCGCGCCGGCTGAATCTGCGGCTCGAGCTGCACCGTCGGCTCGACGCCGCCGTGGTGCAGCGTCGACACCGCCACCGGCACGTACGACTCCGTTTGCCGGGGAAGTCGAGGGAGGCTCGGGGCGAAGGCGGACGGCGAGATGGGGTTCAGCTCGATGACGTCCACGCCGTCGATCGGGATCGCGATGTAGCGGGGACCCGCTGCGCTCAAGCTCAGCGTGGCTGCCAAGGCGAACAGCCGCTGGAAGTTTATTGGTTCGATTGTGATTTCAAGTAAGTACTGTGGAATACGCTTTTTCAAACGTTACAAGTTGTAATGGTCAGATTTTCTAGCATTAAATATTGTTGGGGACATTTACTATATTGTTGTAAAATATATAAATCTGTATTTGTGCTTTTTGAACTTTCCTACTTTAAAATTAACTTTGAGTAATTACAGTTTGTAAAATGCGAATTTTATAAAATAAAGTTATAGTATTTTCCTTTTTACTGTAAGCTCGGAGAAAATATTAGTTTCGAAACGAGTTTGCTAAGCTTTTATCTATTAATATTAAAACTACTTTCTTAACTTTTTTAATAATAATAAATCGTTCAAATTCTCTTCTAAAATACTGCACAAAAATTCAAATTCAAATGAAACTCTTTTTTCTTAAATGCAACAAAATCATCTCGAATATTCCTCTGGAATTGTTATCACTATAATTAAAGAGAATAAATAAAGAAAAGGTCAGAAAAAGGATGAAAGTCAAGAGTAATTACCAAAAAAGTGCTCGTCGAAGTGTTGCTCCTCATAGCTAAATATCACTGCGGGCAATGGGACAGCGGTGAAACGTTATTTCGACTGAGCGAGAATTCCGTGGAACCGAGATTTTATACGGTTTCGCTTGGTCGCGGCAGCTTTCTCGCGGCGTCGAAGGAATCGAATCCCCATCATAGAGATCGACCGCCAAGCACCGCCAACCTCTCCTCCTCTGTCAGTCAATTACGCGCCCAACTCTTGCGAAGCCCAACGAGCGAGAGAGGTGTCTTCGAATTTTTTCTCTCCTCTCTCTCTCACTCTTTCTATCTCGCTCCCTTTTACTTCCGATCACGTGTTTTTCCTACGAGAGGCTGGTAAAACGACGCAACTCGGTAGCCGCATCTTTTTACGAATCTTCCGCGTCAATGGAAACTTCTTTGGAGCAAGAGAATAACAAAAGTCAGAGTTAGTTTCTTGAGAATCTTTATTTCGAAGTTTGAGGATATCTTTTTTGATTGTTTCCATAATTACTTAACATTAGAATAATTTTTATAGCTAAGTTCGTAGGAGTACGGGACTCATTCGATTGTTAGTGTCACGCTCGTTAAATTTATAATAGAAAATTGAGGAAAAATTTATGTCGAAAGAAATCGGCTCTTAAATTCATCAGACTGCTCGTAATGGGGCGCGTAAATACATTTTTTTTTCTTTTTATTTCTCTTCTTCGTTCGCTATTTGTAGTACAGTTTTGTCGGCAAAATTAATTGATTAATCGACCATGATTTTGCGGCGAATCGTTATTAACTTTTTATAAAAATATGGAGGTATATGTAGTACGATTTCTCTTATTAAAAATATATGATTATGTCAAGTAATCAGCATCCCAGATGCTCGCTATGTTTAGATTTTACAGACTTTTATAAATCACATTTTTTGCACAATCTGCACTTATTTCGCAACTTAAGTTTAAGGCACATGAATAACACAGTGGCGTATTTAGTGCATGTCTATGCAAAATAAAAAAAACAGAAGCAAACAAAATGAAGACTTCTCTGAAAAATTAAAATAAAATTTAATATGCGTCTTAAAGTGAAAAACATAAATAAACTTTGATTTTCGATATAAACGTAATCATCAGATCCTAAAATACATAATGTGTTGGTATTGGCACAATTTAAGACTATGTTATGTTTGTGTTAATTGAATATCATTTAAGGCAACATTTACCTAAGCTTTCACAGTCTACGTAGCGACCCAGCCGCTGTATGCAAGCATTAGAGAAGCCTATAAAGACTTTTAAAATCTATATTAATCGTAATCGATCTTTTTTGCGATGATATACATCTTTTACTAGGTGTACAAGCTTATTACCAAAGTTTAAACATTTTCGTTGTAATTCCTAAAAATACTCTTATACGTCGATGCACCTCCTTACCTACTTATATATAATCGGAAAATATTTTACTTCACCTTAGCGCTTAAAATTTATATTTCAAACAAATAGAATATTTTCCCTTTTTTACATGAAAAAGATAATTGGACGAAAAGATAAAATGCTTAAAACGGTTATTTGAGTAAATTTGCAACAATCGTTTCAAGAAGGCAAAAACATTCATAGACTAAAATTTATGAATGATTTCTCAACAACATTTCTATTATAATCAAAATTACTCGCCATTTTAGCACAATTACCATGTTTTTCAATATTATTCAAATAACTTATTTTATAGTTTCTTCATGAAAGAACTAAAAACTAAAAAAAAATCTCTTGCCAATAAAATTAAAAACTAAAAGAAAAGTTTATGTATATAAATTTCTCTTAAGAATATGTTTGAATTCTAGTTGACTTCGAATTCATCGGAACCGTCGGAGAATTCGTCCTCGAACCCAGCAGGAACTGCATTATAGAGCGGCTGTTTGCTAACTGGTTTGAAGGGGTTCTTCGGTGGCTCTTTGCTTGTTTCCAGCCTGCGGCCATTTGACCGCGACGAACCTCTCTCATTCTCGAGAAAATCTCGTGACTCGCCGTTCTTTGGCGGCTCTTCAGTTCTTGGCGTCCCCAGATCGATCAGTTCGATTTTCTTCGTCAGCTGGAAAATATATAATTCGAATCAATAAATCATTGATAGGTTCTTTTACTTTCTCAAGAGGGAGCTAAAGATAGTTTTACGAGATTTATTGATTTTCGGAGGAGAACTCATTGTCAAGTTGGTAATTCAGTTAGTGATTGAAATTTCTATCAAGAATTCAATTTGCGAGGTGAATGAACGGATGATCGATAGTCTGCAATCGCGTCAAATACAAAAATGATGTTTAAACGCGAACAAAAAGCAATTGTTAGAGAAGGATAAAAGTTAAATTTTTTATTTTACGTCATGATTTTAAATTCAATAATATTTATTTTTATATTATGACTGTGAAATTGTAAGAAAAGCTAACTTAAAGTTCACTGGCATTATTTATTTTCTTTTCCGCGTTCTCAATTAACCGCGAACAGTAATAATAAAACCGCCAATATTGTACATGTTTTTAAACAAATTTCAAATTTGCCTGTGATATCAATTTACTTTTCATCAAAAGATAATAAAAAAAGATAAATAAGAATATATATAGAACATTTTTCTTCAGAATATCGCTTTTAAACAAGAAATCATTTAAAAAAAAAAAACTTTACAACAGTATTACATTCCCAGCCTTTTTTACAATCATCTTTCTCCACTTTACATAAACCCCTGGCAAATGTCTCTCCACCGCAAAAAATTAATTATCCTCGAAGCGTTAATTGAATGCTTTCGCAGTAACGAGTCATGGCGCTTAATCCACATAACAGCCGTTACCGAATCATCTTTCTCCGGCGAACGAGTGCGAGCAAACCGCATCAATCGCGCGATGCTGATCACAGCTATTTCCGAGAAAGCGCGACACGATTCGAGCTTGATGACACAGCGGTGACTTTCGTACCGTTTGTTTGTTGGGCGAGACCAAGTCGATCTCCTCGAAGGCGCTGCCGCCGTCGCTCGTCGATGCTGTCGTTCCCGAGGTCGCTTCTGGGCTGCGGCTGCGGCTCAGTGAGAGCGTCGAGCCTGCCTGAGACCAGTTTTCGGCGAGGGCTGCGGCGAAGTCGCGTTTGATCAGCTCTTTGCCTATGTTGAAAAGCTGGAAGCAGAAACGATAAAGAGTTAGTTGTCAACGTTTTGGAGATAATGTTTGAACTTGATCATTGAAAGGAATTAATGAATGAATAAAAAAAAGTAACGCTGTCGAACTATAAATTAATTTTAAAGCAAACTTTTGATTGTAAATTCAATATTCGCAAGTAAACCTAAAGGGTAGATTACAAATATTTGTAATTAGTTACGTTACTTTTCACTCGCATGAGATTTCGGCATGAGATTTCGGCTGATACCTGAGATTTGGCAGCGGGGTTATTTAGGCTATTGATCGAGGAAAGTTGCGAAGCGCGAGTCCGAGGTTACTTATGGTTGTTTGATTGTTGTTTGTTGGAATTGCAATGAATTGCAGAACGGCGGCTTAGTGAAAAAGTAGCGAATTTAGTAAGGGAGATTCGGCGTGCTGTTAATAAAGAAATTGAATTTGAATGTATGCAACGCGCAATATTTGAGTAATAAGAAAGCCGTTTTCGATAGTTCGAGGTTGATAACCTGCGCAGCACATTTCGTGACTGAAGAATTGGAGTGAAGGAAAATATGTAACCATGTATACTGTGTTTAGGTAAATAAAAAGTCTGGATTATTAGAGTTCATTTGAACATAAATTTTGTACACCTTTCAAAAAGCTGATTTACCGTATTACTATAAAAAAAAATAAGCGCAATTTATGTACAATTCTATTATCGAAAAACGATGATGGCTTTACAGTGAAAGATTTTTAAGGCTAGTTAAAAGACTTTAAATACTGATCAATTATATATTAAAGTTTGAATGTAAAAGACTTTTAACGTTTCAACATTTAAATTGACATCGAGAAAGTAGACCAAATAGAATAAGTACTTGGAACATAATAGAAACTTTTTTATTCTCTAAACTTTCCAAACTACATAACGCTCGTAACCGCATTGGTAACAATTTCATCTCTGAAATATATAACTCTAGTCCCGTACCTGTTTAAACAATCAAAGTTAGCAAGTTTTTCGTTTTCGTATAACTTTGCAAAGGTGATTATTGAAGTTTACGAGAAAATTATGTGCTTTATATTGAAGACTCTTTTAAATTGACTCATTCCCTGGTTATTGAAGTGTCAATAGAAATCAATCGACTGTGCATTTTAATACATATGCTCGAACTGCGTCTTTAACTTTTATGTAAAACGGTAAAGTAATTAAGTACAAACCACTTAACGAGTGACACTCTTAATTTACTTCTGTTATACAAAAAAATCCCATTACTCGGTAAAAACATTGCGCGCTCTAAAACTACTTTTATTGGTAAGAAATCTATAACGATTCTTATTTATCGACTGCAGTAATAAATAATTCTAATGTAAACGTCAAGGTATTTGAAGCAAAGACTAGATTTCACGATATTAACGATGAGACGTTCAAGTCGCGGTGAAGGCTCCCCGTTTCACGCTTGTCAGAGGTATGAAGTTCAGATTTAGCCATGCTTTCACTGGCTTTTATCGGCACTGCTATTTTATTCGCGATCGATACGTCAAAGTAAATACTCTATATTTTCCGAACAAACACTCTACAAAACCGCTACAGCAGTTCTCTTCAACCTAAGCCAAAAACACCTCCCGAACAAAAAAGCTAAATTAATAATCAGAAGCCATGGAAAAGCTCCTCGGCCACAGAGGAATGCAATGTTCAGTCGAGTTCGATAAACACGTAGCTGCGGGCATACCGTGTTCCCTGACTTGGAGAACAGCTCGATGCAGGGGATGGGCGATCCCTCGCGCCTGAGGTTGCTGCCCGCGACTCGCTCCTTGTAGCCCTTGATCTTGGCGACGCGGGGCTCCCACTTGCCGTAGGCCGTCAGCTCGGAGAAGGCTGTGATCGTCTGCTGAGGCCACTCGTTGCCGTCCCTGGAAAAAAAGAAAATCGTTGTGTCATTTTAGTTGGATAGACCGAAGAAGGGACTTTTTACTAATAAAACATGCACGAGCACGCGTCATCGTAAAACAATGCAAACAATCTCTCCCGACTATATACCGAGCGTACTCGCACTCCGTACGCATTACATCAGCGGCAACATTGGCGCATCATCTATATTATATTCCGCGGAGCGAAGCCCGCCTCCCCTCTGGCTTGTGTATACGCTCTGTTTTTCAAGCGCCGCGCGCGCGCGACATTTGGCACAAGTGCACCTCTCTCGGCGCGCTCGTAACTCAGCGAGGCAACGAGACACGACGCGATAAACAGCCCGACGCGTCGGCGGAAGAGCTGCCAGAGTCGTTCGCGCCTTTTGCTCTCCGCACTTAGCCCGCAGAGCGCGCCGCGTATAATGGATGCACCGGGACAAGGGGGTTTTTGACCCGTTTCGGAGGCGATTTCGGAGATGAGCGTCAAATGGTTATACGACGGGGGGGGGGGGGGGCGGGCTGCAGATTGAGGTGGCGATGGG
>JAWWEO010000009.1:12024716-12044495 GCA_035582975.1 Ormyrus labotus
CCCCCCCCCCCCGCCCCCCCCCCCCCCCCCCCCCCCCCCCCCCCCCCCCCCCCCCCGGCAGAGTGAGGTGGCGATGTGCTGGGAGGAGGTAGTTTTTGAAGATAAAGTAGTCTTTCGGAGAGTATTGAAGGTTGTTTGAAGAAGTAAAATGTAAAAATTGATATAAATTATTGAAAGCTACCGCTGTTTATCTTAAATCCTATTAACTTTTTTTTATCGACTCTGAGAAATGATGATAATAGTAAAGACTATTTTATTTACACGTTAGTCTATAAAAATCGCACTCGAGGCATGTATAAAACTCGGTAAATACGCGTTCTATCATATCGCTTCATATTATCCTCTAATCTAAATCTGCTGAAATATATATTATCTTCCCTCGTTCAATTAACCGAGCCTTTAATCTCTGAAAACTAATCTCAATTATACGCGTTAGATAAGCGAAGGAATTCCGAACCCGATTCTAAAAGCACGCGTAAAAAATTTCCACTATTGAATCACGTCAGTCCTGAAAGTCTATCCAGTAAACTATACACAAAACTTCCACCGATGACGCAATCCGCCAACAAAACTATCGAGAAAATCGAGAGATTTGCGCAAAAACACGCCGATAACTTAGAAGAAAATCTGGCGGCCGTCCAACAACCTCACCTTTCTCTCTCTCTCTCTCTCTCTCTCTTCCTTTCCTATCAAACATTCCATCCTCCGATACGAGAGCCCTTTAAAAACCGCCACCTCCGAAAATCGGGGCAGCCTCCGATCGCTTCGGAGAGTCGGTAAAGGGGAAAAACACGGCGGCGCGTGTGTTTACGATAGGCGTCTCTCGTGTTATATACCGTTTATAAATGGCATAGGAGACGAGCGGAGCTCCGCCACCGCCGCCGCCGCCGCCGCGGCCGCGTGAGAAAAGCCGCGGGAGCAGCAGTCGCGTCTAGCTGACCGTCGAACTAAGAGGTCGCACGTCCACGTACACTTTTTTTCGTTCGATTCAGCGCGGCGCGTTTCGACTGTTCCGCAGTGGCAGCAGCATGTGAATTTGTCCGTGCAAAGGTCGACGTTTTGAGTCGTACGTATTCCGAGCGGCGATATGCTTTTTAGAGCGGAGTTTTAAGAGTGGATATATGTATGAGACGTGCGTTTGTCGAAGAAAAGTACTTTATCGTCGTAGCTTTTATTAGTCTTCTCTGAAAAGTACGCGCTTTAAAGTAAAGAGCAGCGCGCTTTTGTTGCGTCGGAAGTTTATTTTTGATAGAGTACTTTTCTGCGTGTAATTTTATTTGAGACTGTCATTTTGCTCTTGTTTCTCGAAGAAATTTATTCCGCTTTGATATTCAAGGCTTTTACATATTTTCCGTCCGTGAACTCCTTCCATTCTGTCACACGTTTTTATTGAACGATTTCAACCGTTCAATCTATAATTCGAATAATAAAAAAATATGCTAATTTGCACGCTTAAAACAATAGCTTACTTTTTACTGCCCAAGTTTTAATAACCAATTTGTTTACTTTAAGCCTCTAATAAACATTTAAATCAGGTCCATCGTAAACTTCCGTTTCCTTTACCCCCAATCAAAAGATAAACCGTTCGAAATTAAAATCATTCCCGTCGAGAATCCCTGCGCCGAGTATCCCCAGCAAGAAATCATCCCAACACCGCGCAATATAAACTTTTTCCCCCCGAAAAAATTTCGTTTCATCCGCGACTCGACTCGATCTCGAAGTTCCTCGAAGGCGTTTCAGCCTCGGCGAAAAGGAAAGGCAGTCGTCGTTCCGCCTGCTCATCGCGCCTTTCTCACCTGGCTCAACGAGGCCCTCCCCCCCTCCCGTTATGCGCTCCCACAAAACATCCGAGCAGAAATAGGATTTTATAATCGCGCGCCGTCTAATCGGCCGCGGTTTCCCGCAATTGCATCGGCGACGCACTTTCACTCGGATCGATTCCCCGGTTTTTCGGGAACCTCGCCGCGACCGCCAAAAAACCCGCTTGCAAAATGCCGCCGTTGTCTGTCTGTCTGTGTATATGTGTATGTGGAGTAGCCACGCGGAAAGAGAGCTCTTTTTGCGCGCGGGGGGTATACACTGTCGGGGAGATGGATTTTCTGGCATAGTGCGATTATTGTTGCACCGTCGTGAATCCGATTAGATTGATCAAAGATTTTCCCGGAAATCCGAGCTTGATTTGTTTCTAAGGAGATATATTTTTCAAATTGGAGGATATTAATTATTCATGGAAGTTTGTATAAGAGTGAAGATAAGGTAGTATTTCTTGATAGTAAAGCGATCAATAAGCAGTTCTATCGATGTAGTTTTCCTAAACTCGAATACTCAAATGTACAATTTTGCTATGAAAACAAAGTAGTAAAGTCAAATCGTAAATAGAATAATAGAACCATAATTATGTATTTTTAACTCGTGGACACAATATCCGCGACGTGACTCACCTATGGCCAATAAACGATTTTATATTTCGATTAACGACGGACTACTGGCAATTTATAAAATCTTTTATAATACCATAATCCTGCTCGGGTACTTTTTTTCTCTCGTAACGATCTTCCGAGACCTTCGCTCTCTGCGAAACGGAAGTACGAGCATCGATAATTTATAGAAAAACTGCACTTAATAGTCTCTCAAAACCAACAATTTTAGAAGACGAACAATTTCAAAGACCAACCAGCAGTTAAAGCTCAATTATCAGCCCAATTCCGACTCGGCCGCGAAAAATCACTCCCAAAGCAGAAAGTTCCACTCTCCGCGATCGACGCGTCGAAACCGCCAAGCTTCTACCGGGAAAAAGCTCCGAAACGCGGCCGATGAATCAAAGCCCACCCGAAATACAGGCCCCCGCGAGCAAAATTTATAGCCGCGACCGCGTTTTCCCGTCTCTCGGGCTCGTCGAGAAAAGCTCCCTCTCGCTCCGCGTATAACGCGGAAGCGATATTCGGGCTCTCGGCGGGGCGCGAGAGTTTCTCGCTCGGTATATCAATTAGACAGCGATCAACCAAACGATTCTGTTTGTCGATTCGATCGCGACCCAGTTCCGCTCTCGGCGCGTGTATCGGGCACGCGATGCTTCTCCTCTCTCTCTCTCTCTCTCTCGGCGCGTTCCCGAAAGCGTTTTGCTCATTGACGACTGAGTTATACGTCGTTCGTACGCCGGGGGGAGGGCAGCCTTGAGAGAGCGGCCACTCGAGAGATGCGATGATTTTCGAGAGAGATTGCGCGTTTGCTCGTTCGTCGATCGGGTGGGATTTCGAAGAAAGTTCGGGGATTCGGAAAGAAGTCAGTAAGAGCGTATTCGATCTCGCTTCCGTGTTTCTCGTTAACTTCTCGAAAAAAATCCCGATTTACTTCAGAATCCGAAATTTAATTACGAGTCGCGGAAACGCCGCGCAGCATCCAAACTTCAACCCTCCCGCAATCCACTTCCAATTCCCCGCGGAGCCACCACTCCGAACTTCCTCTCGGGGGAGGCGAAAGAACTCCCATCCGAAGTGCCGGAATCTGGCTCGCGGCGGCCGTCGACCCGAGAGGAGAGCTTCTCCGCAGGCACGTCACGTGGCTCTTTCAGCGTTACATCGGAGCCGAGAGGCCGGGCATTGTGTGCGGGACGAACGAATTCGGAGCGAGAGAGCCTCAAAGGCGAAGTTAACGCGCATTGAAAGACCGAGAATTGTCGGTTTACGGGCGCTTTCGGAAATTAAGGCGTCGAGAGAGTTACTGATTACGAGTGACGGCGTTAAATATAGAGCGCCGCTGCGGTTTCTGTTATTGATTGAGGATTGTTTTAGCTTCAATGGGAGTAATGGCGTTGTTTTTTTTTCTTTTTTTTGTACGTGAATTTTCATTTAGCTCTATTGGTCGTTTTTGGGGTTTTGAGAGATGTTTTGTGCTTTATTCAATTTGAATAGTAGGCTGCAATAAATGCTGTTACAAAAATTTTACTCTGGAATGGTTTTGAAAAGAAAGGAAAAGTTCATTGAATTATGTTAAAAACTGATACTTAAATCGAGTAAAGTTTTATTTTGAACATTTTAAAGCCGTTAAGAAAAACCACTTTTTTCAAAGGCATAAAATAATTATTAGATTTAGTTTAAATTATATTTATTTAATTACTTAAACAGACTAGTCCTTTTAAAGTTATATAATAAAAAATATTAGTCCTTTTAAAGTTATATAATAAAAAAAACAGAAGTTAATGAAATATATGATAGTAATATAATAATTAAAAAGATTATATTTGATTTGAATCATTTATACCCTTAAATCATACAATAAACTTTATACTAAATATCATTAGCACTTTTACGAGCCCGATTAAATCTTTTTGCATAATAAAATAAACGTTTATTTCCCAAGTATTCGTACCGCAAACAAAGCAAAAAAAACCCATTCCGTAATGCTCATTAATTTTTTCCTCAAAGCACCCAAGGCACTCGTGTGCCCGGACAAAATCCCACCTCCCGAAAAGGCACGCAAATCTCCTCGGCGCAAAGCGAACGAGGCGCACGAAGCCGCTCATCTCGAGGCTTAGACGGCTCGGAGAGGCTCTCCCACTTTGAAGCAGACACACACATTTTCGTAATCTCAGCCGGGCGAATACGCGACACACAGCCAGTCGCATCGCGCACGCGAAGCTTTAGGCCGCGCCACGGCTTATGCGGGATCGAGGGGGGGGGGGGACGGCAGCGAGATAGAGGAGTAATTAGACTTCCTTTCCAGGACACGCGATGCGCCCCGCTGGAAACTCGCTCGATTGATTAGAGAGCGAAGCCGGGCGCCGAGCGCCTAATTCGAGCGAGCCGGCCGAGTTAACGTTTTATCGCCCTGTTTCGCGAGGCGGCAATCACTCCGCCGAGGATAATTCGATCCGATTATTCTTCCCTGCGAAGGAACGAAGCGCAACGGAGGTGTGGCTGGGGGGGGGGGGGGGAGCTAAAAGGGGGTGGACGGTCGTTATTGGGCCGTTTCGTTTGAAGGATTTTTATCGTTTTTTTTTTTTTTTCGTTTCCATCTGTTTAATATCGGTAGAGTCAAAGCGGGAGATTAAAAGCATTAGACGTAATTGGTAGAGGATGTTAATGTTAAAATTGAATCTAGTTAGGTTTGGATGATTAAAGGTTTGTTCAAATATTTTTAGATAGACGATTTAATTAATTAATTATAAGTTTTTTGAAAGACAAAGAAAGATTCTTAAAATCATAAAATAAGTATATTTTCTTGAAATAATGCCGGCAGAAACAAATTATCTTCACAAAATCTTTGCCAAAATTTAACGATTAGTAAAAGTGAAAGAACGACCGGAGCTCGAGCCAAAAAATTAAATTTATTCAAATAGATGCAAGGATACATTTGAATAATTATATTAATTAAGTGAAATTTCCTTCAGAAATTCCGTTTGCTCGTACATTCTTTTTAATCGTTAAATTAGCATTTGAAATCTTTGCAATTAATTCACGCCCCGAAAACCATTTTCCCGGAAAACCTAATCCAATTTCCCGCTTAAAATTCCGTCCACCGCCTCTGCCCTTCGAAATCCAGCAGAGCTGTATCCTTCGCTCGCTCGCGGGAATGTCAATAAAGCCCTCGCCTTTTCGTAACTTGCACTCGGCGCTCGCAAACGGCCCGGGCGCAATCGCAGATCTGGGCTGCTCGATAGACTCCGCTAAATTGCAGGCCTTAAAACTCGCCTCGAATACACACACAAACGCGTCTAAATTCGGCGTTTTCAGACATGCTGCCGAGCGATGGAGAACGTGGAGCTGCTGGTGCCGACGGTCTCGGACGTCATCTTCAAGTACACCTGGCCAATCGCACACTACAAGAAGACCATTGCCAAGAAGCAGAGCGTCGACAGTCCCACCTTCGAGCTGAACGTTAACGGGATTCGCAGTTCCTGGAATTTGTCCATTAGGTTCTGGAAGGGTCCCGAAGGTATAATGCCGCGGGGAGAGATGCTCTCTCTCTCTCTCGCTTTTTCAGATTTTGAGAGCAGAGCCCCGATTGAGCTTTCGAGGGTCGGTCAACGAGGGCAGAGGGAATTTCGAAGCGAGGAGAAGCATTGAAAATGTTTCGAGGACGGCGCTTGAAAAAGGCTTGAAACGACGGGAGCTCGAATAATTATAAAAGGGGGAGCTTTTTTGTAATTAATTTTATGCGCGGTTATATCGGTCGAGATTAATTTGATTTTCAAAGGGAATATTATAAGAATGTAATCGATCTTTGCATGTGAATTTGTCAATTGATTAAAAAATTACATTAGGATTTTGATCATTGAAAACACCCAAAAAAATTTCATCCGCAGGAAAAAGGATAACGAATCCGGTAGTATTATGCCTCAATATGCTAAACTGCACGGTGGAGGAGGCCGAGCAGGCAAAGGTTCGCTTTCAGTTTGCGGTTTTCAACGCGGACGTTAACTATTGGGAGTACTGCCACGTGAGCAGGACGATTTTGGAACTGCGCTCCACTTCTGACATTATTTCGCTCGGATATCGGGACCTGTCGATCGTCAAGAGGCATTTCAACAAGAACGGCGAGGTCTCCGTCATGGTCAAGATACAGATTATTCAGTGCGAAAGCGAAAAGCACACATTGTCGCAGGTACTTATTGCGGATAAAAAATTTACTTGTGCTTCGAGATTGTTTTGTAGAAGGCTGAATTATATAAATTGTGGTTTAGAATGTTATTTCGAGAGGTAAATTAATTGGAAAATGATCGCAATCATTGTCTAAGATATTTTTTTACGTCTGCATTTTTAGATAAATCGTTATCAAAATTTATCAATTCTTTTTAATCACTCACACGTGTAACCGCGCCAATAACATTTCTATATACGAATCATCATTTACATACTTCTAATTAAGAGATTTAAAAACAGATAATTAAAATGATAATAAGTAGAACAATATGCCTATTAACAATCAAATAATCTCGACATTTACAAGCGCGTGAATAAACGCGACACTTAAAAAATCAAAATCAATTTCCATACTTTACATAATGATTAAATCAAGATTTTTAAAAGCTTCATTAACTTTTCAAAACAATCGCAATCACCTTATTACAATAACCGCATAAAAAACAACCATTCGCAGGATATGGCAAAGCTGCTAAAGCACCCGCAAGCAGCGGATACGAAGCTGGTCTGTGAAGGAGACTCAGAGGTGGCGGTGCATAGCTGCATGATCGCTGCGCGCAGCGACGTGCTTTCTAATATGATAGAGCCGTTCAACTCCGAAAACAACTCCAGCCCGTCCAACGAGGACTGCAGCTCCTCAGACGTATGTCTCAATGATTCCGCTGACTGAGCTTTGCTCGCGAGCTTCGAGTTTGGTTTAGAGAGAAAATGTCTGTTGGGGGAGTTGCTGGTTTTATATTTAGATTGAAGTTTGATTGAGGATTGCTTATTTGTAACTGATGAGCAGAGGGGATTTCTTCAATTCTGTAAACTAAGTTGCTGATCTATTTCGATGAAATATGTTTGTGATTAATGAATTGTATGTTTTGGTTTTGAATTGGAAGATAATTTCGATGCATGGTTTTTTTCTCTATGCTTTTTCTGGTTTGTTTCCTGGTGTGAAATCTACGAAAATTTGAAAGAACTTGTGAATTAACAAAACATTTTTTCTATAACTTTTACTAAAAACCTGAAATTACTTGTTTTCTGTGCATTATACATTTTTTGTTGACTTCTATTAACTTTTTTGGCCGATTTATAACATTCTTTGTATGTCTGAGTTTTGTGCATAATCAATAAATGTTATTTGAATAAATATACTAGTATTTTTTAAGTGCGAAAATTTGGAAATTATTTTATCAAGAACGATTATGATTTTTATGTAGATAAAGTTCAAGTTAGAATTGCTGGACTTATCAAAAGACGTTGTCAAAGAGTTATTACGTTATATTTACACCGATCATGTCGATAATTTAGATACTTTAGCTCCTCAACTACTTTCCCTCTCTTTACGATTTCAATTACAAGGTTTGATATTTTTTATTTCTGTAAATACTATTAAATTATCTAGTTAAATAACAATTTATAAATATTTTAGGATTGAAAGAGCTTTGTGAAAGAAGTTTAACAGAAACAATAACTCCAGAAAATGTGGCTACTCGTCTGCTATTAGCAGACGAATTTGGTTGTGATATTCTTAAGAGAACTTGTCTAGCCTACTGTGAGGAAAATGCTATGAGTATCACAAAAAATTTTGCCTGGAAGATGATGGAGCAAGTTAACCCAGAGTTATTCCAGGAAGTCTGCGAAGGACTTGGAAGCTCTAGATCAAGTATGGAAGACAGTGAATTAAGCAATTGATTGTAAATAAATTAATTTTTATACTCTTTCTGAAGACGTGACTGATCGAACTGTATATATAAAAAGTTGCGCATTTGTTAAAAAAAATATTTTTTCAAAATTAAAATGTACCTGAGAAATATTATAAAAAAGTTTAATTAAAAAAATATTAGATTTACTCACCGGGGTTTGACACCAGCCAAAGAAACTTCAATAGCTTGGAGTCTAAGGCTTAAAAAATCTGTGCGTAAGTCCAAAAGGTTTGTCTTATCTATAATTTCTTGATCTCCAAAATCAACAAAATATACATCATAAACTTCATCACCGCGATCGGCCAAAATTTGCGCACGATACCATTTATCATCATTGTACTTAGCTGCCACCATTTGTTCAACAGTTACCTAAATCAAATGAAATAATTAATATTTCTAAAATTTGAAATAAAATTATAGTTAAATGAATAAAAACCTTTCTCAAAGCATGAACCACATGATTTTCCTCGTTTTCATAGTACGTCGTCATTTCTGCTATCAAATCATCCAGCTGTGCATTTATGGGACCTATGACTTGAATATAAAATTGACTTGGATTAATTACAGCAGAAACAAAAACGTCTAAAAACCCATCAATTGGAGCTAAAATAAAAAATATATTTAATAACTTTTTTATGTTTGGTATAAGAAACATTGATATATTTTAATTACTTATTGATTCTCTTGCGTGCTCAAAATCTTTTAAATTATTGTCTGGTGTATCTGCTCGTGAGTTAATTTTAACTCTAGGAACTCTGTTAAGTGAACTTCTTGCACTACTGTCTAAAGCTTCATTGTCTTCTCTTACTTGATCTTCAAGTTGAGTTAGAGCATCAGCTATTTGTTCAGCAGTACCTTTTATTATTACTCTCTTTTTCTTTTCTATATAAAAAATATCATTATTGAAATTAATTAAGTTTACGTGATTCATTTTTAGTTTATATTTAGTGCATACTTGGGTCCTCAGGATCTAATTTATTTGGAAAGATTAATTTTGCATTTGATGAATTTTGAATTCTATTCATTATTCTTCTGCCTTTTCCCAAAATATTAATAATTGTACCTTGGGGAATCCACATTTCATATGTTTCAATTACTGGTTGATTCTTTAAGATAGATCTAATTTTTTCTTCAGCAATTTTGATATCTTCCAGTTTTCCGCTTATAGTACACGATTGCTTATTTGAATCAAAATCTTCATTTGAAAATTTAATAGTGGTGTTCGTACTCTGCTCAATACATTTAATCATCATGCCACCACGCCCAACAATTAGGGGAACAAATTCACGAGCAATTGACATTTCAACTGTATCTTTTCTTTCTTTCTTTTTTTTTTCATCTTCAATCGTCTGAAAATAATTAATTTATACAAATTAAAAACAATTAAATATTTAAATTTTTAAATTGTTTTTAAAAAAATACGTACTTTTTTGTAATAATGTATCAGGATAACTGTTGCTCCTGTTAATGAAAAACTAACTAATAATGGGAAAATCAATCGTTGAGCTGAAATTCCCATTTTCATTCTAAAAAAATGCTTAAATTAATTATTATTTAAAGAAACCTATTATTCTTAACAAGAAAAATCAACTTATACTAGATTAGTTTAAAAGTAAATTTAGTAATGACATAATGTTTGAAGTTACTCGGTAACCTCAAATTTCTAGGATATCCGCATTATTTACATTCATTGCTAGAGCAATTTTTTTAGATTAAAATTTTAGAATATTTCATAAAGAGTCTAAAACTGACCTTTAGGTTTTAACAGCCTTCATAAATGGACGGTATTAAATATATACAAACACGAGCCGCAACAGTTCAGTCTGAATTCTTTTCATACCGTTGTGCTTTGAAACGTCCACGGATGCCAACAAACATTCATGATTTCACAGAGAAAGAATAGAATGTGTGCGAAATGACGTAATTGTGTTCACATACACTTGCCCTCGAAATATAAAATATATATACCTATCGAACAAACGCACTTTATGTAAGTAAAGTAAGTACTTTCACATTTAGGTTTCCAGCTTTGAGATAATGGAAACCCTTAGAATTCTATCCCGACAGCAAAATCGAAAATCGGTAAGTCGCAATATATGTATTTTTAATTTTCGTAAATCAAAAGATGCTCGCGGCAAAACAAGCATTTGTTTTTTTTTTAATTTATATCTTCTGCATTATTTTTTATTTACAAACTAACTTTAAAAAGTTAAATATAAATTAAAAATTGTTATAATAAAAAGTAGGATCGTTAAATTATATTAACCCGGTTAGTTATATGTAAAGTATTGAAGTATTTTTTATTCGTTAACGTGGCGGTGTATGAATAGAACGATTGGATATTTGAGAATCTACACTCTCACTTACGTATTCGAGAAATCATATGCGCCCTTGACTTAGGCTTGACATTATTTGTATGTGTGTATTAAGATGTTTTTTTTTAAGCAAAAGACATGCTATTTTGAAACTCAAAGACAGCTTAGTATTTCCAATTACTGCCAACTGTGTAAATAGAAAATTTCCAAAACTTTCATATAATGTTTCTTTGGCTTTATTTAATTTTTTAGAAATATATTATCATTAATAATCGTACTGAATAAAAATACTTTGCAATTAAGTATTAATTGTAGCATTTTAAAAAATTTTTTTAATTTCAATTTTATGTAGATTATAAAAGCTTGAGTTTAATCTTGAGAATACTTTAATATTAGATATATATACATCCTTTTTTTTATATAAAAGTTCATCAATGTAAAAACTGCTAAATACTTAATAATTAATTTTATAAAAAAGTCAACGTTTTCTGTCACAATAGGAAATGAAATATCAGAAATAAGATAATAGGAAAACGCAGGAAAAAAATGTTTTGAAAAGAAAAAATTGCTTTACTAAACAAATTTCATCAGAATCGCTTCGTTGAAGGTAATTATAATGACACACATGCCATTTAGATTATACAAAATATATTGTGCATTAAGAAAAACGATAGTCTAAATTGTTGCTGGCATTTATTTCTAATAAACTAATTTAAATGATTATATCGATTTAATAACCGCCAAAGTTTTTGACCTTTTAAGACCTTTAAAAATGCATAATCCCCGAATTCATAAATATTTTTCGCTTCTATTATCAAATACGGCTTTCGGTTGCACGATAACAGAAAACCGCAGCACGCTAAAATTAAAGTTCATTAAACAGTATAAAACAATTCACAGCTCCAATTACAAAAGCCACTACTATAAACAAAGCAGCCCATCTTACCTATTCACTCAAAACTATAGAGTGCAGCCAAGAAATCAACTACTCCTTCGACTTTTGATATTTCCCTAATATAGTCTCGACTTGCCAGCTTATATTACATGTACATACATCACGCTTTGCAACTTATACTCGCGCTCTACTCCAAATATGAACAAACGTATAGACTCGAGCTATATACCCCAGATTGCCTAACTGTACACATTTTTGTAGCGGCGCGGGAGCAAGCATCTATACGCAAAACTATCTCTCGCGGAGATGCTCGCCTGATACTCGTAACGTCTGCGGATGATGACTCGGCGCGTTATCTTGGCCAGTTTTTCTCGCCGAAGATAATCCGCGGCACGGAAGGCACTGTCAATTCTTTCGGCGATATGGCTTGCTGATAGTTTTATTGCTCGACTCTGGCTTAGGCGGAAGAGTAGCTTTGTTTATGGCCCCCTGGTAGGTGTTAGGAGTCGAGGGAATGTTTATCTGGAGGAGTAATCGACGTTGTAATGGGGCTCGACGGTGTCCGATGCTTTATGGCTGTTTCGAGGTGTCTGATATGGATTTTATCGGAGGCGATTCACCGGGAGGCTTTTGAACGAGTGTACATTAGCTTTTGAAATACGGAGTGCGACAGGCCGAAAAAAAGTGAGGCTCGGAGTGTAGAAAAATGCGACACACGCATCACTCACAGAAATGTACCGGGAGTATAATTCAATCAACGAAACATGAGTAGAAGGAAGTCGCGCGCGCGTATCATAATCACGTCGTCGGGAAAGTCTGTAAAATGTTCTTATATATTTTTATTGCAGTTTTTTTATGCTGGATTCTTTAAAATTGTGGTTTCCAAGAAAATTGCGGTAAAAAAGCATTTGTAACTTACTTTTGCAAGAAGATAATTATTTTGGAATATAAACTTTTACGGCACGGCCCTATTAGCCAATAAATATATTTTAAAGTTACACAATGATCTATTTCTTGACCAGTTCATTTTGCAATTAGATAACTTTTGATGGATTTTGTTAAATAATCCAGATAAATAAAAAAGTAATAAAATTTTATAAAATTACAAAAGGAAAAGTGACCGACGCTAAATCTTAAAGAAAATATTGCATTTTATTGCGAGTAGCTTCTTTGCAGATTATAACTTTCGTCATCAAGACTTACAAGGAACGTTTACGAGGTAGTCACCTCTTATTTTCTTGAAACTGCAGAAATATAATCGAAAATTCAGAGATGTATTTTTTTTATCGGACCAAAAAGGGTTTTAAGGGGTGAAAATAACCCCCGAAGTTCACCTTTGAAACTAATTTTTTTTTAATATTTCGAAAACTATTTTGAATATTGACATAATTTCAACACCAAATTGTTCGTCATAAGGAAACGCATCTACGAGCATTATTTTTATCTTTTTTTTTTTACGAGCGTAGTTTTTGCAT
Source organism: Ormyrus labotus (assembly GCA_035582975.1). NCBI lineage: Eukaryota > Metazoa > Arthropoda > Insecta > Hymenoptera > Ormyridae > Ormyrus > Ormyrus labotus. Next base: position 12,037,734 of record JAWWEO010000009.1, read on the forward strand.
TCCCTAATTTCTGTTTGGGAAAATTCAATGTCAATATTCAAAGTAGTTTCCGAAATATTAAAAAAAAAACGAGTTTCAAGGGCGAACGTCGGGGGTTGTTTTCACACCCTTTAAAACCGTTCTTGGGCTGATAAAAAAAATCCGTGTCTCGTTTTTTTTCGATGCTCTACATTAATAAATGTTTTCCTTGTTAGTGCGTTTATTATTACACTTTATCTGTTATTATAAAAAGTTTATTATCTAAAATATTTCCAGTAGTTGCATTTAAATAATTGACCTTTTTTTTTTGTAAAATTTGTGAAAAATGCAATTTTTCATATTTTTAAGGGCCATTTGAATAATAAAACTTTTTAAAAGAATTTTGCTTCAGAGTGTAAAAGCAAAAATCTCGCAGATCAGTTTCTAAATATTGACATTCTTACGTTTTATAGACTTTAATCTTTCATGACTTAAAGGAAAACACGCGATTTTAAAGTGATTTGTATTACTAAATAAGCGAATATACGTGTTCTAAAAAATTTAATCGATCCAAGAATTGTATTTTTTTCCAATCAATTCGCATACTTACACGTCTAAATTAATTCTCAATTTAATATTTAAAACTAATTAACAAAACATAAAATTCCAAATCTCCATCTTTTAAATAACTTCCCAAACTCAAAAACATTCAAAACCCGACTTCCAAAACATAAAGCACACCACAATGTTCGCTCACCGCAAAGAGCTGCCCATTTCCCGTTGCAGCAACCAGCCGGCTTTCCGCAGCTATCCGATAAGATCTCGCGATAATACCTCTCGCTATATTTTTCTTTTCGGCGGCGATAACTCTTATTATCAAGGTTACACAATTATTAACGGGCGCAAATTATTTCCACGAGACTTATATAAGCCACGCGGCCGGCTGCGCTCTGAGCTCTCGCGTCAGTTGACGAACGTTCGAACACCGAGAAAGCACGCTTGCGCACACCTCAAAGTAGCCGGTCGGTCCAAGCGAAAACATGAGCGGAAGAGCACGAGTACTTGTGGCCGGCGAGATGCCCCAGGCCGCCCTCAATTTAATCAAAACCAAGTGCGTTTCTTTTCATACTTTTTCGGGTGTGGTTTTCAGTGTTTGGGGAGATCTATGGGGAAAGTGTTAATTTTGTGGTTATCTCGGGTGTAGTACCGTCGAACCAGGTGTGGAGATGCTTGTTTACTTGTCTTGGATGCATAGTTGTGCGCGTCATGTGATTTTCCTCCTACTTTTTAATTGGATAAATTGAAGAAATTAATTTGTAGAATAAAGTAAATTATGTAATGATGTTGGACGTAAATTTAATCATTGACGTGCAAAGCTTGATAGTAGCTGTAAAAAAATTATTCCATATTATCGGAAAAAGGGGAACTACAATATATTGAAAGATTAATTCCTAACGTAGATTGTTAGAAATTCATATAAAAATAGTTTTAGCTTATTTGAAAAATATCGCTTATTAATTATAAAAAAAATTATCAGTGAGTATTTTCTGCATATATGTAGTTTTATTTTTCTTACTATTGTAAAAGAAGTATGAAACTATAACTCCTTAATCAATATAATAATTAACTTATAATTATAGTATAGATGAGGTATATCTACATTTGTTGTATTTTCTATAGTACAGTAAAAAGCGCTACTTATTTTATAGGCTCCTAATAGCTATAAGTAAAGAAAAATACTTAGCTGAAAAGATACTATACAGTTAGATATTTATTATTCTCTTCACGCTGCAAACTGTTTCGCAAGTATCGACCAAATATTTGAAACAGTTTAGGTTGACAATAATCGGCATTAATTCGTAAATTTATTTTTATTCCAAAAATTATTGTAATTGAAAATTAATTTATAAAGGACATTTAGAATTATTCTAATTTCGATTCACCCCTTGAAAGATAAATACTTTTTTTCGTTTTAAAAATCTTATTCAATAATTACTTATTTTTTAGATGTGATATTACACTATTAAGTTCGAAAATTCCCTCGAGAGAAGAAATCTTGAAGGCGCTCCCAGAACACGATGCTCTTTTAGGAAAAGTTCCAATAGATGCCAAATTTCTCGAATCTGTTGGTAAGAATTTTCACAAGGCAACATTAAAATTTTTATTCTGAAATTTCTGGAAACGTTGCAGGAAGCAGATTGAAAATTGTTTCTACAAATTCCGCTGGTTATGACCATTTCGATGTTGATGCGATAAAAAAACGAGGTATCAAAATAGGACATTCACCCAAAGTGGTATCAGCGGCTGTCGCAGAAATCGCGATATTTTTACTTATCGGTGCAGCGAGACGAGTTCAAGAAGGACGTGTGTTGCTCGAACAGTAATTTTTTTCATGTTTTAATAAATCTTTTGAAATGCCAATAGAATTTTAACCAAATTTTATTTTTACTATGTTTTTAGGGGAAAAACAGAAAAAGGATTTTTATGGCTTCTTGGACATGATTTGCGAAACAAGACTGTCGGCATTGTTGGATTAGGCAACATCGGCCAAGAAATCGTTAAGAGATTAAAAGCTTTTGAAATAAAGAGATTCGTCTACACTGGGCACTCAAGAAAAAAGCAAGGTACTTGGGATTGTTTAAAACTTTTTTCAAATGATAATTAATAAAAATGTATCTTTTAGGAGATGAACTTGGTGCTGAATTTTTGTCATTGGACGAGCTCTTAAAGCAAAGTGACTTTGTCATAAATTGCTTGCCTCTAAATTCGGAAACGGAAAAGCTATTCGACGATAATGCCTTCAAGAAGATGAAAAACACATCCGTTTTCGTGAACATTGGACGGGGCAAGACCGTGGACACTGAAGCCTTAACCAGAGCCCTTAAAAACCAAACGATATTTGCCGCAGGACTGGACGTCACTGATCCGGAGCCCCTCTCCGTTAACCACGAATTGATGAAGCTTCCTAATGCTGGTAAGAAAAGAAAACACCAAAATTTCAAACTTGTACTGTAATAATTATTATTTATGCAGTTTACATATTTGCTCTACTAGATTATCATAAAAAGTATACAAACATGATTACTTGTTTATTTACAGTTATCATTCCGCATATGGGCACTCAAACCATCGAAACTCGGACCGACATGGCGATCGCAGCTGTTCAGAATATACTTAACTATTTCGAAGGCAAGCCGCTGCTTTACGAAGTATAAATATATATATATTAGCAAACATTAAGAGGATCGCTGCAACACTCGAGGCGTGAAAGCGACGCAAATGTATATTTACAAAGGGCTGCGACAGTATGCTAAGATTATTTTGTTACAAGTATTGTAATATTTTTATAAATTCATTCGAATAATATATATATATATATATTTTTCATGTAAAATTTGTAAAGAAAAAAACATGTATAATCTTATTTGATTTTAAAAATAGCATGTACAAACAATTAGCTATCCTTTTTAATTTTTTACAAAATTAACATGTCATCACCAATATGCTTTTTCTTTCCCAAAGACCTCTACTCTGGCAAGAAAATTCACTTGACTCAATGCATTTATTTTTGCACTCGATAATGTGTTTCTTTTGGTCACATTGAGCAACACTCCAGTCTTTCATCACAATGCACTTTTTAAAGAAGCTTGCATTAATTATCACCCGTAGTGAACAACAGGTAACCATCAGGCATCCGCAACAGCATTTTTTAACTGACAAAGCACAGGGTCAATCTTCTTTTCCAAGTCCAGAATGTGTCCAGTGTTGCAATCGTGACTAGCAATAAAGCTAACTACCAAAGGTAATTTATTCATCTGGACCACCTGAAATTATCAAAATATATTTATTTCAGTAAGATTAACAGATGTCATAAAATAAAGTAAATAAGATTTTTTACCTGATAACTACTGTACATGCAAATGATAGTATTATTTTTTCCAAGACCAAGTTTGCTTCCTTGGTCAGTAGCCATTCCAAAAGTAGAGAGAAAGCTTGCTCTCATCGCTAATTCTGGAGCTTTTTCATTAGCTACAAATACAGCTGGAACTCCATCTCTATCAGTAATCAAAATACTGTGCAGCCCTTCAACTCTGTTTAGCAGTCCTTGCAAGAACTTTTTCAAATCCTATAATATATGTAAAAGTTTCAATAATAAGTACAATATAAGTGCTTAAAACAGCATTTAATACAGCAATTATAAGAATAGAACTACATTTTATAAAAACATGATAACCTCAAATGAGAGATAAAAATTAATCTAAATCTATGTCTTAAATAACGAAAAAAAAATAAGTTTTGAATGTTACTTACTGCAGTCATGATTTCTAAAATCTTTTACTTAACAGGTGTATAAAGAAAAGTGTAGAAACTGTAGCTAAAGTTTCAAAGATAAAATTTTTTGACAGAGCATTAAGTACTGACGACGTGACGACAAAGGTATACGCAGTGGTCGGTAAATACCCAAATTCAGTCATTATATACGTACAGGTAACATACGCGTACAAGACACGTATATTACAGTATATTTGAAAATTTTTTTTAATTGAAATTCGAATGAAATGCTGTCCGTTTTATTTCTCAATTAACAAACGATCCGAAATGTATTTACGCGAGAAGTTAGGCCCTGTCCAGGTAGTTATCTAGGGCCAGGAAAGGCACCTTTCCAGGCCCTGAATAGGGGTGTGACGAGGCGCAAGTCCGCCCCTGAATAACAAAATAATATATAATAAACAGACCTTGCAGGCCGGGATAGGGCCTGAAGATGTTAATTAGGCCCAGATAAGGCCCTGGTTAGGGGTGTGATGAGGCGCTTGTTGTAAAACAAATCCAAATGAATTAATAGTAAATACGAAAAATACAAAATAAATATAAATTTCAATAAAAATATTTTTATTTTATTACAAAATGTTTAGTATTTTTTTACATATTTCTTAAATACATTAATCTTTCAGTAATTTTTAACTGAGTTTGTTTTCTTTCTTCAATCTTGCACAACTTCCAGTTTTCATCCAATATTCACTTATAACAATTCCTTTCCTTATCACTATCCGAAAAAACTTCATTATTACAAATGTCTCAATTGAAGGCTAACTTGTGGTTTTTAATTTTGATAAATTTTGACTGTTGCAAAAACAATCAGTCATTATTTTTTCACCAATATATTATTAGAGATGAAAATTAATCGCATATATACAAACTAATCGTGCTAAACGTGCTCTTTAATATGTTTCCATTATTCTGTTATATACTTTGTAAATAATTTTAACTGTAGAAATCTAGAAATGCAACTGCAATAATGCTTTTCAAAATAATAACAGAAACAGCATCTAGTTCGAAATTCAATAAAGAAAGCTACCATAGCAACTACGAGAAACATAACGCCATCTTTTTAAAGTAGTTTTAATTAAAACCCTTGAGTTTTTAATTTTAATTTAATTGCTATTATAGAATGTTATTATTTTCTAAACATTTTAAAATTATTTACAAAAACATGTTTGATTCTGTATTAAAAACTATTACGTACAAAAATATGTACAATGGCATTCACAGCCCATTATTTAATTTAAAATATTAAGATATATTAGTTTATTTTTTTCTTCGTTTCTTATCTTTCTTTTCCACGCTTTTCTCTCTCTTTTGATTTTTTTCTTTCTTATTTTCTTTTTTAGTGACTTTCTTTTTCTTACGCCTCTTGTTTCTTTTCTTTTTTTCGTCTTCTGATGATTCTATAATTACAGCAAAAACAAGTTATTAAAATGTACAGAAACATATTAATAAAAACTAAATGACAAACTATAATAATTTTTTACCTGTTTCTGATGAAGAATCTGACGATGAAGATGAGGAAGAACTGCTAGAAGTGCTACTACTACTGCTACTAATACTGTTATTACTTGGTGCTTTTTCTTCTTTGACTTCCACCACAGGTTCAGGTACAGGTTTTGGTCTATTTTTCAAATGCTCTCGCAAGTCATCTCTGAAAAAAAAAAAAAAAAAAAAAAAAAAAAAAAAAAAAAAAAAAAAAACATTAAAATCCAAGACTGATTTTCAAGTATGACGTTATTTCATATATAAAGTACACGATGTTTCTTACGTTAAACCGCCAAGACCAATCGCAGTGAAGAAATTAATTGCAAATCGAGTATTCTTGGGATCGTCTTTGGGAAACAGCCCTGAAAAGGCTTCCTGCAATTCTCTGTAAAATTAGAAACACTTAGTTATTAACAAGAATACGCAAAGAAAATAATATTATTCTAAATTAATTATGAATATAACAAATAACATACTCGTCTTTCAATTTTCCATTCAGTTTTGGAAGTCCCATGTATTCGGACAATTCTTGAAACAATATTTTAATAAAGACTCTACCAGAGCTAGTTGTATCTTCTTCGTTTAATTTAATATTTGACAATACTGCCCACGAAATTGAATCAGTTATTAAAAGATGCGCAAAAAATTTTGCAACGTTGCGCAGTCGATTTGTATCAAGCCGATGTATTGTGTCATAAGAATCTTTAAATATCTGTTCAAATGATGATATATATGTTCGATTGAGTTTACAAAATCGCTAAAAAACAAAAATTTTATTTAGAATACATTTTCTTTAAAAATTTATATAATTAAATTATTTTTACTAACCCCGGCCAATAAACCGTAAAATTTTTCGTAAGTTCTCATTTCTGCACAACAATCTAGAATCATATGACAAAGTTCAAGTTCTTGACCTGGTTTCAGTTGCATTTTCATCAGTTTATGAGCACATTCTTCAAAATTAAGTGAAGAATGTATTGTCAAATAAATTGT
>JAWWEO010000009.1:12044595-12125815 GCA_035582975.1 Ormyrus labotus
GCGATAATAAAGTGTTTAAAAAAAAATTTTTTTTAATATCTCAACTGACTAGAGAGTACCTATAGAGCTACCTTAATACAGAAGCATTACTTGTTTTACTATGTCTTATCTGATTAGAAATTTGATATATAAAACTATTCTAAAAAATTATTGTTCAGCTTAATTTTACAGACGATTTTAAAAACATTTTATATATAATATGAAGCCCTTACTTTAACAAAATACTGAGTATTTGGCAGCTGCCAAATACTTACTTACTAAATAAATAAATAAATACTTACTTAATAAATACTTACTTCGCAAGGATTTATCTACCGAGTTTATATGTGAAATGTTTAATACTGTAAGAACATTACAGATGTGGAACCCGGCTATCGTTATTGCTGCACACTGCGTTATCAAGACGAGTGATTCTGCTACCGATTTAGTTATTCTAATAAGGTTAGTCTCATTGAACTTTGGTATCTCCTCTGGATTTTCGAATTACATGAATTTATAGTTACAAAAAGGAGATATGGAAATTATAAATTGTCTAATGTATGATACTTTTCCTGGCCGTTTCTTCTATTTGTATTTAATATTACCATTAAATTAATACCAAAAATAATAATTTTAATTTGTAATACAATATCTCAAATGAAGCTTTCCAATATAGACTTCCGTGCGATAAACTGGCGTTTTCTCTCGTCGTATCACAAAGTACTGTTCGATATGCGTGTAAAAAATGAATCTCGAAAAAGTGTGATTATCACCCTTGCTTCGCTCGCGCGTTAAACTCACGCTCTTCCGAGAATTAACTTTTCCGTACTTGGATCGAAAAGTACTATTAATATTTTGTTAAAAAATATGTATTGAGTACTCCTTTTTAACTTTCAAATGATTTTTCGTCAAATTTTTCAACTTGATTCTACGTTTGTTCATAAAATCTGATAAGAAACTGATTACAATTAAATATTATGTATAATTATTTACATGATGTAGAACAATGTATATCAAGTGATAAAATAAAAATTTAATTCAAAAAATTAAGTATTAATTATTTAGATAATTATTTGGATAAGATGAGGTATTTGAAATAAAATATTATAAATGCAAGTAATCTTGATAAGCTGGTTTAGAATCACATTTAAAATAATTAATTGCTTATATTATTTACGATGTAAATGCAATCCAATTATGTTTGATAACATATCGACGCCCCGGACGAAAAGTAGCACCGTTCAGTTTTCTGCCGTATACTCTTGTCACAGATTAAATTGAATGAATTGATAACAATAACTTGACGTTCAGTAGCCACAGATGAATGTTACGAGAATCATGGTGCCGTTCAGACGGTAAAGAACTAAGAGCGCTTTCTCGTAGTGTGAAAAAAATTATGTTTTGAAAAGTTTTGAAGACATCAAACGTAAAATGGCCGATAACAAAATGGATCAACACACTCCGCCAAGTAATTATGTTTATTATTATGAAAATATTTGTGAGATAATACTATTACAATTAACAATACCAATTTATTAATAGCGTCTTTAGTTAATATTAATTAATATTCGCTACATAATTCTATTTAAAAAATTATGTAATGTACAGAGTAAATCATCTTATTGTTAGATTTGATAGAATCCGATTATTTCTTTTCATTTAATTTAATCCATTAACCACCGAGAAAATTATCCTTTTTGAGTATAGTCTTCATACCATTATTTTTCACTTATTCTAAATTTAAGTTATTATAATTAAAATTTTCTTTTTAATTTTTAATTTCCTTTGAGTATAGTCTTAAAATCATTATTTTTCACTTACATTTAGAATAATTAAACTTTTTTTTTTAATTTCCATTACATAAAAATAGATAATTTTTAAATCTATTTTTAAGTTCAAAATAACTTATGAGTGCTGAAAAAGCGTTTTTCAAGGAAGTGATGCATTTTACTGTGAATGTCAATGAATCTCTTATTTTTGCAGATAAATTTGGCACCAGGCATGTGCAGGCTGTACTGCTCTTTTTAGGAATCACGATGTCCTATGGACTAAGAGTTTGCATGTCGGTAGCTATTGTTGCAATGAAGAATAAAAAGTCTGCAAATCCTGATTTTCCTGTACGTAAAATTACGTTTGTTATTTTTTTTTATTTCGTTACAATACGTTATTCTAGAATTAATTTAATATAAAAACTTGTTCTCAATAAATCTTAATCTGTTATATTTTATCATCCTAAAGTATTTATCAGACTGAATTTCGCACCATAAATTATATTCTGAAGTATTAAGCATATTCGCAATATCAACATTCCATTCAATGTATTTACTTCGCATGATCTATTACAGTTTAAGATTTATCCCGATTATTTTTTGTTGGAATTTCTGATATCACGAACTAATTAGTTTGTTAAGAATTACGTTTTATACATTGATGGCCTTTCAATTATATAGATAATCAATCTCTGAAGTTGTTGAAAGATTATATTATATTACGTAGTTTATAGTTTTATCTTTCTTTTAAATGTTTTTTTTTAAGATACGAGTAATTACATTTTTCAAAAACTAGTAATATTTCTCAAACTGTAGTTATTCGTCGAAAGAACTATTATGTAAAGATGTATATATTTAAAAACATTTTGTTATTCCACATTATTAGTATTCTTGTGCGTCATCATGATTTTAAATTAATTCATTTTCATAATCAAGATTTTATAACGTTTTATTCATTGATAAGAAAGCGATTAGTTATTAATTCTTTAAAAATACTTTAAAATTTTTCAAATATGTTAACATCTTTTCTGTGTTTAATTTTTTCCTATAAAAAATAATCCTGAAAAAGAAGCAAATGGTATAAAATTATACTAATGTTTCACTTATTTCAGGAATATGATTGGGACAATGAAACAAGCGGAATAATTTTGAGCTCGTTTTTTTGGGGCTACGTAATTACTCAAGTACCAAGTGGCTACCTGGCAAATACAAGACTTAGCGCCCGTAAACTATTGATGTTCGGTGTACTTCTCAGCTCAGTCATTAATTTATTTATGCCTCTTTTGGCTGATTACGGTCCTATACCTGTGATCTGCTGTAGAATTCTGATGGGATTGTGTCAAGGCTCCTTGCTTCCTTGCGTGCAGACATTACTGTCTCGATGGGTTCCTCCATTGGAAAGAGGAAGAATTGGTAAGTTTAGAAAATTTATCTATTTATTTATGTAGTGCGCTTTAAGATGAAAGAGTTAATATATATATATACATATTTTCTTTTGAGTTAAAAAAGTATAAAAATAAAAATTTACGATTTGTTTTCAAATGGAAAAGAAACTCATAAACTTCAGAAGAGTTGACAATGATAAAAATTGTTGAATTTTAGGTTCTTTCGTAATGAATGGATCACAATTTGCAACTGTAATAACGATGCCTATTTCGGGAGCCCTTGCAGTTTCAAGCATTGGTTGGCCAAGCATTTTCTATTTATTTGGTGCATTAGGCATTCTATGGAGTATCGTATTTTATTGGATGAGCGCAGATCATCCATCCTCTCATCCACGAATTTGCCAGAACGAAGTACGTTACATTGAAGGAAGTCTAGGAAAAATAAACAAACCTAATAATTCTATGCAGGTAAGAAAAAAAATATTAATAAAATGTCGCTCTTTTTGCGTGAATCAGTAAATTTGTTTTATACGATGGAATATTAAATATCTTTATATTTAAGGCGCTGAAAGTTCCTTGGAAAGATATACTAACGTCGGTGCCAATGTGGGCTATAGCGATTGCACATTGTGGCCATAATTGGGGTTTTTATACATTACTTACGGAAATGCCTACTTACATGAAAGATATTTTGCAATTTGACACATCAAAGGTTTGTTGTTATATATTTTATTGGAATGAAAGCAGCTATTTTTTAAGATAAGCCAATATACACTCGTCCCTCTCAATGGAGAAGTGTATTGATATCAAAAAAAGAAAAGATACGGACGTTTTTTTACGAAATACATCAATAGCTGGTTTCATTCTATAATGCTTATTTCCATTGGTCATTTTTAAAAATTTTAGTGTACAAAGATTATTTTATTTTAATATTTTCTATATTTTTTGCAGAGTGGGTCCATTTCAGCCCTCCCTTATCTCGGCATGATTTTATTAGCTTTACCTATGAGTTACTTAGCCGACTTTGCCACACGCAAAGGAGTATCAACTGCAATAACGCGTAAAGTTTGCAATACTATAGGAATGTGGGGACCGGGTATGGCCATGGTTGCTTTATGTCTGGTTAAGACCGAAGATCCAACTATTATCGTGGTGATTCTCGTATTAGCAGTTTCCTTCAATTCCGGTATCACTTGCGGATTTCAAATTAACCACATTGATTTAAGTCCCAATTTTGCCGGAACTCTTATGTCAATTACCAATTTTCTGGCGAATGTCGTTGGAATTATTGCACCTTTGGCTTGTGGTGCTATAACCAAAGAGGGGGTAGGTTATCTACTATTGTTTAATAATAATCATCATCCATTAATAAATTTGTGAAAAGAAAATTTTATTTATTTATTTATTTATTTTTCAGACTGATCCTAACAAGTGGACAATTGTTTTTGCAATTACAGCCGCTTTCTACTTTTCAACAAATTTAGTCTTCATCATTTTTGGCAAAGCCGAAATTGTGTGGTGGAATAATCCAGAAGGTGAAGCGAATGTATCGCGATTCCCTCGAGTTTCTGTGATTTCCATAGGCGGTGAACCAACTTCAATGGCAATTCCTGAACCAATATGTGACGAAGAAGACATAAAAACTCCTTGCTAACATTGATGACTTTTTTTTAAGATCTGCTATTAGGATTGAAAAAGTAGTTTCTTCTTATTCAAAATAAGTCTGTAGAAAACGACCGCAAAGTTTTTATTAATATGCTTTGAAGACGTTCCCATGTGTTTAAGCAAATTGCTATTAGTAAACAATAATTTTTTATTGTTTTTATGTTCGAAATTAATATTATTAGGTTAATATTAATTGTTTAGAAAGCAACATTATACATTTTATACTAAAATGTGGTAAAAGAATTCCATCCTAGGTCAAATAAATCTCGTAAAAATGCTAAGCAATTTTTACGAATCATGTACAGATTAATTTCATAAGATTAAATGTAATTTTATTTTTTATAATATAATTATTAATATAATTAATAGAAAGAGCTTTCTCATCTACCTAAAAGATTTTTTTGTAATTTTGAGAATATTTCTTATGTAAAAATATGAAAAAATTGTAGAAATTTATTTTTAATAAATTATAAATTACAATTATACACTTAAATTTATTGCAATCACTCATTATGTCAAAATGCATTGGAATACGATCGAATTAAACCTTCAAGTTTGTGATCGAAATGTTCGAATTTCGAAATCGATGAGCGCGTAAAAAGTCGCGAATGGAAGTTTTCATTGAGAGAGATTACTCACCAGGAGAGTCTCATCACTTTTTTGGATCACGGATTTGGTTCGAATTTTGGGATGTTTTCTAATGTTAAAATATGAAAGAAGCTGCGTGCCTTCGGCTTTTAATTACTGGGAGTAAAAATACTATACAATTAACAGTTGAAAAGTTATATGTGGTTGAACAAAAATCGAACTTTTTAGCTTCTCGGTAAAGGAGCTCGTAACTATTGAAAAAATCGAGCGTTAGCCGAACGCGCGCGGCTTCTTTCATATTTTAACATTAGAAAACATATCCCAAAGTTCGAACAAAATCCGTGATCCAAACAAGTGAGACTGTCCTGGTCAGACCATTTCGTTTCTACTCGAAGTTCGAACATAACGAAATCCAGTCAAAAATCCCGTGCATCTATCGAGTTTAATGATCAACGTCACAAAAGATTACTTATAAACCCTTTAATACCTAAGGTTGTCGGGCTGATTCTGATTAAAATAACTTTATCAATCTTAGGAATTCACACGAATGACTTGACCGCAAGAAACTTGACGATAAGGCAAAGCAATTAAAAATGTTTTCACGGACGTTACTTATGTTTTGATCCTTTAATTTAAAAATGATGTGACAAAGACGTATATTTATATTAGGCTTCACGTACAAACAAAACCATTTTTATTTTCCAATTAAGCTATCTTATTTGCGTGATTTTGCATTATTAGTAAAACCTGGTAAAAATTTTATCTTAAAATCAATTAATTTTTAATTTTGAACTTTATTGGAAAGAGAGTAAACTGGTATCTTCCTTTACATCTTTGCAGGGATTAAAATTTTGTTGGCAAACGAGATGGCAAAAAACAATTGTGCATATAATTGATCTTATCTTTAATAATACAGACGCTTTAACCTACTTTCTTTCTGATAATGAAAGATATACCCATCCATTTTTCCATCTTTACAATATTATTTCTTTAGTTTAGTATTGTTTACAAATTTAACAAAAGTTAAGGAAACGCTTTTTATGTACGTTTTTATTAACGAAATTTTATACTTTCTCTGACACATAGCTTAGAATTAAGTTTCATGCAAATTTAAACATTTTATAACATTATGTATGATAACAAAGAATGACAAAGAATTGCATCGTAAAGATTATATACCCCTTTCATTGATTTTCATTGATGATTGGTTCGGTTTTTTCACAACATTGCACAATTATTACAATTAACATGTTTTGTATGAATGAATTGAATGAATTATGGTAGTGAATTAAGAGATTAAACATATTTAAATAAATAAATCGTATAGGAAAATCTGTATCATCGCGGTAATAAATATTGCAATTAATTTATCCATCCATCGAATCCAAGGAGTCGAAAAGCCCTCAAGTGTTTTTCATTTCACTTCTATCATAATCGCAACAAAGGAGCTAAGATTTATGGCCCTCATCACCAAACAGCCATAAACCTGCAGATAACTCAGCGATTGCAAAACAAATTAAAAATCAATATCTTTCTACGGATGTACTTCAGGTAAGTCACTCTTAAAAGTTCCGACGAAAAATGCCCCCTGAATTCTCGGCCTTCACTGGCCTTGACCCTTTTCCGTACATCAAAACTGCACGTGAACGAGGCGAAGAAGCCTCGAAAATCAGATCCCCGATAGTCCAAGGTGAGACTCGCGACGATTTTTCAGAGAGGAACGTCGCAGTAGACGAGAAAATCGCGGAGCCCATATATTTTAAAAAAGCTCGTAATCGCGGGGAAACCTCAACCGGAGGACCGATAAATGTCCGGCGAAACAGTAAATAATAAGTGTCAGACGTCGAGTTTAAAAATGAGCGCCTCTGCCGCCGCGCGACCGAATCTCGGAAATGCGTGAGGATTCCGCGCACGTCGCGCCTGCTCCTGGTATATAATCGAATTCGCGCGCTCCTCGTTTATCGCAAGGGAAGGAAGCGGCGGCGCGGAGACGCCGAAATTTTTATATGCGTCGTACGCGCGTTGGCCTGCACGCATTAGAGTCGCCATCGTTGAAGGGCTTCTTCGCGTTCGATTTCAATTATTTTACGGCGATTGTCTCGAGGAAATATATTGTTGTTTTGTGTATATTGAGTATCGGAAAAATAAGACATTGAAGCGTTCTTAGAAATGTTACAGCTCGTGGTAAAACGATCAAGGCTAATATCGTAAAAAGACAAACTGGCATTTTAAAGTTTATGCGCGAATCGCTGATGTACGTAAGAGTAAAAGTTATTTTTTTTTTCTTTTGTAAAGACATATTTCAGCTTTGAATTAAGAATTCTTCGACGACTAGCAGTACTCTTGCGTTTAAGAATCGACAATTATGCAGATAATATAAAAATAATTGCCGCTAGTAACTTTTCTTGTTAAACAAATAAAATAACTTTAAGATGTTAAAGCTGAATAAATAATTGAATTGAAAATAAGAATTTCAAGTAAGACGATTATGAAGTTAGTTTCTTTTCTGCAATTATTACTAATTAAAAGACTACATTAACCAAATTTAATAACAAATAAATTAGCGCTGGTTATTTATAACATCAAATTTTAAATTAAATATTCATTAATTAATTAAAATGAATAAATTAAAATAATTTATTTTTAGAAAGTAAGAACTGGAAATGTAGTTTCTCATTATGCTAATTCTTATTCCCTATAATACAAAATATTAGAAATTTTATTATTAAACTTGGCTTAAATACAACAATAGATATTGTTTTACCTTGTTAACTACAGTAACAATTTAGTTAAATTATTAACTGACAATCATAGTTCCGAAATCCATTAACAGGGAACTTCAGTTTGAATAAATTTGTAAATTTCAAAATAACTCATGTCTTTGTTTTTGATAATAAAGCATTTCCTTTGTGCAAGGTAATTGAAACAAAATTTATCGAACGCCATATTTGGTATTTTACGATTGCAAATAGAATTTGAAAATCTTGCCACTTTACATCTTCGAATCTCCAGCTAATGGTTGCCTTGAAGCTCACCGGTCTACTTTATTTACGCTGTCAATTTTCTTGCGATATCAACGGAATGATCAGCAGGATTTATTTGCCAAGTAGATTATATTCTTATGTGAAAAAGAAATTTATAAAACTTGTACAATAAAGGCATAAAATTTAATTAAATCCAATTTGCAACGTCGCTGGTTAAAGTTAATTCTGAATAAAATTTAGCTTATTTTATATTTCCTTTAATATTTTTTAAGAAAGTTATTTAATCTATTTTCTTTTTAGAAAAGAGCACGAGCATTACAAAGGCTGTAGGTATTTCATAAATATTTTGGAATTGATAAAAATATCACACATTGTTGGATGTCATACATAATTTTTCTTTTATGAGATTTGTGTCATTTAATTTCAACATCTTACAATGTATATATATGTATATATATATAGAGAGAGAGAGAGATTAAAAGAATAATCAAACTGCTAATATTAGGCATACTTTTGAAAGTAATGCGTTTATGTTAAATTTACCAGTGCATTTATAATAACCTTGATTATATTCATTAAAGGAACACGAGGTTGAGTTGTTCAATTTCCGATAAAAGTAGAAACTACCGATTCACCCCTGCGATCCGAAAAAAAAATTAGCGCGCAATTCGCTCGTCTACGTTTCCCCGCCGTATTCCGCCAGTATTCCTCCTGTTTTTTTTAAGCCGCTGAAAAGCTCCGCAGTTCCACGAATAAAATTCCGTAGCTTTTTCAATCAATCGATCAACAAGTAGCTGTTTGCGAATTGAACCGCGCGTCCCCCGTCCGCCGCCCGGCGCCTAGACGGCTCGAAAAAGGCGCACAATCGAAAATAGAAATTCGCCGTCATTGATCGATCCAGACGCAGCCGGAATGACAAGAGTCCCACGTGCTCCGCCGTGCGCTCCTATATACAAAAGATCGAATTCGGATACACATCGACAAAAAGGCCCCGCGGCCTGCCGTTAGATCGGCGGCCGATCTCCCCCCGCGGCCCCTCCGCGTGGCTCGCGCTCGACTCGCCGATCGCGCGCGCATAAAAACGAAGGATCCCTGAGTCCGACTCGTTACTCTCCCCGCGCGCGGTTCCGTAAAACACGCAGCAGCAGCGGCAGCAGCGGCAGCAGGCAGGCAGGCGGCGCGAGGCGAAGTGTCTTTGCTATCTCTCGGTGCGAGCGCGAGTCCGTGGCGAGAGAGCGATTCGGCGGGCCGCTGCTCGAGCTCTTTCCCGAGAGAAAGAGAGAGAGACCTGCACCGATTACTTTCTGGTTGAATCGTCGGTGGAGAAGACTGCAAGGATGACGCACACCGTGAGAAGGGTCTCCATCGCGGAGAACATGAAGACTTCCCCGCCGAAGCCGAAAGGTAACGTGTTCGCTTTTGCGCGCCGGAGGGTGAACGCAACTTCTTGGACCGGGGGTGGGAGGGAAACGTGACCGAACTATTTGCGGATGGAAATTTATTTCGGTTTGCGTTATTTATGCATTTGTAAGCTAGTAAAATGACTTAACGACCGCGTGATATGGGGTGATAATAATTAATAACGCGAGGTAAAATTGGCAATCAAATCTTTATTATTAACGGTCCCGGGCATTAAATCCAGCTTCCTCGTGCAAAGATGCCGCATGGAACTCGTTGAAACTCTGTTGTTTGCGTGAATTATAATAATTAGAATGTTAGTCAATACGATCGATTACCGATACAGCAATTGGTTTTAGATAGCAAAATTTTATATTTAGTGTACACGTGGTGATTGCGTTGCGAGAATGATTTAATATCATTCAATATTATTATATAGTTTTAGTCTACCTTACGTAATTTTATTCATTTTTTTACTCTGGTAGTGTCAACCGCAACATCACTGACACAATACTTTTATGTTTAAATTTATTACTCAATTTTTATTGCCTAGGGACTTAGATAATTTATTAGTGCCGATTCTTGTCGAAAATTATTTAATTGAGAAGAAATTTGATTTACCGTTTTATCTGTAAAAGAGATTTGAGATCTTTGATTAATTGGCGTTTGTCTGATTACCTTGAGTTGCTTTAAATTTTTTTTAGAACAATAAATCTTAGGAAGATTCTTATTATTTTTTAAAGAAATGTGCCCGAAGATTGGTGGAACGATATACGTGTTCAATGACATGTTACTTATAATACGCGTAAGAATGAAAAATAATTGTAAGAAATACCTGTAAAAACTATTTATTCGGATCCTTTTTTAAATCAATATGCAGATAGTGTGGATTGAAAAACATTTTAACGAGTAATCACAGAAAAATGAAATATTTAATGAATGACTATTTTTGGAAAAGTACAAAAAAGTATTACAAGTTTATCTCTCTCTGAACTTCTTATCGGCTACGAGAAAATAAAACCATGTTCAGAAAATTACTTTAGTGTAATTGTTTCACTTTACTCACTTTTTACATTCAAAGTTTACTAACGAAAAAATTGTGCAATTATGCGGATATGCCGCAATAAAAACGTAATGCGCAAAACTGATGCGTTTAAAAGAATAATATTTTTATTTGTTTTGCCAATTTTACTCAATAAATTTTTAACCGGTGATTTTTGACTTTCCTTCGACAACGACGAGTGAATGAACTAATTAGATCAGGAAAAGATCCCGCTTTAAAATATTTTTGCAATCGTAAATAAACACATTGAGCTGGACTACTTCGCAAAGCCGTATTAGTCTCTTTGATTATAAACACGACCGTCTTCGTGCTCATGATTGACCACGTGGACAGTTAAGTCACGTTGTGAATGGAAAAACAAAAATTGCGTTATTACGAAACTATATACAAATATTATTTTTTTTTGCATCCTCGAACCGAAATAATGATTTTATGCCGGTTTCAAGGGGGAAGGCTTCCTTTAAATTTCATCTACAAAGGATATTTCAAAAAGTATATCGCAAACGCCGGTAAAAAGAACGATTACTTCGCAAAACCAGAGCCTCCCCTTCAGAACGTAAAGCCGGACCTGAAAAAACGTCGATACCATTATGTCACATCTGCTATCTGCCAATGCGTCAAACAACATTATTACGTCCGATCAACATCACCGGCGAGTTTCGGATCGTTCGACGCTTCCTCGTCCCGGCAGGTGACCGGGCACGAGATCCGTCGTCGATCGATATACGATGGCATGCTTTCGTATCGGGAAAAGGAGCATTTTGTTATCCCCCTCGCGGCGACGGTGTTTATCCGCGCCATCGAGAGATCCGCCAGGGCCGCAGCTGCGCGCCGCGCATAAAAACGCTCTCAGTTCGCGCGCGATATCACACGTACACACGTATTCGCGCGCTTACCAACTTCCTGCCAATCACGTATATATACATATACACATGTATAACGCGGAGGTCGGCAATGAAAAGGCCCGCCGGCCGCTGGAAATGGAAAAGCATGAGCGCGATTGTTATGCGCCTTGTTTATTCCCGGAGTGTCTACGTCGCGAGACGAATAGCCTATGAGAATCGGAAATAGACGCCGTTGAGTCACTTGGAGGTTCGAGCTGGTTTTTGAGGAAGCGGAGGTGCGGAGGTAAAGAGGACGAGATCGGGGAAATGGGTCGACGCAGTGCGAATCGGACGGAGTAATCGACCGCGACTCGCTGACTTTGATATTTCGCCGAGATTATAAATTGAGAATAAGGTGACGCGATGAAATGCCGCTTTCGTTGCGAGGAGTGATAAAAAAAAATTGATAATTGTTTTGCACTAATTGCAAAGGAATGCAATCGTTGACTTATGGAATAGTAGTACTTGTTTGACGAGACGGTAAAAGTATTTGTGTTTTCTTGACATTTTTTTGCTGGACAGTTGTTTTTGTGCGCGTCTAAAGTTCATTTAAACTACTAAGAGATTGCTCTTTGATTTTAATCAATAATGAATAATTAATAATAAGAGATTGCTCTTTGATTTTAATCAATAATGAATAATTAATAATATATAAAAACAAATTAATTTGTCAAGCGCAAATTTACTTTTATCGTTTTTGTAATTACATAAGTTAAATAAATAATCTATTTGTATATGAAATATACATGTGAAATAATCATTCGAAATATTCTTTAGGTTTGTGTTTAAAATTTTTTATATAAGATGTCAATAGAATTCCAGTTATTAATTTATGAATGATAAAAAAATGTAATAGTTTTTTTTATCAAATTTAAATTTAAAAAAACGTAACTAGTCGTTACAAACAAAACTAATATTAGATATTGAAAATTTTAAACTATATAAAAAACGTCTGAATAACTGTAAATAATAAAATTCGGTAAAATATAAATTACATTAAATTTCATATGCTAAAAAATTAAAGAACAAAAAACGTAAATTCTAAAATCGATAACTAATTACTTCGTGATATCGGATCTTAAAAACTTTATCCTTTGAAAACGTTACCGTTTTCCCAACAAAAAATTGAATGTTAATTCAACACTATTCGACTTTAAAGTTATTATTGTAGCTGTAGTTCTTTTGTTTAAAAACTGAATTCTTTAAAACGCAAAGCCATGTTTCCTTTCGCTAAGAAAATCACGCGAAGCCAAAATCCGAGTCCTCCACCTGCCTTCGAGGCGGGCCGATAAGCCGCTCGCGTGTCATCGTCCAACGTCAACGCGAGCGCACGTGATATTATATGCAATTAAATAAACGCTCTCGGAGAAAAATGCCGAGAGAGAGAGAGAGAGCAAGTGCTCATCTCTCTCTCTCCCTCTATTTGTTTTCTCCGCTCGGTTGAAAATGTTATCGATCGTTCGGCATTCCCCGCGTTCTTCACCTGGAAATTAACGCGCGCGCGCGCGCGAGAGAGTGTAAGTCGGTGTTCGCGTGCGAGGAGGTGTTCGGCGCGCTTGACCCATTGGGCACTCGTGCATTCTATTCGATCGCGAGGCCGCCGATCAATGGCGTTCGATGCACGATGGACTTGCAAAAAAGAGCCGGTTAAAAAGAAGAACGGCCGCTATAGGCTTTTGATCGAACGAGATTGAGGGGACTGGGAACGAGGAATTTACTTTTTTTTTTAGTTAGTGCTGGATAAGTGATAAGGCTCGGTTGTGGAATTCGTCATAACTTATATTCAATTAGATTTTAGTTAGGGATCTCGGTAGGCGTTCGCAAAATGTAAGAAGGTGTAAATCACAATGACGCATATTGATTAATTTTCGTACTCAAGAAAATCGCGATCCAATTGAGAATGACAATCGTTCCATCAAAAAAGTGTTATCGCATAAGAAAAGCCATCTTGATAAGCCTCCTTTCGGTATTCCGTACGAAGATAATCTGCAGCGAGAAATTAATGATCGGCCCGCGGATAACTTCTATTAGTTGCGCTGATAAGTTTATAATGTTTGTTCTGACGATTATTCGTGCGGGGTATTACTGATTTTTATTTTTTTTTATCTAAACACATTTTTTCCGGGTTTCTTACACAATCGGCTCGTCGACTTTAAATGCGCAGTGATTGATCCACTTCATTCTATTAATAAAAAAAAGCGC
The DNA here is from genome assembly GCA_035582975.1 of Ormyrus labotus. Taxonomy (NCBI): domain Eukaryota; kingdom Metazoa; phylum Arthropoda; class Insecta; order Hymenoptera; family Ormyridae; genus Ormyrus; species Ormyrus labotus. Next base: position 12,058,513 of record JAWWEO010000009.1, read on the forward strand.
AAGCTCCCATTTTCTTTTAGTAAAATGATACGCGCGGAGGATGCAGACGTTGTTTATCCTACAATTACAGATTGAACGAGAGCAGTTTTTAGACATAGATAAATCTTTCTAAAAAAGAGTCCAGTCAAAGCTAATATACCCTACACGCGTCGAGCGCGCGGAAAATTTTAATCGAACACGTGTTAAAACATTTTGCTTTGGAAAAGATAGCTTCGTAAAAAATGTCGACGTTACTACATGTTAGCTCTAGATTATTAACATCGAAGCCATTTACCCGCGTATAAACATTTCTCGGCGCGATAAGAAATTTGTTATTCCAAAAAAGGCCGCTCATTAAGCGAGTCTGCAAAACATTTTTGCGCGATAACTGTCCGGAGAAAATGAGGGAAATGTCACGATTCGCGACAAAGTAATTGAGAGAAATTACAGAGAACAATGTTTCCTTGCAGCTGCCATCGGATCGCGGCACGTCCAGGCTTTGCTGCTGCTTGGCGGCTTCTTGTGTTGTTATGCCATGAGGGTGTGCATGTCCATCGCAGTCGTTGCTATGGACGATAAGAACACTCCTCAGGTAAGCATTCATGACTTCATTATCACGTACATTTTTGATTGCCCGGAGGAATTAGCTTTCTTTGACACGATGCGAACATTTTTGTTGTTATGTTCTTTTTTCTTTTAATTTTGAATGTTTGCAAGAAGTTGATACAGCAATCGACAATTTTGTTTAAATTATTTCATTACACAATTTTCTCGATAAAGAACGTCAAAACTGCATACAGCAGACCCAACAAGCCATCAGCATTTTCATCAAATTTAACTTTTTACAAAATCAAACAATTGCATCGAAAATGCTTTCACCAGAATGAAGGAATCCATTACATTTCCAAAATCTAAAAGTACCAACGCAATTCTCCCGCTTCCCCAGCACTACGAGTGGGACGAGCAGACGCAGAACCTGATGCTCAGCTCGTTCTTCTGGGGCTACGTGGTGACGCACATCCCCGGCGGAATGGTGGCCCAGAGATGGGGCGCCCAGAGGATGCTGGGCATCGCCGTGGGCCTCTGCGCGATCGCCACCTTCGTCATCCCCGTCTCGGCGCGCTACGGCGGCTACGTGCTCGTCTGCGCGTGCCGCGTCTTCTCCGGGCTCTGCCAGGGCGTCGTGCCGCCGATTCTGCACTCGCTGCTCGCCAAGTGGGTGCCGCTTCAGGAGAGAGGAAGATTCAGTAGGTGTCTCGTGCATTTCGGTGGATTGTCTGATACGATTATTGCGAAAGCTAATATACGGGTTTTTAAAATTACTTGGAAAATTGAAAAAAGCTAGGCTTCATTTGATTTTGAAATTTAATTTATTAATAAACTGCTGTAACTGTCAATTACTTAAATATATTAAGAAGCCAAGTACGTTAATTAGCATCAATTACAAAGTACTACGTAATTTGAAACCGAAGCCGATTAATTTTACCAATCAGCATCACGAAATATTAATTCTCGCAATGTACCTCCGCAAGTCCGCGCTCGCAACGAAGAAATCATCGAGTAACAATCGCATCCAATTTTCCTTCCAGCGACCTTCGTCTACTCGGGCGGCTGGATCGGCAACGTGATCGCCCTGCAGAGCTCCGGCCTCCTGTCGAAAACGAGCATCGGCTGGCCGAGCTGCTTCTACTTCTGGGGCGCCATCTCCCTCGTCTGGGCCGTCGTCTGGCAGTTCCTGGGCAGCGAATCGCCCGCCGAGCACCCCAAGATCCCCGCCGACGAGAAACTCTACATCGAGAGCAGCCTCGGCGTCGTCGAGACCACCGAGGTGAGAGATTCGAGTCTAATTTTTGTCGCGACTCCGCGGCGCAAGAAGCTTCGGAGCTGCTCGAGATTCATTAAAATGAAGGTGCCACGTTTCCCCAAGTTTCTTCTGTGGATTTTCTTGCAAATAATGGCATTGGTGCGGATTCGCGACGATTTCCCAGTTTTTACTGCGGATAATTGTTTACTTACTGAACTTCTTGCTATTTTCTATTAACAGTAAATTTTTGCTTTTGTAAGAGCCGATGAAATGGAGATCGAAGTAAAATGACACGTTAATCTTTACTCTCATTTTTAGCCCATGTCAACCCCGTGGAAATCAATATTGACGTCAATTCCAGTCTGGGCTCTGCTGGTTACTCAGTGCACGCAAGCTTGGGGCTTCTGGATGCTCCTTTCTAAAATACCGTCCTACATGAAGAGCGTACTTAAATACGACATTCAAAGCGTAAGTTTAGTTTGTTTGTAGTTTTTTACGTTTAATAATACTACCATATTAAGTTTTTTTTTCAACTTTAGTAGTTTTAAAATTAATTAAAATTATTCAAAAATTAAGAAAGTTAATGATGTCTTGACAGATAGTATAATTAACATAAAAGACAAATTACAGTTGTCCAATAGATATTTATTTTAAATAAGTAAATAAATATCATTTTATCATATTTTATTAAGCAACTTATAAATGTCTTGGCAATGTGTTTTAAAAATAAAATTGTGGGTAATTTCGACGATAAAATATATTTATAATTAATCTCGTCAAAATTTTACCTTCGCGAGCTTCAATCTTGAACGTACTTACGTAAAATTTATTTACTTACTTGCGCCTCTAATTTATGCGACGTCATACTCTTCGCTTATTATTTATACCACTTAGTTATGTACGGCCTTAATATTACCGAAAGGATTCGCCTTCAGTCCTTGTACGTAATCAAGGTATTGAATCGAGTAAAGCGTGTGCAGCTTCTCAACTTCTCCCAATATTTTTCGTCGTCCGTGAAACGTTCATATGAATTTCGAAGGCGCGATTGACCAGCGTGCTGTGCATTTCAAAGCAGCTTCACCGGCCAAGTCGTCGCCCGCGGTCGAGGACCTCGCGCGTCCAAAAGAGCGTTTTTTTTTTCTTTTTTTATAATCGTTTGCGCTATCCTTTTATTTCTTTTTATCTTTAGATGTTTTTAAGAGGCAATTTACCAATTTCAAATGTGAATTTATTTTTAAGAATTCTTGATAACAAGCTAGAGAATGAAAACAGATGAAATTGAGATCTATTACAAAATTTTTTCAATCTCCAGATAATAAGTTTTTAATTAGGGTCAACGCAAATAAGCTGAAACATTAAAGACCAACTAATCCTTGTTGCAGAACGGTCTGATCTCATCCCTACCATACCTGACTGCTTGGTTGCTGAGTTTCCCAATGAGCTTCACCTCGGACTGGGTCATCCGCACGAACAAGCTGTCCACTCGATCGTCCCGAATGATCTGCAATACCATCGGCGAGATCATGCCGGCTATTGCCCTCGCCGGCCTCGGCTTTGTGGACAGCGAGCAAAAACTTCTGGCCGTCGGTATCCTCGTCGTCGCAGTGGCCAGTAACATTGGCATTTACTGCGGCCACCACGCCAATCACATGGACCTCAGTCCCAACTTCGCCGGGCCGCTTATGGGCTTCACCAACGCCGCGGCGAACATTTGCAGTATTTTGGCGCCGCTCATTCAGGGCGTCATCGTAATTGATGCGGTGAGTTTGTTTGCGATTGCTTTCTCAACGACGTTTGAAGAAAATTAGTCGTTAGAAACGCAAATTTAATTATTCACTTTTACATCAAGTTTCTATAGTCTGTAACAATGATTAAAATGAAACTGAAAAATATAATTATTTTTTTGCAGAGTAATGTATCTCAGTGGAGGAGTATTTTCTTCTTAACAGCAGGAATTTACGTTATTGGAGCTCTTGCTTTCTTGCTATTTGGCTCTGTTAAAGTACAACATTGGAATGATCCAGCATCTAGTAAAAAGAACAGCAGACTCTATGGTTTCCCCGAAGTGCATGTCATTCCTGAATCACTGAAAGATACCAAGAAAGAAGAAAAGATCGAAAGATGAACAAACAATTAATTAAAAAAATAAAATGTACTTGATTGAGCAATCATCTCAACCCCCTTACACTTCAGCAATGTGAATGAGGAAGTGTTACTGTTTATAAATGTAATTTAAGGAGATTATAGGATTAATTTGTGTCAAAGAGTTTTGACACAAACTTGTACAGTATTCGTATAAAACCGTTTATCAAGTTATTGTAAAGTATTATAAGTTTATTATATACTATTTAGAACATATGTTATTTATTGCTTGAGTTGACTCGAGATATCACAAGTATGAATTATTCTATGTACAAAATCTGCTAATTTAAGTATTTAGTGTAAATACGATAAATATAAAACAATCTGCTAGCAGATTTGTTTAAATGACAGTGGTTGCGTTTTTATCAATTTTCTTTTAGCTTCTTTTCCTTTGGTGCCTTATAAGAGTTGAATATTGCCCATAATACATAAGCAGCCCCAGCAAGAGTGACAAATAAAGTTATACATGTTATTTCCAATCTTCGAGATATATTACCAACTGCAATTCGCCAAACAAAATCACCATCACCTTCCTGCAAAATGACATAGTAATGAAGTACTAATATTGAACGTTAAACTTTATATTTTTGGAAGATCAACACTTTGAAAAGGTCTTAATAGTCACACAGAATTAAAGAAAAATATTCACCCATTTGTAGGAAATTTCTCTCCATTTTTTTGAATACTCAGCACAGGGCCAACAAATTTTAAGTTTTGACACTCTGTTATCCTTAAGCCTATCTCTACATCCTATAAGTAACTTTGGCTTGGGCACTGATACATTAACAGGTTCACCTGTTTGTCTAGCAAACTGGTATCGCTGATGAAGTGGAACAGTTAATGTGGTTTTTGTACTTGCCAATCGTGAACAAATGGTAACATTTTGGTAATCTGCTTTCTCAGCAAATGCTTCAACATCTATTTCTCCATCTGAACAAGATATACTCTAGGAAAACAAATGATTATTTATTAATTTTTTGTCTCAAACTACTTGAATAAAGAAATATTTAACTTTATTTACCTTATGAACACGCCTAAGATCTGCAAGTTCATCAACATTTACGTATAAAGATGGTGGCAATTCTAAAAATACTGCTATATGGCAACTTTTATTCTTAAAATTTCCTGTATCTACATAATAATTAAGTATTCTGAAAATAATAAGTAAATTTCAAATTAAAATATTCAATTCACAAGTGTTTAAAGATTATTTTTCAAACAAAATTTCATGACATTTAAGCTATTTTTAAGCATTAACATACGCAGAAGTATCTTTATAATAAGAGTAACATTTTATTTAATTAAATAACATAGTACTTTCAATGGTTATCAGTAATAAAAGAGTTATGCACAATCTAACCTATGAAATCCTTCCCCTTCAATTTCAGACTTAATACTAGCACTTAAGGCAGTGGTTAGAGGCAAAAGACTAAGCAGCAACAACACGTAAAAAGTAATTTCTAAAAAAATAAAAAATGCACTTTTGTTTACAGTCATAATTACAAAAAATTTAACAAAAAAATCACTTTACAACGCTCGAATCATATTTTTGTTTATCTCCGACTTGAACACCGTCTATATACCAATGCTTCACCGCTTGCATGGTCGCTTGACACAGCTGATGTTGCGCAGGGGCTTGCAGAGTACAGCGAAGTAGCAGACTAGCAGAGTGCAGAAATTGACGCTGTTGTAGAATTTCTTAGAAACTGACTGTAGAAAGTCCCTTATAATCCGAAATGGAGAGAAATCGCACATCTACATCATTGGCATTGCTCACGGTTCTGCAGGATCTAAATGACCGCGGCATTCAAAAACAGTTCCTGTTATTAGTTTTAATTTAGGTATTATATTGGACCACTTTCTTCAGCGAGGCAGATGGCGCTCTTATTTCGACCACGCTTTTTCCAGACGAAAATTTTGACACCGGAAAACGAATAAAAAATATAAAAATTTCCTTTTTCTTGAATAACAATCAATTTTAAAATACAATTTTAAGACTTTGCTTGTTTATTAACAATTAAAAATGATGGGCATAGTATCCGCTATTCCTCACGCCCCTTAAAACTCAAAGACGGAGTTCAGTACGAATCGCTAACGGGATCCCTGGTCAAATCTTTCTATTCGGACCAGTCTTTTTTCAAAAAGACCGACCCCTCTATCCCCAATGTAGCGACTTGTTCGCTCGGCCGGCCGGTCGAAAAAAATAGCGCCTAAGGTATGCGCCTAGAAACTACCCGTACGCGCAAGCAAAGTGAAAACGAGAAGGGAATCTCCGATAGCCCCGTGTGTGGTGCTCCTCTCTTTCTCGCTCTGTTCTGTTTCTTCGTCTCTCTCTCTCTCTCTCTCTCTTTCTCTCTCTCGACTACATTGTCCCTGGGACCCGAAAATAGCCGCGCAGTCGCTCGGCCCCAGAAGTCGCGGAAAGGAGGCAACAGTCAAGGAGAGAAAAGGAAAAGGCGATGAGCGAGAGAGAAAGAGAGAGAGGCGCTCGCTCGAATGGAGAAAGAGCCGTCATGGGAAAGTCTCGTGGAAACGGGAATCGTTTTTCGCTTCGGGCTGATGGATACTTTTTTAAGAATTCGACGAAAACTGCATGCACATATCGACGCTGCCGAGGAACGATGAAATGAATATTATTTTGCGTTTTTGTTTTCTGTGTAATTTTTGCGACCGCTAAAGAATGCTGAAATTGAAAAAATGTTTATTAGATTCCAAGATATTTCTGTCTGGATGTTTGTAGCGCGACTAAGTTTCAGCCGTTGCTAAAAATTTCTGTTGGAAATAAAAGCCATTGGTGATACTTAAAGTAGACTCAACTTCTTTGATTTATGAAAATTTTTAAGATTTTTAATTAATTAATATTGTTCCTCTAAAACAACGTAAAATTTAAAAGGAAGATTTATAAATCAACTATATTATATCATTAATGTATAAGGATTTAAGTTTTGGTAAAACAATTATTTACTGCATTTACTGAAGAAACACTTTTTGAAATAATTTTTTTAATTTATTCTCAATTTTCTGCTTATTTTTATATAATTAGACGGCATTACATATACAGTACACATATACTCATTTTAAGAAGAAATATCTAATTTCGTTTGCCTTTATATTAAAAATAGATAAGGTTTTCTTGTCTCTCAACTGTATTTGTGACACTTTTCCTTCGAATGTTATGTAAAATTTGGACCCATGACTAAATTTTTATGTTTACTACACATTCTATTTTTGTAATACGATCTTACAACTGCAATCATAAAAGACTAAAATACGACACAATTAATTCGAAGAGATTTTTCAAATTTATTCAATTTTCCAAAGCCGCGGCAATTAATTTTCTTAGTTCAACGAAAGAATACATCTACAATTCAAATATCATTTTAATGCACTTTAACGATGGCACAACTTGTCAAGCTCGCAACGTGTGATGTCCTTAATAATTCATAATTAAAACGGCAAGTTAACCGTTACCGTTCTATCTTCATCATTACGTTCCGGAAATTCTTCTGCAGACTAAGTCCGAGCTTAGCTTTTCACCTCAGCCGGGGCTTATTCTTACATAATGCGACTCTTGAGTTCTTGCGCGCTCTGGTGTTGCACGTGAGTATCGACGTGTTGCCGCCCGGAAGTTGTGCACTTGCGGGCAGGAAGTGCAACGTTTTGGTAAATAAAAGATATTGTCGCAGCTGAGAATTATTATTTTTGCCGAAAATCTCGGGAGCTTATTTACGCGGTTTTATTATTTGTAAGAAGTATGCCAAAAGCTAATGTACTACTTGCAGTATAAACATTAACGTGCAATATTGTTTTAATTATAAATAATTTTCGACTCGTCATTGGGCTTAACTTTCAGAATTTTTTTTACAACAATGTTATTGCGCTTTTTACATAATATAATAAAAGTGTACTATATCATCGAAATTTTCTTCAATCTTCCCTCTATTTTCACATTCCCGATATTCACCGATAAACAAAAATAAATCGCAAAACCCGCGGCGCGACTCGCTCCTGCCGGACATTCCTCGACCCGCCGAAGCCCACAAGCTCCTCTCTGTACTTCTCAAGTCCAGCGTAAGAACCGAAACGCGCTGCACCTCGCGCACGCAAAGAGGAAGTGCCGCTTCGATTGGCGAGCGCTCGCGGAATATATATGCATAGCAGAAGAGCGTCCGCCGGCTAATCGAGCACTTAATGGATCAATTTCTCTTCCGATGCGCGGACTATTTTTGGAGGCTCGCCGCGGATTTGGGATGTGGCGAGGAGGAAGTCGTCGGGGTCCTAATGGTTCCGGTCTGCTTCCGAGCGTTGCACTTGGATCGCCGATCTCGACTTCGCCTCGCCGGCTGTCCAACTTTTTTTGTCTTCGACTCTATATTCGATGCGATATCGCAAATATTATATTCTTTGCGGGACTCTTTTAATGGTTCGCGCGAACAATAAAGCTTTCGGCGAATGCTCGAAAGTTTTATTTATGCGCGTTAAGCTCTTTGTGCAATGGAAATTGTGCGGCAACAATTTAATTGGGATTTAATTTTGAAAAACAATTGTTTCGCCGACGTTGAGTTGTGTAAAACATGGAAGGACATTAATTTGTGAAGGAAATATTTAATTGTCAAAAAAACGTGCGTTGGACGCAAGTACTTTTCTCAATTTGAAAAAGAGAGACATTACTCATAAACTCGTTATAAGACTGCCAGTTTCTGGTGTAAAGGATTCTTTAATTGATGTAAATTTAAAATACATGTTTCAATCTTATCGGAAAATAAAATTAAAATTCGGAAAATATTTGTGACTTTTCAACTATACAAAAATATTTCCAGATATCATTTTTTATTTTTGTCATTACCTCTTTTACAATCTAAATATGGATTAAAGCAACCTTTTCAAGAAAACCACACTAAGATATACATAAAAGCTCCTAAAAAAAACCAATCAAATCTGTCCAGCCTATAAAAAAAAGTTCGAGTTTCTCACCGAAACTGCTCTTCCTCGTAAAACTCGCAGTCGAATATCATCGGCCGCGATCATTATTTCCGTTTGGCCATTCATACGCGGGATGATTGAAATTCTTTTGAAACCCGACACGAATGTTTGGACTAGATGCAAGAATCGCGCGATTCTCGAAGATCGGCCGGCTAGCAGCTGCCTGCGCTCGCGCCCAAAAGCTCCCCCTCTCTCTCTCTCTCTCATTCGCGGCTTGGCAGTATAAAGAAATCATCAACAATCCCGAATTTTGCTCCCGGTTTCCCTTAGCGGGTTTCTGGTACGTGCCAGAAAGTGGCTTCCTTCTCTCGGTGCGCGTCCCAAATATTTGCGCGAGTTAAAAATATGATTTGCGCGAGCGGCCGCGGCGCTCCGCATACGTATATACATGTATATATATGTGTGCGCTCGATTTTTATCTCGAAAAAAAACGTTATTCAACGCGACTGCTTTTATAATAGCCGGTGTATATAATATCGGCTGCGCTGCTCCCTCGGCGAGTCATTCGAATTTTTCGGCGCGTGTCGCCGCGCGATGGAATAAGAGGTTTATAAATGGAACCTTTACTTTAGTTGACGTTTAAAGCCATTAAAATAAAGCCACGATAAATTTCTTTATTCGCGAAAAGCGATTTGAAATAATACGCCCACCGCGCTAAATATATTTTAAGAGGAAAAATAGCATCTAGTTCAATGTCACCTTTAGTTTACTTTGCCGTGTACACGATGAAATATAATTCTTATTGTTATAATACGTTTGCAGCTGCTCGGTTCGAGAAATATGATTCCAATTGCTTGATGGATTTGCTAATGATATAAAGCGAGGGTGATTTATTATTTTTAATCTGAAACTCGGATTCGGATTTTAAAAATAAAATATCAATTACAATGTGCACTGCAATGTAGTTTATTGCATTATTAACGAGAGCCAAATACGAAATTAGCTTTATCATACTTAATTTGACGAAAGATGACTTTATATTTGTTTGCGAGATTCTTAATGAGTTAAAGTCTGCTCAAAATTTTAGATATTCTATAATTAGAGGATGTTAAAAATAAGAGACGTAGAAGTTGTAAAGAATTCAATCGTAAAAAAAAAATTCTGCAATCAATGAAAAAATATAAAACACTTGGAAAATTTTGACATTGATTCCACAAGTCATTCGTCTTAATCCCTACTATTGTTTTAATTAAACGTAATATTTGCATAAGCTTACGTTTTCATTCTGCGTTTAAATTCGATTACTTTTACGCCCTGTATAAAAGATTGCACAATCATATTCTTGTGGATCGGAAGATGTTTCAAATTCCTCTCGATCGTTATTCGCAACGTAATTATTATAATTTAGAAACTAACATTAAATCAAACGAAATTTTAATCTCCGACATAATTTTAAATTACATTCTAACAATAATTTTTCCGAAAATTATATTTTACGTCGAAACTATTCTAGATATTAGTCAACGTATTACAACGAGCATTTTTAACATGCCCAATCTAAAAGCCACCTTGATCATTCCTTTACCACCTATTCACCTGCCAGAAAAATCCACGTAAACCTGCAACTATTCGCAGCCGGTGGGGGGACATCTCGAACGATCTCCGCATATAGACAAATTCGTCGTAGGAACGTAAGTAAGAGCGTGTGCTTTGCTTCCCATTCGCGATACATATGCTTCGCTCTCAAGGCTAATACTTTAGCCGGTGCTCGCAACGAGGAAGGAAAAATCTAGCGGCTTCTCGAATCGCGCTCTCAGCTGACGCGCGCGCGACAGTGGGTCGCGGGTTGAAAATGGGCGCGCGCGCCGCATGCCGGACAGCGCCGCATCCGAGACGAGATCCGCGGCGCGCCGCAAGTATAAGCGCCGCAACTGGGTCGGCGCCCCTTCCCCCTCTCTGTCTCTCGCTCTCTTCTCGTAATGCAACACCGTCTCTCATTGTCGCCCCGCAGCTCCTCGAGTCGTCGACTTGTTCTGCTTCTTCTTCTTCTTCTTCCTGCGCTTTATCTTCTTCTGCTTCTGCTTCGACTTCGGAGTCGCCTTTTGATTTCCCTTTGTAGCGCCGCCAAATCGACGGGTCTGTACCTTCGAGCGCCAAGCGCCTATCCTTAGTTTTAGTGGACGGTCTGACTTAAGATCTTTCTTATGCTGATATTTGTCTGCCGACTATTAATCGTCGATCGATGTATGTATGCACTGGGAGCTCGGTCCGTGTATACTTTGGTTATTTGTCGCAGGAGGCTGAGAATCGAACGGTGCGACGAAGATTAATGTAATTGTTCTTCATGACGTTGACAGGGTTCGAGCTAATATCGATTATGGAATGTTAAACTCTGAACGCAGAACGAGATAAGCTGTTTTAAAAGGCATTTTTATTCGAAATGTTGTTTTATGTAAAGACTATTTTAAGATCTGGCATTCTTTTTAACGAAGTACATAAATTTCAATTGCTTTATTTTATTACATACTTCTGTTTCGTCACTTTCTCAAAAGTAAGCAGAAGCTTTGATACATTTGTAATTTTTAAATGATTCGAGCAAGCAAACGATAACAAAAAAAATGTTAATACTTCACGCTGCCTCGTGAATACAGTCTGTAACTTCCGAACGTTTTAAAATACCAACGCAATAAATCATTGAACGAAACTTTATTTAATTCTCAAATTGTATTCCAATTTACCTCCATTTCAGAGACTCAAATACGTATTATTTATAAAACTCAAGTAAATTTTTTCTGATTTAACGGCTCTCAAACTGAAAATGCGTAAAAATGACTTTTTATTTTACGCGGACAAAATACGTAAAATAAATTTTCCGCGGTACGTGTTACACTTGTAGATCATAAAACTTGGCACATTTCGATACGTGTTTAAACGCCAATCGCGAAGGATATATGGCAATGTAAATATATCTTCATAGAAATTTCGCGACTATCTTCGTCGATTCAATATTTTTATCACGAATCGGTTAAATCAACCATTGATTAATTGCCGCTGCTCTAAAACCCATCGGCATACCATTTTCTATTTCAGCGCGGATAATATAAATCACTACAATATTTCAAATAATAAAATATGAAATAAGCACGTACTCCTATAAACTACATCAATAAAAATCGCTCAACATCGCACCGACTGCGACATTCCTCGCAATCCTCCGAGCCCACCGGCGGTCGGTTTTCATTAAAACCGAGCGAAATCGCCTTATAGCAGCGCGAAACAATTGCCAGCCGCGGCACTATAAAAAGGCCGTCGTCGTCGTCGAAAATTCCTTCTCGCTCGCGGGGATTAATGTTTTTCTAAATTCGCTTGGCAAGCAGCCTCGGGGCGGGCCCCGAGAATATGACGGCGACGGCGCACAGCAGCAGCAGCCGCGCGGCACCCGGAAGCGGCATCAGCGCGCAGCGGAGCTGCTTCTCCGTCCTCGTATCATCGCCGCGCGCGATCCAAATCGCGCTCGACGGCTCGACATCGGCCCGTGTAATAGTCCCCCGCGGGGGGGAGCCGCCTCCTCGGGCCATCGCCTTTTATCAGCCGCGGCTCTCGGAGCTGCGACGAGGAGGCGACGGGGATCGCGACGGAGAGAATTCTAAATAAGTCGTATAGCCGCGGAGTGCTTCGGCTGAGGATCGGAGGCTGCGGCTCGTTGAGTGATTTGATTGCTGCGCTTGGAAAATAGAGCGCTTTCGGATTCTCGCGAGACTTCGCTTTTTCGAGGGAAAGTATGCAAAATGTCCGAACGGTTGTGTGAGAGAGAGAGGCTCTTTGCTTTTTATTTTGAGTGAAAGTTTTTCAAAAATATTTTTTTACAGCAGTGGTTTTATAACCGCGCGATTTATAGAGATGTTGTTAAAAAGCGTATGTAGCCTAATTTTTCAACGACTTTTAAAAATGAAAGGTCAATCCTGACGAAATGTCCTTGAATTGTCTTAGATTTACATGTTGATACTTTCCAATATACCATTTCCTTTTGTTCTACGGGTCACTTAACATATGACACATCGCGCACTTTACTAATACCTGCCCAGCTTAAAAGGAAGGATCGACTTCGAACATGGCAGAAAAATGAATTGCGCAAAAATCAAAGTAACCGAGGAACTGGCCCGTAATCGAGTATACCCAATTAGCTTGCAATCGTCGAGGCGTAAAAATTGTGCAACCCCCCGCACACATTCTTCGAGTAAACAAGATGTGAATCACTACAATTGCCAATACTTATATTTTTAGACGCAAGCCGCCCGATATCTCCGATTTCACGAAATGATTTTTTTTTCTTTTTAATTCGCTCGTACGTATATACGCGTTCCACCGGTTTGCCAAAGCTTTTTTAAGTTTTCGGTCTTTTGAAACTGGCCTTTAAATACTAGAATTTATACCGAGCTTGACTGCTGTCTTTTCAAATATTAGGTTTAATAAAATTTTATTGGTATATATTCTTCGCTATGCGCAGAATTTTTACATCGCAGGTCGAATAACGAAAGTAACAAAAGTTGCTGCCTTAATTTTCACATAAAACGTATTTTCCGTAATCCTGTTATACCTATTGAGTAAAAAACCTTGTCAATTTTCAATATGCAACAGCAACCATTTCACTAGTATACCCTCGCCACAGAAAATTCGACTCCCCAAAATTTTCCTCTTCAACAGCCGCTCACAGACGACAAGTCTTAAGCTCGCATTTCCCGGAGCCCAGCGTATATAAATTGGAGCATCGGCATTCCAGGCTCCGTCGAAATAGCTTTTCTCTCTCTCTCTCTCTCTCTCTCTCTCCCTCTCTCCTTCTGACTCTCGCAAGTGCGCCGATAATTAAAGGGACGTAGGTAGGCGCGTACATCGCGGGCACATGTGCCCCCGGTATATAAATCCGGGGGAACCGGGAGGGAAAAACATGCGGGAAAAGCCGCGCTCGGCGCGGCCAAAATCTCGGCGTGAGTCAAGCCTCAAGGCTCGCGGCGCTAGAAGCCGCGAGGCGCGTATATCGCTTTGGGTCGCCGTTGGCCCGGTTTATCTCCGTCCGATCCGAAAATAATCTCTAGATACGAGCCGAGCTCTCTCTCTCTCTCTCTCTCGTTCCGCTGAGGTTCGTGAGGCGGCAGCTAAGCCGGCTCACCTTGCGCCCGAGAGATGTAGATGTAGCTTCGGCGGTATATATACGTGCTTTTCTCGCGCTGCGTCCGCTGACATTTTGCGAGGGGTCAGCAATTCTCGCTCCTTCGGGGGGGATTGAATTTCATAGCAGCTGATCTGACTCTTTGGCGGTTGGGGGAGAGGTTTTTTAGAAAGTGTATTAGTAAATTATCAGGGGCATAAATGTGGTTTTTAAACATTATTTTAAAAAGAAATTTTTCGCGTGAAACCCTCGTTAACGAAAGCTTTCACTTTTTTAATGAGAGAACGAGTTTATTTAAATAAAAAAATTATTTTTATTCTTGGTAGTTCTGTCTGCGCCGCTTTAAAAAAAAAGAAGAAGGTAGCCCTCAAAAATACACTCGCATTGGAAGAGTTCCGATGTGGACGAGGCATAATTTTCCGAGTGTAAAAATAAAAGGCGCGACGAGTTGAAGTTAAATGAGGAATACGGCGGCGCGCGTCTATTGGAAAACGAAGCTTTTGCTACTATACATATATTATGTGTGAATACACGAAAGCTGACAATCTTATTATGCTTTATGAATCATGCAGGCGTCTTGCAACGCATCATTACGAAGCTTACCTAACGAGAGTACGTTTACCTTTCTTAGAAACTTTTGTAAATACAATGAAATTATGAAAATTGATACGTGTTCCATTATTTTTCGTGCGTCAATTGAGAGATCATTTAATACATACGTAAGTCACAATGAGAATTATCGTACATACCACAATCATCAAAACGATTAAAAAAAAAAAAAAAGAACATGTAAAACGTTTCCTTCAGCAAAAAGCAAAAGGCCAAAAATCTCGCTCCCATCTCGATCGCATTCAAGGATTTTGGCTAAGCAGCCTCCTCGCGTCCGCCGAGCCTCGGATGAATGAGCCGGTGCTTACGCGCGCATTAATTTCGATAGCGCGCTCGCTCGAGAGGCTACCACCGCATCGCGACGACGTGTGGTAAACGCAGGCAGCTGCACGCGCGCCGGAGCCGCTCGCGCGGAACGCCCGAGTATTTTTCACTCCCGCGAGGAGAGGCTTCTTGGACGCGCGGTGATTTAGCGACCTCCGCGGTCTCTTGCCTCCGCGGATTCCCGCAGAGCCTTTATACCTCTGCCTTGATAATTATTAAAGCTGTTTTAATTGCTCGCGTTGGA
The DNA here is from genome assembly GCA_035582975.1 of Ormyrus labotus. Lineage (NCBI taxonomy): Eukaryota > Metazoa > Arthropoda > Insecta > Hymenoptera > Ormyridae > Ormyrus > Ormyrus labotus. The sequence continues at coordinate 12,073,705 of JAWWEO010000009.1, forward strand.
ATTAAGCTCGATCGATTCGGGCCGCGGTTGGAAAATGTTGCTGAAAACGCGGACGGTGCAAAGATTTTAGTTATTGGATTTTAGCGGCGATAAATATTTCGGCTTGGATACGCGATGGGATAAATTGTTCTGCGCTAACGAAGTAATGAGTTTTTGAAAATTTAAAATAGATTATTCTATACTCGGGGCTGATAAACGTGCAGAGAACGGTGTGAATATTAATTGGAGTGAGATGCCGCTAAAATAATTATTTTAAAAGCAGTCGGGTATTTATTTATATGCGTATCCATGAATTTGATGGGCCTCGCGAGACCTAAAATTCGACGTAGAGATAGAGATTCGCGAAAAGCTCGTAAGTTTCGTGCGATTTACGAGCAGAATTATGAGTACGGCATTTCCGTCATCAAAATAATCCGTCAAATACCAGCTGAAAATTTGAATATTTTAAAAATCATTTCGACTCAAATAACGTTATAAGTGTATAATTAAAATCTGGTAATGAATGAAATTAAAGTATAAGATAAAATAAATGTTATTTAATTGAAAAAAAAAACCAGCCACTCGTCGAAGCCGCACGACAATTTTTTTTTAAGTGCTGTTATTTTAAGAGTCGCCCGACTTCATAAAGCATTTTTCAAACGAAAGCTCGTCACGTTAACGTTCCGACTTATCGTCGCCCTTACACTCAAGTTGAAAATATCTATAAATGCAAACCTCTCGGATATTTTTGTCCTGACCCTCTTACTTTCCAATTCCGCTTTTTACCAAAAAAAGCTACTGCAACTTTTCGATATTATTTATACATTTTTAAACAGAGTAAATATTAATATTAAATGAAAAATTATTAATTATTACCAAGGGTATATTACAATGATAAAGTGTAGAATTTTTAAACCCTCGCTAAAAACTGCACTCCTAAACATCAATTAACTTATTAGAACGTTGCGTTTCGATTCCTTGTCAACAATGTCAAGACGATCGTTAATCTGTCGTCGACGTAAACAAGTCCCTTAATTACGTGCAGCCGCAGTGCGCACGGATTCTTCGTTGGTGAACCGATCGTCGACTCATAAAGATCGTCAGGGGGAAACTCCCACGTCTCGTCGGTTCGATCAACGATCATTGGCCGCTGATTCGTCTGTCAATCGTATGACACGGTATGCAAATCTTCCTATAGGTTACGGTACTTGGTACTTCTGGCCGAAGGCGTGTCTTTGCTTGGGTGAGGTGTACAAGCACATTTAGAGCGTCAAATGATGCAACTGATTGCACGTCGGTGAGTCATTAAGGTAGATTTGTTTTTATCGCGCGTATTGAATACGTATGAAAGTCGAGGGAATTGTTTCTGATGGTTTTTTGGACTTTAATTGGAAAATTTAACTTTCCGAATATGATTTGATATTCAAGAATTACAATTTTGTTAATAATCTTCAATTTTTACATTTACGTCGAGCTTTTAAGAATAAATGCTTCAGTTAAGCTTCTATATTAATGTCATAATGCAATCCCCGGCGATTTGAACTCATTTTCAGCTGGTCATATTTTAATTATTACAAATTTAAGTTATTAATTTTATGAAGCTAAATTTATAATGACAGCATTACTATAACTATATTTGGAAGGGCAATAATAATTTAGAAAAAGTCGAAAAAATTCGTGATTAAATAGAGATTCTTACGAATTTAAATAGAAGTCGTCGACCTGCTGATATTCTATTTTTATTAAAAAGTGAAAACACGGTGGAATTTAAATATAAGGAAAACCTAAAATTTATTGTGAAAAACTTCCCTTAAAAATTACAATAATTGTCAATTATTTTCATTTTTGCAAACATCTTCCACGGAAATTTCTCATTTAACTTAACGAATACATTCCGTCACAGTCAATATAAAAGTGCACGTTCCTTTCCAATATTAAGTAGCAACTCGACATTCACCATTTAACTATCTCCTCCTAAAATTTACTAAAGCATAAGCAAGCTACCTTAGCGGGTGACCTTCAACAAAATCTTTCTCTCCGAAGGAATTCCCTCACAGCTTTTTCGAAGAGAGAGCCTTAAGAAACAAACTATCCCTCAGACGCGGTCCCGCTCAAAAGCCGCAGTTCAAAGAGAGGAAAACGGAGCAGGCAGCCGGTACGATGGAGCTTAGCGTGACGTAGTCGTTTAGGGTCCGCGTCCCATCCCTTGTTGCCGCTCGCCTCGCTCGCTCGGAAAGCTCAATAAGCGTCGGGACGCGGCATCCGCCCGCGTCAGAATCCCAATTTACCGGGGCGTTGCGCAACGCCTCTCTATTTCCGTGGCCGCACGATCTTTCCCCTCCCGCGCTTCTCTCTCTCTCACTCTCTTTCTCTTTCTCTCGGCTGCTGCGCTCGCGATTCAGTATATCCGCCACTTGTGATGGTACCCCTCTTGCCTCTGTCAGTCTTGCGACTGAATTTTAGCGCCTTTGCGCGAGCTCCGCTAACCAGCAGTCCCCGGTTCGAATGATTTAGTAAGATGCAGATGCGCACCGCCGCCTCTCGCCTGATACGAGATGGCTGCTATGAATTTCGTTAGCGCGGCTAAAGTTGAATGCACCTGAGGCGGAGAATATAAATGATTTTTTAGGAATCGAACGAAAAAAGTTGACTCGGTAACGGATATATTTCGGTTTTAATTTTGTAGCGTCGTTGGATGCAGAATGGAAATTATGACATTTCTTGTTCTCGCGGTTCGCCTGTAACAGGTTAAGAGCATTGTGAGTCACCCAGGGTGACTAATAAAATTTGAGTCTCTGTTACAGAATCGCAGCTTGAAATACGGACGTCAAATCTGAGCCAAATTTCAAAAAACTCTAAACCAATTTCAATATTTTATCTCTCCTTTGATACCTTTCGGCTGAAGATATTTCTTGTCGAAAATAAGTAAATAATTGAGGTGCACATTCTGGATATATCCAATTTTCATGATTTTCAATTATGGGGGCATTAAAACGAAATTAACAAATAGACCTATTTATCTTCTTTATGTTATTACAAAGGATGAGCAGAACGCCCGGTTAAATTCGAAATCTGTTCCAGCGCGATGATGCATACCTTCGGGCAGCGGCCAAAACGCCAGACCGTTTGTCGTGTCAGAAATCTTCTCCATCCAGCTTATATACTCGCACGGATTTAGCTCCGTCCGCGGCTTTCCTCTTTTTTTTTTGTTCTTTTTGCGCGACTAAAAATCACCAGCCGGCGGCTGACACGATTCCGCGGAGTGCTGACGAGGCCGCGGTTGCTCGTAAATGCAGCTGTCGCGCATCTTTTGACGGAGGACTGGACAAGTAAGCAAAGCACGTTTTTAGAAAGTGCATTAATATATGCGGAAATTGAAGGTGGCGTTTTAATGGGGTTTCGGGAAAGTTGCGGTGGTGGATTGTTCGGAATGAAATGGATTATTTTGCGTTCGGTAATGAAGCTGCATGTTCATTTTTTACTACTTGCTGATGTCAAAGTCTTTATTCGATTAAACAATAACAAGGGCATTTATTAAAATTTGAAGAAAAGTTAAGAAAACAACGCGATCTTAAAGGTCTTATGTTACGTTTTATTGAGTCATTTCGTTGAAAGCTCGTAAATATTTGACTCTCCACCTACTTTTTTGCATTCCATTCGCCACGTAGTAAAGAAGCTATTTTCTGTTCGCCAATTAGTATGCTAAGAAAAAGCATTCATTTTCAAACGTTACGTAAATCTATAACACAACTTTTTTGTTAAATAATATTATGTTTTATTTCAACAATAACATCGTTTATTTATTAGTTAAAACTTTCGAAATGGTAAATGTGTATATTACAATTAAGTAATCTCAAGTAAGCGTGTTTTACTTTCACATAATTTTGTCAGGAAGAAAAAGTCTATGTAATAACCCACACGGAGAAAAATACCTCATAACAAATTAGTATAGTCTATCCTAATCGAAGGACAAACTTGCACTATCCCGAAAAATTACTATAATATATATCAAATTTTAAAAGTAAAATTTGATAGAACTATATTAATTTTTACCAGAGTTCTATCAAATTTTAGTATATTTTATAGTAATTTTTCTAGATAGTGCAAGTTTGTCCTTCGATTAGGATAGACTATACTAATTTTTAATGAGGTGTTTTTCTCCGTGCAAAAATGCATAAACCCTCTTCTTATACCCCACCCGAAAGAAATAGTAAAATTGTTTGCACCCCCTATATCAAGACACTTTCAATATTTACCAGTCGACATTACAACTCGTCGAAAGCCCAGCAAGCCGCTTCAGGCCCCCCAAAAAGACCGATTTCCGTATAAAACTCGAAATCCAAAAATAGAGAATCGAATTCGCGTCGTGACGCATATCATCGGCCCGCGGCGGGCGCGCGAGCATTCATCTAAATCAGTCGATATAAAAGATGCAGCGTCGCTCGGCAGGGCTTCTCGTCTCCCGCGAAAATAGAAAATTGATCTTGGAATGACGGATATCTGCGCGAGTCAATGGTCTAATTTCGAGCACCGGCACGCACTCAGGGTCTCGCGGAAATGTACCGCGGCCGGAGACGCCACCACCCCCGCTGTTGCACATCGCCGCGACGCCCCGAGAGCAGATATTCGACTGTCTATAAAGATTTAAGGAGCTGGAAGCATTCCAAATGGCGCCGCGACCTTCGCGAGTTGACGACTGTCAAAGGCGCACCGATTGTTGACGCGGATCGCGACTCGGCCGGTACTTGCGGCGGTGGTTGAATTGAAAATCTGGAATTTGAGTGGGTTGTTAATGATGAGTACTTGGAAGTTGAAGTTTGATAGAATTAACTATTGATCAATTCTATTTATTGTGAATGGTATTTTGAATTAGGATAATAATTTGCGTAAACCGGTATAAGATGAAAAAGCCAAGAATTAATCTCTGTTTGAAGTATCTCTGTTCGAATAGACTTGAAGACTTGAAGTAAAATCATTCGTTATTCATTAAAGTTGAAATTAAATAGGCATAATGACTGTTAGATATGCTGTACTAAAGCGGCACAATTCATTTAACCGATTGAAACAGCGTTCAATAAATTCATATAAATTTGTATAAAATTGTAAAGTACAAGTACTGCGTTAATGGATAAGCACTAGAATTTTGAAAATTAAAAATATTGACATTTGCATATTAATTCAGTTGGATTTAATGATAGTGAAAATTGTTTTAAAAGTCAAGTTTACTTGAGAATGGTATGATATTAATTTTTATAATCTACAGTTAACTTGACAGTAAATGAAGCACATGTGTTTTGAAAACGATCGCAACTAATATGTAGACAGAAAACATTAAACAATTTACTTATACATATTAAATCTATTAGTTTATCAAAAAACACGGAAAATGTAATAAAAGCATATTACAGCACTTAAATTTTTTAAACAATTCAACCCCAGTCACTAATCACTAACGCACAACATAAACTATCAAAGTTCCAGAAAACGCGTTTACTGTCCGTTCGTTTACTTTCATTTCGTCCAAGACACCTCTAACAAAAGCAAAGCGCAGTGCACCATTGTGAAGAGCCTCGACAACGTCAGGTGGCGGAACACAGTGATGAGTGCGTATATTTGCTCAGGCGCGCGCGAGCTTATCTCTCTCTCTCTCTCCCTCTCGGGGAAGCCTCCCAGTCCAGTCGAGTAAACCCGCTCCGTTTGTCCAAGCGTACTGCGCGCATTCCGAGGAGGCGATTTCAAGGTCGCCCAGATATTTCCAGATCGCGGCCGCGGCGCGCGCTAACGGAGCTGACTTCTGGCAAATCGCTCGCGGCGCCGCGGAATCTTCCAATCGAAGTTTGCTCGTTTGTCGTCGACGGTGCATTCTCCCCTCTCCCCTGCCCCCCTCCTTCTCGCGCTCTTCCGCGGGCTCTCGTTTCTCGTGGTAACCTTTACCTAGTGCTCGGCTTCGAGGCGAGAGATTACGCCACCTGTCTGAGGAGCGGCCACGTGAACGTTGTCATTCATGAACTTGCGAGTATAGCGGACAGGAGCTGCGGGAAGGAGGCGGCTGCGAAAGCTCGCTTTTTTAGGAGCTCTCCGAGTCGCGTTCGGTCGGAGATGAATCGAGTCGTTCGGCGGTAAAGAATCGAGAGGCTTATTGTTGTAATTGTTCGCGCGATATAAAAGGTATACCGTTGAAGCAGCGATAGCTCTCTATTCTAATGATTTCAGAAACTTTTACTGTAGTATTGTTGTGAATCTACAATTATTACTCTGAATTATGAACTTTTGACCATTTAAAATCGATCACTTAAAGGATTGATCGACAAGCATCTGTCTCAGTAGTGGTAGGCCGTGTCTAGTAAGACAATTATCAATCTAAGTACGTGCGATGCATTTGGTAATAAAAAAAGGCTAAAAGTATAACAAAATGGATGCTTCTCATTGAGGTTAAAAATAAAAAAAATAAAATTCTACAATAAATTCGTCGCCGAAGACCTAAAGCATAAAAATTTTGAGTACAAAAATTACTTTCATCTTTTCTCCTCTATTTTTAAACTAAAAGACAGAAATTCCATCGAAAATAGAGATCGCAGTCTCCACTGCCCACAGCCAACGGATTCCATTATCAGCCCGACCTTTACCAAGCCTCCTCGAAAGCGAAAAAGTGCGCCCTTTCCGTCGACGGAAAGAAAGCAGCATCGCCTCTCTCTCTCTCATCCGAACCCCCACGCCGAGCACCTATTTTCATTCCCTCGTGTCGGCCCGGGTCCGCGGCTCCGGCGCGACTGTCTCGGGAAAGCTCTCGCGCCCCTCGACAATCGAGAAGAGAGAGAGAGAGCGAGCGAGAGAGAGAAAGAGAGGAGAGTCCACCCCGCGCGTGTCACAGTTTCGGGCGGCGCGTCGTCTCCGCCTAAAAAGGTAGATCGACCCGGGAAATAACGAGGCCCCGGATTGGCGAAACCGGCCGGCCAATCGCGTGTCGCGTTACATGCTAGGATCACGTTGCACGCGCTTATATTGGGAGCCTCGGCTCGCCATCCCGACAGAACGGCTCTCTAACGTAAGTGCGCACCACGTCGGTCGATACTCTCTCTACTATCATTATCGTCCTCAAAGCCGGGTATTGAAAAGCGCGCGCGCGCGCGCGAGGGGCAAATTTTTTCACTTATCATACACTTATTCGTCCCTACTGCGGCTGCTGGGATTTTGTCGAGCGCCCGCGGTTTTCAATACACCGGTATCGCATTCTCTTATCCTGGGACTTTTTTCGCAATTTTTCCGACCGTTTTTCTTTTCTTTTTCACTTTTTTTTTTTCGTCACTTCTTTCCGTTGGCACTCTTTCGTGTTACTTTACGTGGGCGGTGAATAATTGGCGCCCGGCGCGACAGATATTACGTGAAATTCGAGAAGAGGCTCAGAAGGGGGTGGGAGGAAAGAGGGGGGGGGAGGGAGGTCAGAGGCGAGGAAAATAAGGAAACACTTTTACTTTTGGGCGGACTTTTTTTGGAAGTGATAAGTACGCATATACTGTTACCGGAAGTTAACCGCCGATCATCGGAAAGGAGGAAGTGTGTGAAAAAAAAAAAAAAAATCGCCGAGAAGAGAAAGGACAGCTGTTGTGTGTGCTTCTGATTTTGACTGGTGATTAAATATCCAAAGGACTGTTGACTCACTGTTGGATTGTTACGCCTGGATTGGTACATCGGGAAGTTTTTGTGCCACCTTATGGATGACTTGAGCATGAAGCGGGATTTTATGGACTACCATAGTGAATTTGAATAGCAGCACTGTTACTCAGGCATCTTGGTGAACACTTGAAAGTCCGCACAATCACCGCGATCGTGATCCAATTTCAATTAGTGATATTTTTGGTTTCGATGCTCGTCGAGTTCTTTTGATTTTTTTTCGCGAGAAATTTTTCAGTGCTCACAATCCGTTAATTGATTTTTGAAAATTCAAGTGAGATTTTTGTCGACTCTTTCGATATTCAAAATTTTTAATATTTTTTTTTGAGTTAATTAAGTCTTGGCAGAGTTTGATTTTTTGCTTATGGCCAAGTACTAATTCCGTGGTGTAGTAAATATAATGTACTTCCTGTTTTCCTCGCTTCCGTGTTATTTTAAAACTCGAACTGGTGGGATTTAAAATTAGATTAAATTATCAACCAGCAATTTAACCAAGTTAACCAAAATAGATAGAACGACGAGTGACATAACGATTTAAATTTTTATAGACAAAAAAAATTTACCAAATTTTTAGCGTAATGTAACTTCAATTTTTTTTATATATTAGTATGACAATATAGACTTAAAAAAGTAAAAATTTGTGCAAGAAATATAAAATTTCACTGTATTTACTAAAATGTTAATCTAAATTCAGAAGCTATTATGTTAGCATGAACCCTTCTAAAAATAGATTCGAAGTGGAAAAGTTATAACACCTTAATCTGTAGGATATTAAGGTTGCTTAAAATTTGATTTACACGTTTCAGAATAGACTATACGTTTCATTTTCTAAATAAATAAATGCTATTAAATTCAGTCAAGTTTCGGTTAAATTGAATTGATTAGAAGAAAACTTGGTTGCTTTGCACGCTAAAACCAATTCGATGAAATTATTACATTTCAATTCGAATTTCTGCAGCACCAGCCTTTAGCATATTAGTAACCTAATCCATAACAATTCTGTAAAAAGCTCCGTCAATTAGAACAGCTAGAGGCGAAATTTTGCCGGAAAAAAAAGGGGTGGGGGCGGGGGCAAATTTTAAAATTCCCGGCATTCCGACTTCCGAATGCCGGGATGGAAATTCAAAACGGCGAGCCCAGTTTCGCTGTTAGCGGGGGAGGGAGGGGGGCTGAGGTAAGAGGGCGAGAAAAAGGCAGAGAGACGAAGAAATCCGTTCGAAAATAAAAGAAAGGGGAGAGCTGCGCGTCGTGAAAATAACACGAAGGAGGGCCAAAGAAGGGTGGGGAGGGGGTCGGACTCTTCGAAAAAGATCCAGATTCATTTTGGGAAGGCGGGTGGGGAGGGAGGGGAGGAGGAGGGGGGAGGGGGCAGAGGCTCCGCCATGTTGCTCAGCAGGCGACGCTCATTATGAATTTCTGTCTGCCCCGCAGGGCCGCCCAGTTCGTGCCGCCAGAAGCAGTCCGTCCGCCGCCGAAGCCAGAGAGACCCGGGACCGACGACGAACTATTATTAAGGGGACAGAGCTAGCTGAGGAACGAAACACGATATACGAAACACGACGCGAAGTGGACGGATCTTATTTTGTACCTTTGGAGGATCAGTCCGCTCGGTGTGAGAGAAGACTCTGTAGTTCGACGATTTAATTTGGATCGATTTCGGAAGCCGCCCTTCGACTTAGTTTAAAGAAGTCAAGATGCCGGCACCACCGAAGCAGGATGAGGATGCGGATCCGACCCCCTATCTGTACGTCTCGCTCGAGCAGAAGAGAATCGACCAGACGAAACCGTACGATGCGAAAAAGGCCTGCTGGGTGCCCGACGAGAAGGAGGGCTATCTCCTCGGTGAGATTAAGGCCACCAAGGGCGATATCGTCAGCGTTGGACTACCCGGTGGCGAGGTGTGTAGACCAATTCCTATTTAGCCGCGGCGCATATCTTGCGCATTTTATTAGCGTTTATTCCGCGAGGAAACATACGGCGCGCTTCGAAAATAGCCCCTCGAGTGCCGCGACGGCCGGTATCGGGAGCCGATAACCCTTTATTTCTTTTTCATTTTTTTTTGTTCCTCCTTTGCTCCTCTTGGCGCAATCCGCGTTGTCTCGAAGATTCGGCGGTACATCCCGAGACGATTCGATTCGTAATAGGCGAACGCGGCGAACGTAAGAGCGGCGCGACTCCTCTGCCAAGTGACACAACGCCGCGGCACTTGTCGCCCGGCCAATTTTCGAATTTTTCGAGGCTCGCAGAGAGAGACGGTCTAATCGCCCCGAGGAATTCGCGGATCCATCATTCGTAATGCGAGTGCGCTGTACGAAATGACGCGCAATTCGGATATCTTTGCCGTGGCGACTCGTCTTCTTCGTCGGTGTATAAATATAAATTTTAATTTTAGACCCTTTTTTTTATAGTCGTACAGTTCGATAGAACGGGAACGCCAAAAATAGAACAATAGATTTACGTGGGTTCATGGGTTTTACGTAAAAAAAAATCTGCTATTTGAACGCTAATTTTCTTATACGAATAATATTTCAAATTATCGATTTGCACTCTCTCGATACTCCGAGCGATATCGACCGGATTTTAAGATCATTGACCAAGAAGCACAGTACAGCCCACCTAATAAATCACTTTCCGACATTCGCCGAAGTCGTCCATCGAGGCGCGATTCTGATATAGTTTTAACGCACCCGAGCAATTAGCACGTCTCGCGGCTTCGCGCTGAAAACTCGCCCGCGAACGCCTACATTATGCTTTATAAAATTCGAACGAACGATAAAACGCCAGCCGATTCTAAAAATAAAAAAGCTCGCGCTCGAGAATCGAAAAAGCGAGAAAAGGTCGGCCATCGGCGGCGCGGTTACGAAAAACCTGGGGGTTGGCACAAAGTGTACACAAAAATCGGGTAAACAGCGGGGCTGAAAGAATTACGTAAGCCTCGGGTTACGCGGCGTAGAAAAAAGATATCCGCGCGCAGCTCGGTCGCCGTCTCCGGCCGGGCCGGCGCTACCTATTTTTTCCCCTCTCGTCGCCGTCGCCGCTCTCGAAAAAGACAATCGCGCGGCCGACAAAATAGATATACATATCCCTCTGTTTCGGGCGTTGGAATGCGATCTCCATCGGAACCAAGGAAGGTCGGATCGGGAGTGAAATAGAAGAAGCGTTAGCCGGAACACACAGACACACACACAGACGGACTTTGCGTATATAAAAAGAGTGGGGCAAAGGTAGAGGGAGGCGTTGGCGGCTGCCCGCCGCCGCCGCGAAGCTGCGCCGGCGCTCGCTCTTCAGAAAACCACCAGCCAAACCGTATCAGGACGCGGCAGCGACTTCTATTTCAAGAACAGAATAGCGTGGCCATCGGAACCCATGCGTCGCGACCATACTGAGAGAGCGTATTGGCTTACGATTTCTTAGCCTCCTACGACACGAGCTTCGGCTGTGCTTTTCTCTCGCGAATCGAGGATCGCGACGGGGGGGGGGTCTAAGTCAGCTGATTGTCATCGGGCTTATATTGCCGGTCACCGAGGATCGTCGTTTATGCGCGCGGATTTATCCCGTTTCAGCTTCGACGCGCAATGTTCGCGTGGATTGAGATGATAAATTTGAACGATATTTTATCGGACGACTATAGTAACGCTTACTTAAATTTGATGTTTATATCAATTTGTTAGGTTTTCGTATTAAAGCAAAAATTATGCAGAATTAACTGTGATACATTTAAAGTATGCATATAAATAAAGAGAAAGTGTCTATTTTAATAAATCTAAAAGTAATCTTGCAATCTAAAATTAGAGTACGCTAAGTTACGGTAACTCTACCATTCGAGTCTCTTCTCGCTAAAACTGATATGCTCGTGTCTCAGAAACGAAATCAAATAAGATGGATGACCTTCCTTATTTTCTTTTTTCTTTTTAGTACATTACCGACTTCCAGGATATATTTAAACCGATTTGAATTAGCTTGCACTTAATAAACAACGACTGTTATTTAATTTATTTTATATTAAACAATTCATCGGTAGAAAAATTTGTCAGGAACTTGGACTTTATAACTTTTAGTATTCATATAAATAATCCAACTTCCGGCTTTACTTGCCAACATAGTTTTAACAGTCGAGTACGAAGCACAATTTTATTGACAGAAAAAGATTATCAAAAGCTCTTTAAAACCCGCGAATCGGAAAAACAAATAAGCTCGACATTCTAAAAATACCGAAGAAAGCCAAGGAAATAACGGAAATTTTTCTCGCCAGATTCTCTCGCGCGAGCTTTTCTCGTCGATTACGCAATTAAAACCGAGTCTCTCTCTCCCCCACCATGCTCCGGTGTCAGCAAACTCGAGCTTTAAAGCCGCTCGGACTCGGGGCTCGCGCTCGCGTGCGCGCCGAAAAGTTGACTCTGCAGCTCGAACGCTATTGTTAGCAGAGGAGCGGGGCTTTTGAAAGCCCCGAGGAGAGTACGAGCAACACACACGCACACGGACACACGCGCACACACCGGCGACCGGCTATAATAATAAAACGCCGAAACGCCACATCTCGAAACGCGGGTCACGATATTTATAGAGCCGGTGGCCCGCCTCGGGCTCGAGCGAGCGCGGAAAGAGTGCGAGAGATGCGCGTCGAAAGAAACGCGAGCAACAGAGATAGAGAGAAGCGTTACGGAGCTTTTCTTACGCAAGGGATTCCCGAGTTACCGCCGCTCGATGTAATTCCTCGCGCCTCGTTTCGCCTCCTCGTTTCTTGCTCCTTTTTCGGGGGAGGGCTTTCTCGCTCTCGGCCCCCACGAGAGATGACGGACTCTCGCGTGTTTACGCATCGCGGGGGATTCGCGCGAAATCTCCGCTCGACACGAGCGCTCCGGCAAGAATGAGGCGTCTGGAGATATTTTCACGATGCCGGATAGGAAAGATGAATGCTTATGCAATCGCTCTGCGGGGAATGGAAATTTGCGCGGATTCAAAATTAAAAGAAATACGTATTTTTTGGACGTTCCGAATTAGAAGGTATAATATGCAAGATGAGGTGAAATGATAAAAATTTAAATTTATATCGAAAAAAAAAGCAAATAATACAAAAATAAAACACGAGAACGCGAGAGAGAGCGAGGCGCGTCTCCGAAATTTTCCTGCCGATAACAAAAATAAGCTTCCGAGAAGCCGAGTTGAGTAATACAAATTGAGATCAGATTTCTCCAACGAGACTGCTCTTTTATATGCGGTCTATATTCGTAAGCTTTCGGGCTCCGGTCGCGCGAAACGCGCGAAACCGCATGGACTTTGGCCGCCGTTGGCAAGCGCTCAAAGCGCCGCCCCGCCAGAGGGTCGCTGTATGGAAAATGGGCTTTCTTTATGTCTCCTCGTAAATTGAAAAATAATGTCGGGGAGGAAAATGCGGCCACTTCGGAATATCGGGCAAAGGTAACGAAATACTCTCGGACTGAGATTAACATTCTTATTAACGATTTGATACTCAGTCTCTTACCGGCAATATTCAATCTATTTTTGCGAGAAACGAAGTAATAAATGCAAATTTGCAAAAGAAAAATCAAAATTCACGTGATCCGCGACTGTTACCTTCAGAGAAAGGAGTTCAGAAAGGATCAGCTGTTGCAAGTTAATCCACCGAAATTCGAAAAGTCCGAGGACATGGCCGACCTGACCATCCTCAACGAGGCTTGCGTGCTGCACAATCTCAAGCAGCGTTACTACGCCAAGCTAATCTACGTAAGTGTCAAAAGCTCAGACCACGACTAATCTCCCCCCCTTCTTTTTCTCGAAAACGACAGGTCAGGGACTTCAAAAAGGATCAGCTGCAGCAGGTGAACCCGCCCAAGTATGAGAAGGCTGAGGATATGTCTAACTTGACTTACCTCAACGATGCGTCGGTCTTGCACAACTTGAAACAGCGTTACTACGCCAAGCTGATCTACGTAAGGATTTGAGTTTCAGGAGCTACGAGTTTTCACGTGCCTCAAAGGAGTCCAGCCACAGACCGCTGACGCCTTGTTTTTTTCTTTTCCTTGTTTTTCGATTGGGTTTTTTTAGAGCGCCGTTGCGTAATGGCACCAGGACGTGTCGCAATGCCTCTGTGCCTTGGATGCCTGGTTAAAATTAGAATTTTTTGCTGCCGACTTTACGATTCGTATAAAATAGAAGAGAACACTGCATGAGAGTTTCGAAAACTGACTCGGGCTGCTAAAGCAAAAAATTCCGCGTTAAACAGGCATCCTAATGTTGCTTAGTGTAGAATGGGATTAGATATAATTTTTCAGCATACCATCGAGGTGTTTGGAACAACAGACCTGTCCTACCCTCAGAATTACAAAAATATATTTTTTATTATGTGATTAATAAGTTTTATGAATTGTCAATATAAAAAGTTTACGAAAAATCATCCCTATCTACTTTGTAAATTTTTGCAGCTTCGATTGCATTCACTAATTTCGTAAGAAAAAAAATCTGAAAACTAAACTTTTTATATTGAATAAAGTAAGGAAGAATCCACTGCAAAAGCTGTCGTCAAAGACTCGATAAGCCTGTAAAAGTGATTCCTTCCTGAAAATATGAACTAACACGTATTATTTTCCTATTTTGCCATCTACTTGCAATTTGCCATTTGTTTATCACTTTTTTTAAAGCAATTTTAACCTGCAAAACACACCAAATTGCCAAGTAGATTAATTAACGAAAATATTTTGCACGCCACATACGTTGAAATACCCCATACGTGCCGAAATGAACGACGCACGTGCAGCTCGGTAAAGCCACAGACTGGCCGAAAATCGAGCTGAACCCTTTGTTTCTCCCGCCCGATTTTTTCCCCACCAGCCGATCCAAAATTTGTCCGGAATCTAATCACAATGTTCTCTTGTAGACCTACTCCGGTCTTTTCTGCGTGGCCATCAATCCTTACAAGAGATTCCCGGTATACACACACCGTTGCGCCAAGCTGTACCGTGGTAAGAGGCGTAGCGAAGTGCCACCTCACATTTTCGCCATTTCCGACGGTGCCTACGTAAACATGTTGACCAGTGAGTATACATCGTGCGAGCTTCCTTCTCGTCGTCGCAAACTTTGCCGAGTCTAACCCGTCGCTTTGTCGTTTTACCCCCCGACAGACAGCGAAAACCAGTCCATGTTGATTACCGGAGAGTCTGGTGCCGGAAAGACTGAGAACACGAAGAAGGTAATTGCGTACTTCGCGACTGTCGGCGCCTCGACGAAGAAGGATCCGGCCGCCTCCGAAAAGAAGGGTTCCCTGGAAGATCAAGTCGTACAGACCAATCCCGTACTTGAGGCCTTCGGTAACGCCAAGACCGTCCGTAACGATAACTCCTCTCGTTTCGTAAGTACTCATGACTAATTTAATGCCCGCTCGACCTGAATACATTTTCGCCGAGTCTAATGTCGTATTTCTCGTAACTGACCAGGGTAAATTCATCCGTATCCACTTCGGTCCCTCTGGAAAATTGGCCGGTGCTGACATTGAGACCTGTAAGTTCTTACTTTAACAGTTTTCTTTAATTATTACCGTATTTAATAAGGCACTTGTAAATTAATGAAAAAAATCTCTTTGAACCACCAGATCTGCTGGAGAAGGCCCGTGTCATCTCCCAACAGACACTGGAACGTTCTTACCACATCTTCTACCAGATGATGTCCGGTTCTGTCAAGGGCTTAAAGGGTAAGGTCGTAGTGTTTCGATGACAATGACCCCGCGAGGTCACAACTTACTACAGTCGTTTAGCAACCTACGAAACTCTCACTTTTTGCAAGTCTGCATTAGTTTCAGTAATAGACGCGCAAACGTCTCGTTCTATTGTATCAATTGTGCAATTTGCAAAGAGTAAGATTAGTCTTAATTATAATCGAGCTTAGGTTTACACTTAGGACTAGAAAGATAGTAATAATTACCGTCGGCCCGTCACAAATATTCTTCCCGAAACTTACAATTTCGGGTCTCGCACTGAAAAGAAATCAGCAGGTACCATCGGCAGAGGTATCGAGTTCGAGGTCCAGCCCACGGAGGATGTCTCTCTCTGTTACTTTTTTTTTATTCACCTTCCATATTCTATTGAAAGTCTGTTGCACATTTATCAATGAGTGTCTCCTCCTTACTTCCGCGCAGAGATGTGCCTACTCTCGAACAACATCAACGACTACTACTTCGTCGCTCAAGGAAAGACCACCATTCCCGGCGTCGACGACGGCGAGGAATGCGAATTGACTGATGTAAGAAGATAAGGCCGCGACGCAGACTTTTGTTCTCGCTCACTTTCTTTTTTAACTTCTCTACTTTTATTCTTTTTTTTTCTACTCCTTTATTTTTTTTATCTTTATTTGTTTTGATGATGCTGAAGAACTTCGTTTCGGTTGATTGATTCCGGCGAGAAGTATTTAATTATTTACTTGCAATTATTTACTCTCGCCGAGCATCGACGTCCAACTCTGCAAACTGCTCTTCTTCAGTATTATCTTTATAAAGATTCCGTTCTTTTCTTTTTGTTTAGTTTCTTTTATTTTTGTTATTGTTTCGTTACACTGTTGTACATATTTTCCTTTTTGAATTTTCTCGACAATGCTGTTGATACACACGTAATATTAGTTGATCCAGCAGCCAATACACTCGCGCTCTCTCTTTGTTTCGTGATTACTTTTCTTTTTTTTAATACTTATATTGACAATGTTGTCTAAGCCTCTAGAACTCGAGGTCGAAATCTGACTGAAGCATGAGGTTTATCAGTACGAAAACTTTTATTCTCGAATTAGAATAATCTGAAAGTTTCACTGTTTTATTTGAGTATCGACTCGAACGTTACTTGTTATTGTGGAGAAGAAAGTTTTCGTACCGATAAAAAAGCAGTCTTCCAATTTGTAAATACGACAGGCTTGGTGTGCTAATTACGTAGAAAAAATTATTTCGAGCGGAATGAACTCTATGAAAAGTCACTGACTGTGACTTTGTAAGTCGAGAGCGACAGAACCTGCCAAAATACCAAAAGAAACTGGATCTCTGCTGACAGACTCGCAAGATTTTTTAAGTTCTCCAATATTGAAAACAAAAAAACGTACTTATATCAGTCGAGAACCCCTTAGAACGGGGAAAATGGTTGCCATTCTCGAAGTAGTTCCTAAGTATATTTTACCCCGACTTTAATCAAAGTAGCTTGTATTATCCCACAGTAAAGCCCGAAGTAAACGGGAAACGTTTAAAGTTACAGAGTCAGTTGAACGACTTGAACGAAACTTTCCGATTAATCACGATCGATGCCGACTCTGTAACTTTGCGGCCAGGAACCCTTGTCTAAGCCATAAGAAAACATGGTAGCCCAATGGTTCGTTGGCTCATCCAAGCATGTGTTTTTTATTTTGTCAAACCTCAGAAAAGTGTCTGCTGTCCAAAAACATCAATGACTACTACTTCGTCTCGCAAGGAAAGACCTCGATACCCGGTCTCGACGACGGCGAGGAAATGATTATTACGGATGTAAGTGCGCGTTCGGCAAACAAAACGAGGAACGCGGCTTCTTTTCTACTAACAAAACCGCCTCTCGCCATGAATTAAAGACGTTTTTCTGACAATTTATCTTGGTTACATTATTTTTTTATTGAAACGTTTTTAATCTGTGTTGAATCCAAATGAAGCATTTGGATAGTAAATTGCTACTAATTAACTTTGCCGTAATTGCACCTGTACACTCTTATAACACTATTATTTTTCTTCTGTATATATAAGTGTGCCTGTCTCTGTCTACTGTCTTCGTCTCGATTTAATTGTCTCTGTCGATATTCGCTATACTTTTTTTCGTAATTTCATTTTTTAATCATCACAGCCTACTGTTCTCTGTTGCAAATCATCATAATCATTACTTTAATCTTTAGCATAAGCACAGCGCAGCTACACATCTACATAGATTTACCTGCTTACATAAAATTAGTACGTCCGATAAATGTTAAGCGCAAAGTAGATTAGGAATTTAGTTAAGATAGATTAATTAAAAATAAGTCTTCACACTTCATCTATTTGACACTATTGCAGCTGTACTCTACTCTCAAGGACTAATTTTTCTTATTTTACGAAAATCTAATCTTTACAGCAGAAACGACGTGCGATGCCGACTAAAGTTAGATTTTCTTAAAATATTTCAACCTAACTTTCAGATTCAACTACACTCTTCACTTCCTACTTGACGATTATTTTCCAAGCCTTATAAGTTAAACCTCCGATTCGGGTGACCGTCGCTACGGACGTAATTATATACATATCGACATTGAATTTAAAAAAAAAAAAAAAAAAAAATCCTTACAATCGTCCAGCCCCGTTCGGGCTGGACTTAGCCTCGAGACTTAGCCTCCGTCGCGACGAGTGACCGCTTCCTTCTCTACGGTCGGTGTACCTTCTCTCGCCGCTCGTTTTTGCGTGGCGAGCATTGCTCCGTGGCCCCGTTCCGCGGGTTTATAATTAACGAGGTGGATCCGGGTGCGCGCGAGGCTAATGGCTCGCGCTCACACGTACGCACGCTCGCGCACGCATATACGCACACGCAAAACACGAACGTATATAACGCGCAGAGATGACGTTCCTGAGCAATCGGATCGGCGACTACTACTACATCAGCCAGGGTAAGACGAGAATTCCCGGGGTCAACGACGGGGAAGAGATGGAAATCACGGACGTAAGTCCTGATTTTTGAAAAACTAACGCCGTGCCTACCCTCGATCTGATTCACCCTATTTACAAAAGCTCACATGAACCGCTCCTAAAACGAATGAGTTCGTGTTCTTTCTTTTTCTTTTTTCGATATTGTTCAGTTTTTTTGTCGAGTTTATATTAAAATTAAAGATTTCCGTAAACTCTTGCGCATCCTTTGAATGAGACTTTGAGCTAAATGATTGAATATATTTCAAAGGGTGCCAAGTAATATTTTTTAAAACTCGAAATTTAAATGAGTAAAATCTTTTTTAAACTAAATTATTTTGATAAAACAATATTTTTTGCACAATAAAAGCACACGATAATAAAAACAAACAGTAAACTCGAAGTGGATGCTATCAGTTTTGAGATACTACATTTGACGCGATGTCTGACCAGACACTGCATCAATCTACTTAATTTTACTTTACATCCTTTACACGTGTATTAATTTAAAAAAAAAGTTATTTTCCGAATCTAAAGTAATTCAGAAGGAAAATATTAAAGCCAATACCTCAAAAGTCTTGTATTAAAAAAATCTTGTAGCGTCCACATCTCTGAGTTAAAGCTGAAAGACTCTAAAATGTGAAGGTCGATAAACACAACTTAAAGAAGCTACAAAAGAAATTGAATGAAAAGCAAGATAATAACAGACAGATAAAGCGCCAAAGACTTTGGAAGGTGCTACATAGCTGGAACGAAGGAGCCCGCGGGACGAGGCGACGACGATCCGCCAGCCCCCCGGCACGCGCGCCTGCGCGCAGAGCAGCAGCTGTGCTTACTGCTTCCAGAAAAGTCGCAACTGCCGTTGTCGGGGGGCGGGAACGGCTATCGGGTGTCTCAGGAGAGGGTAGAGCAAGGCGTGGCTTAATTCCACCCATCGTATCCGACGAGGCCTAGGAACAACCGAGTGCACAAGTCCCGCTCCCCGAACAGCCCCATTTTTTCACAGACACTCTCATTCGCAGACAATCTCATTCGCACTCTCTGCTTGCAAACGAGCGGCATTTAAAAGCCGCGTTTACCGCTAGCGCTAGGCTTTACAAGGAGGATTCAGGGGGAGAAAAGCTCACTGGGGGGAGGGACTCGCGAGACCGAGGATCAATCAAGCCGCAAACGGCCGAGCAGACTTTTAATCAAGACCGAACTTTTTCCACAGAAATGTGTTTCTTATCGAACAACATTTACGACTATTACAACGTGTCCCAAGGAAAGATCACAATCCCGGGCATCGACGACGCTGAAGAAATGATCCTTACGGACGTAAGTCCCCTTACCTTCAGGAAGTACCTGATTTCTTTTTCACTAGACCCCCTTCCCTTCAGACCAAGGAATTTTTCGATTTGAATGACAACCTTCACACACCCCCTTGTAATCCAGAAATTATTACCACATGCATCTTGGAAAATGTAGTTACCCTTTGTTTTTTTTTCTTTTTTTTTTCAAGTAAAAATCCTAATCAAACCTTTGTATTCTATATGTACTGACTGATTTCTTTTAAATTCTCATTGACCGTTAATTGTTCAGTCACATGTATGGAATATTAAAATTTTATCTTTAAAGATCGACTTCCAAACTGGTAGATATTTTCAAATTATCTTGAACATTTAGACGTTCAAAACCTGTACCCCTTTTTGGTAGAATTTTACTTTCGTTGTTTGTTTTACAATTTTTTTTTATTTTCTCTCTTTATTACTTTCTCTATTTTTTTTTCTGCATCCACTTAGCTTTAAACTATACATACCTTAGAATTTGGATTTTCATTAGTTACCCCTAAAAATTTCAATTTATAGCACTGAATGTATCCACCTCCAAAGTAAATCCACCGTACCCTTTGATTAAACTCTGTAAAGTAGTTAAATAAATTTTTCAAAGTCTGCTTAACATTGATCTAATTTTCCAATCAAAATGCGCGTGTGCTTGTTAGTACATAACACAGAGTTCCAGTCACTCTTTAAATGAACTCGTAAAAAATAAACTGACGTTGGAAAATTAGATATTGTCGGGCATGAATAGAAAATCCCAGATATGACAGAAAGGTCAGAAAGCCATATCGAACGGCGCTGAAGCTGCGAATGACAAACTTACGTGATAAAAGAGACGCCGGACTACGAGCACGTTATTGATTGCAGATGTTACCGTAGAACGGAACACAATTCTTTCAAGAACTCAAAGAAGCAGAAGTTTATATAGTAATTCGAGCGATCGACTCTACATACGATCCTCGTCTAACGAGCAAAATTTATTATATTTATTTGCTTATATCCGTTCCACTGCATATGTCAATTAGTCTTGTGCACTAAAGTGACCAAAAAAATGATGGCCTATATTTATAACTGACTAATTTAAATATTAATTTTAAAAAATAGTGTACATGACTAATTGTAAGATATTAGTTTCTATAGACAATCATGCTTATAAAATGCAAAATCTGCTTTCTTGCTTAGCTCTCTACGCTTTTATTATATGTTGCTCATCATTTTACGCTTTGCGATATATGTGTCATTGCAGCTACCTCTAGTCTATTTTAGACAAATATTGCTTTGTGTGTTTTTCTGTCTTGTCCTTCTGTGTAAATGTTTATAATAAGTTTCTCAAATATCTACTGACTACTTGCTTCAACGTATAAAGTACTTTGCCATTGTCAGAAGCAACTTTAATGTTTCTGCCAACGGTGAATCCATAAAATAACGAAACTCCCATGTACTGACCTTATTCTTCCATTACCAAACGCAGAAAGCCTTCGACGTCTTGGGCTTCACTCAAGAGGAAAAGGATGACATCTACAAGATCACCGCCGCCGTCATGCACATGGGTGGCATGAAATTCAAGCAGAGGGGTCGTGAAGAACAGGCTGAGGCCGATGGTATGGAGGTAAGTCAACGAATTCCCCAAACACCTGTAAAAAAAAAGAGGCAACGCTCTCTCAACAAACTAATCGTTTCTCCGCTTGGCCGTGTAGGAAGGTGAACGCGTCGCCACCCTCCTCGGCGTTGACTGCCAAGACATGTACAAGAACCTGTTGAAGCCGAGAATCAAGGTCGGTAACGAGTTCGTCACCCAGGGTCGTAACAAGGACCAGGTCGCCTACTCCGTCGGTGCCATGTCCAAGGCCATGTTCGACAGGCTGTTCAAGTGGCTCGTGAAGAAGTGTAACGAGACCCTAGACACCAAACAGAAACGTCAGCACTTCATTGGTGTACTGGATATTGCTGGTTTTGAAATCTTCGACGTGAGTAGTCCACACCTTTCGGCAACAGATACACGGGGATTATCCTGATTCGATTCTTTAATTAAATTCGCTTTCGTTCTTTGAAACTGTTTATTAGATTATTCACTTAATTTTTAAAGGATCGAATCTGATATCTTGGAACAATTAAGAGCAGCAAATGGCAGAAGTTAAGCTAGTAGAGAAAAGTTCGATTCATTGCAATGGTTTAACTTCTGATCATGGTCTGTGAATATACTTAAGTCCCCAGTAGTACAGGAGTCCCCGAGCCCCTTTAGGAACCACCTGCATCGTCGTCCGACATTCCAAATGATACAGAAAGACAAACATAAATATCATCACAGATCGTAATCGAAACTATTCTCAGATCATCCGCAGACAGTCCTGACACTTTAGTTAAAGATTAGTTCTATAATGTATTTCCTAAATCCTTAGTACAACGGCTTCGAGCAACTTTGTATCAACTTTACCAATGAGAAATTGCAACAATTCTTCAATCACCACATGTTCGTACTCGAGCAAGAAGAATACAAGAAAGAGGGTATCAATTGGGCCTTTATTGATTTTGGAATGGACTTGCTCGCTTGTATTGAGCTCATCGAAAAGGTAGAGCTTCCCCCTCGGTGTTGTGCTTATTTATTCTCCATAGAGTGTACCCTTTGACGACCGAGTCAATTATTTTTTTCACCTTTAAGCCAGTAGTGTTCACCTTAATTATATTCTCTAAAATTGACATGAAAGTCAATTAAAATATTCCACATAAATATGAGATCTGATTTTATGCTCCACGCATGAAAAATGACTCCCAGTCATTATTACTTAAAATCATTTTAAAACTCTCAACATAATAGTTAAAAAATATCGATTGAAATTTTCCCCTGATTAGCCCAATAAACGATTTCATTGCAGATTAGATTTCGAATTTTCCCACATCAGCATGAATTCTCGACTTGTGATATCGAGAATATCTATAATACTACCTTCCATAATTGCTCTTTAGTGTGATCGGTGTTCGGTGTTCCCCATCTTCCAGTTAATCAGAACGTAAGCAATTATTGCTTCAGCTTAAAAAGGTAGTAGAGTTTAGAAAAACAGTTTCAGCAATTCGTCAACAACGAAGGCTAAGGTAAATTGTGTTTTGCCCTCAATCCAAATCATCGCTTTCCAGAAATATTCCTCCAAACAATTTCATATATTTTCCAAATCGAGGAAAAAAACAGTGGACTTTTTACAATATTGTGTTGAAAAAACCCTATACGGCAATATCTCCGTAAATTAGTAGTAGTAGAATAGATTTGGTAACTTCTAGCATTAATCCTTTTTTCATAAATGAAAATGTAAAATATTCTAAATGATAACATTTTTAAACGCCATTGAAATTATCTAGAAATTACCAAGCCTGATTGTTGTATTCCCTGTTTTCCCCCATCGCTAATGCTAGGAATTACAAACTGTAACGTACCATGACATTTCCTAGTATTGGTGGTTGTTCATAGAAAAAAAAAATCATCTTTGAACGACGAATATTGCATGCAATGTTAGAGCGCTGAATACAGGAGCGCAAACAATCGTAGTTTAATGTAAATAGTATATATTATGAACAAAAGAAGGCAACTACGAAAGTTCAAGGCAAACCCTATGATACCTCATCCACAAAAGCCAAAAAGTGCCTCTCGACAACAAGGAGATAAAAATATCCTGCGGAGACTTGCAATAAAGCAAAAACAAAGACAAGTTGCTCGTCACAATATCAGTAAGAGATCTGACCATTGTGTTACCCTTTGCTCTCGAACAGTTTAACAGCTTCGAGCAGCTCTGCATCAACTTCACGAACGAGAAGCTTCAACAGTTCTTCAACCACCATATGTTCGTCCTCGAACAAGAGGAGTACACGAAGGAGGGCATTGAATGGGCCTTCATTGACTTTGGCATGGATCTGCTCGCATGTATCGAGCTTATCGAGAAGGTACTTGACGAGTCAAGCTCTCGCCGTCGGTCTGGCGTTTACAAAGCCAGAGTGGGATGCCGAAAAAAAAAAATAAATAATCGCAAAAGAACCTGATTGCTTCGTTAACAAGACATTCGATCCAATCAGAGTTGAACGACTCGACGAGAAACGACACGACACGAGCTTAATATGTCGGCTGCGTGGCTCGATTCGTTCAACGATCCTAACGCTTTCAAACACATGCGAACTACACTGGAAGTTTAAAGAAACGTGATCGTCCACTGTTTTCACTTTTTTTTTTAATGTGTCTGTCCTCGTGTCCGTCTTTGTGCCACTCAAAATGTTACATGGTTTGCTTTTTAAATCCGACAACCAGTCCTCTTCTCCTACATCTGCAATTGTTCACCGCAGCTCGTCTGAATTGTTCCGAAATCCCTATTCCAGCAAGTCTCGGACAACCCTTCGTCGATACTTCAGGATTCAAGTCTGAAGATGTTATCAGTCTTTTTAAAAGCTGGATTCTACTAAGGAAGCGGCGCCTCAGTAATGGGTGCAGAATTAGTCACACATAAATCACACATAACTAGCCCCGACAATTAAAAAACTCAACGAATAACCCAAGTGCTTGCATCCATGTTTTTTATCATCTGCCCTTTTTTCTCTGCCTCTGCCTTTCCGTTGCGTGCTACGTCAAAAACGCACAGTACAACGGCTTTGAACAGCTCTGCATCAACTTCACCAACGAGAAGTTGCAGCAGTTCTTCAACCATCACATGTTCGTACTTGAACAAGAAGAGTACCAGAGGGAAGGCATCGAATGGGCCTTCATTGATTTCGGCATGGATTTGGCCGCTTGTATCGAACTTATTGAAAAGGTATCAGTAAAAACTGAAAGCCAAAAGTCCAGCGGGATGCAGATAATTTTTATAAGTCAGCGTCGCACCAAACGAAAGCAGACTGCGACTACAGCAAGGAGTTTGTCGGAATAGAGACAAGAGATTTTCTTGGATTCAGAATGCCTGAAACTGCTTGAGAGTAAACCCAAGAAGCTTGAGCGAGAGTGTTTTGTTACTAGCATACGCAAAACTGAATGCGCAGAAAGGAAGGTACATGATACGAGTACCCACTGCCACGGCTACCTTCTCTTATTTCTTCTCCCTCTTCGACTTTCTAGCGAAAGCTCGATTCAATGATATTATTTTAACGAATATTGTTGGGGCGAGTGATCCGTAAACAATCAAAGAATTGGGAGCTTGCTCAACAAATTTTCGTATAATATTATTGAAAGTTTTCGCGTCGGACTACCTCCACATCTCAAGTGCAAGAGAAAAACACCTGAAACTAGTGAGGACCTCTATTGCTACCACCCTACAACCCTGTGTCTATTCTCATTCAAAATCTGTGTCATTGTCTATTCTACATTGTTTCGTCTTTCCTTCACTAAGGGCGCAGTACGAATTCGCCTTTTTTTCTTACATCTATCAAACCTTAAGAATCCACCAAAATTTATACTTGACATGAAAAATTAACGACACTAGCAAACGTGTCTGTTTTCCTGTTCAGGAAAGGGTTATACTTCAACCGAATAGAGCTTTGGATTGAAAATCAATGAATTATTACTAGAAATAAAATTTTCCATCTAAGCTCTCAACCCTTATGAAAACTATAACAACCATTAAAAATGATACTTTAAAACCTTGGCCAACTCAGAATCAGAAAACAATATGACAATTTAATTTCTGACTGTGAAAGTAACGAACCAGTTTAAAGACAACTTGGCCATGGTAATCTATATATCATTTCTTAATTTCTCCCCTTCACTTTTATCACCATTACAAGCATCTGGCATAAAAAACAGTACATTGACCGCTGTCCTGCCTTTTTCTATGTTTTTGTTTAACGTCGACGCACTGCACGAATTCGAACGCACACACAGTTCAACAGCTTTGAGCAGCTCTGTATCAACTTCACCAACGAGAAGTTGCAGCAGTTCTTCAACCACCACATGTTCATCCTTGAACAGGAAGAATACCAGCGCGAGGGTATTGAATGGACGTTCATTGACTTCGGCATGGATCTCCAACAAACCATTGACCTCATCGAGAAGGTACAACTCGACAATGAAGGTCGACTCGATCACCAAGGAGATCAAAGTCCACAAGCGAATAAAAAAAAAGACTATAATCGTAGTGCAAAGCGGAGACGATGAATTCAACAAAACAATAATTAACCGAATGAAGCAGAGCATGAAACTGTTCGCAGAGCAGCATTATTCATTAACATTTTATACTCATTACACGCAAGCATGCCATTTTTTAACTCTCCGAATAACTTTTTTCAACATACTTCCAGACATTAACTTTTCTTTCTACCTCTTTCATTGTACACAGAGTGATCGTACTCATTTGTCATTATAAGACTGACAAACGTTCGCTCAGACTGACTTCTAAAGCACTTGATTCTTATTGCCAAAACAACGTTAGCAATAGTAAATACCACTATCAAGTGTTTTAAAAAAAACTGATCCAAAGTTCCGTACCAGAATGTTGGAAGCGCGGAAGAGCTGTAAAAGACAGGAGCGCGTTTTCCAGCGTTCTTCTATCTCGAATACTTCTATCTATTCTTTTATTCTGTTTCCTTTTTATACTGAACTCCTCTCTTTCTATGTGTGCTCAATGTGTTTTGCGCAATTTGAACCGCGGCGTCCATTTTTTAAACGGACGTCCAGTTCAACAGCTTCGAGCAGCTCTGCATCAACTTTACGAACGAAAAGCTTCAGCAATACTTCAATCACTTCATGTTCGTGCTCGAACAAGAAGAATACGAACGCGAGGGTATTATGTGGACCTTTATCGATTTCGGTATGGATTTGCAAGCCACAATCGAGCTCATCGAGAAGGTAAGGTATATAACGCTTCGCCGCCTAATTATATGTAGTTTAACCAAACGCAGCATCGGCAGCAGCCAGCAGCATCAAGCAGCTCGAGCATGCGTAATGTAATCTGCCTTATTTGAGGCTTGCTCGTATATATTTTATCTATATGTTTTACAAGTATGTATATATATTTATATGTTTGTGTATGTGCGCTTTTTTTGTTGATCCACGGCTCCTTGAATCATGTGTATATCGTCATACTTTCTTCTTTCTGAAGAAAAGAATTATTGCCTTGCAAAAGTTAATTTTGGACCGAAAGGTCTAATAATTACTCTTGCAAGTCAGTAATGGTAAAAGGAAAATGTGTAAAACATTGAAATTCTAAATTTTCGTACACGACGAAAATTTCTGAGTCTAAAGTAGCTCAGAAATTTTGTTTTTAATTGACATGAATTTTGATGGTAAAAGAACAAATTAATTGTGTATAATTTACAATTTGAATGTAAAGCATTCTCTTTGTAAAATGTGCAATAGTATTTGTGATAAAGATTTTACATTTTTCTTTCTCATAAATATTCTTTGTACATTTCAATGTAAAAAAAAAAAAAAAAAAGTGAATTTATGCAACTAAAATTTTTTAGTCGAGTGATTATTGCAACAAATTTCTTTACAAGATAAACGATACGCTCGACTAGAAAATGTAGTTTTTCTCA
Source organism: Ormyrus labotus (assembly GCA_035582975.1). Taxonomy (NCBI): domain Eukaryota; kingdom Metazoa; phylum Arthropoda; class Insecta; order Hymenoptera; family Ormyridae; genus Ormyrus; species Ormyrus labotus. The sequence goes on from JAWWEO010000009.1 coordinate 12,100,813, forward strand.
TTAAGCAAGCACTAAGAGTAGCGGCGATAAATTAATTGCGTAAGTGCAATCATCGCCTGCAGTATGCAATTTTTCACAGTAAAGTAGAATCACATTTTATCATACCACATTTTACCATAAAAGTAACAGTAGTATCGTAATTATTGAGCAGCTTCGAAACTGCAAAATTTTTTTCGTGCAAAGTAGTAAAAGTTATTCTAATCAGAAGTATCATCATCTTCAATAAATTAACCCAAGACATGTATTTCAATTGAAAATTCATTATAAAAATTTGAAAAGTAGTAAAAACTATTGTAGCACATTTAATTTTTGAAGTAACAGTCGTTAAAAAGAAAAACGTATATACGCTACTCTTGGAAATGCTGAAAATATCCAAAAATGAAATCCGTTCTCATAACTAACGCCGCAACTTTCGTTTATTTTCACGCAAACAGCCCATGGGTATCCTCTCCATTCTTGAAGAAGAGTCTATGTTCCCGAAAGCCACGGACAAGACCTTCGAAGAGAAGTTGAACAACAACCATCTCGGCAAGAGTCCCAACTTCCTCAAGCCCAAACCGCCTAAGCCAGGCCAACAAGCCGCCCACTTCGCCATTGGTCACTACGCCGGCAACGTAAGCGAATCGCTAAACCCCGAGAGACCAGCTCTCCTCGTAACAATATACTCTAATCGTCTCCGGGCGTTCTGATTCAGGTACCATACAACATCACCGGATGGCTGGAGAAGAACAAGGACCCGCTGAACGACACCGTCGTCGACCAGTACAAGAAGTCCTCGAACAAACTGCTCGTGGAGATCTTCGCCGATCACCCTGGCCAGTCTGGTGACGCCGGTGGCAAGGGAGGCGGCGGCGGCCGTGGTAAGAAGGGAGGTGGCTTCTCCACTGTGTCCTCCTCTTACAAGGAACAGTTGAACAACCTCATGACCACCCTGAGGGCCACCCAACCCCACTTCGTCCGTTGTATCATTCCCAACGAGTTGAAGCAGCCGGGCGTCATCGACTCCCATCTTGTCATGCACCAGCTGACTTGTAACGGTGTGCTTGAAGGCATCCGTATTTGCCGTAAAGGTTTCCCCAACAGGATGGTCTACCCTGACTTCAAGCTGCGGTAAGCATCTTTTTCTTACAGTTGTCGGGATACTAATTCACGCGTAGAGTATTATAGAATAGAGTTCACGACTATCGATAGTTTTGATTACTGGCTGTTGTCTCTTTTATTTGTCTCTCTTTTTATTGAAGTGATAAAGATTTTTAGTTCTTTATAATGAGCTTGTAAACGAAACTATCAGAGTAGTTCGTTCAAGATTAATTTTAGAATACTGTTTTTTTTTTTTTTTTTTTTTTTTTTAATTTAATCTATTTAGTGTTTAGCGTATAAAACTCGACAGTAAAAGAAGTACATTAATTCAGGCAACTTAAAAAAAAATAAAAAATATTAGTTAGAAATGTTGAAAACTAAAAATTAAACGAATCGATGATAAAACAAAGTTCGTAACTGAAAATTTTTGCTACGTAGTTACATGATCTTAGCTCCGGCTGCAATGGCCGCCGAAGGCGATCCAAAGAAAGCGGCTCAGGCCTGCTTCGATGCGATCGGTTTAGATCCGGACGCGTACAGGATTGGTCACACTAAGGCTAGTTGAAACACCCCAAAGAGTTAAAAAAAAATTACATGTCTATTAGAGGTCGTCCGTTTTTGCCCTCCCTCACGTTAATCACGCCTTACATTAGATTATTGTTACATTTGTAATAATGTTGGACCCCCATAGATACCCCATAGATTGGTGAAACTTTGTCAAGTAGAAGTTGTGTTCCCCGTATTTAAACGTTTCAGTACCCGTAGATAATTGTGTTACGGTCCCCGTTGTTGTTAATCATATATTTCATCTTGTCCGATCATTCATTGCGTACATCACGTTAGCAAGATTGGCGAGTTTTTCTAAAGGCCTTCCAAACGATATTTCGTGCATTAGAAAAACACGTTCGATCGAATCGATTCACCTCCCTTACTGCGTGAACCCGACTTTGTTCTTTTTTTTCTGATCTTTAAGTGTTCGTTTTGTCCCGATTTGAAATCATCTTTTGTCCCCTTCCGCCCTTAAAGATCCAGCAGCCTGAAGGAGCAGCCCCGTGGAAAGCAGCAAACGTAGTCTTTTTTTTGCGTATACACCACCTAGTAGTTAGTTAATTAAAAATCTAGAATTAATAAGTTGAGACTAGTAGTTTAAGTAGTAGTATTAAATAATCCGTCCACGCAATTATTCATAGTTCCTCCGATACTAATACGGGCTGAATCCCGGCCCTTGATTTTGTTTCTGTGCGTGCAAAATCCCGAAAACCGCCTTGGACACCCTTTAGGTACAAAATCATCGCCCCAGCAGCTTGCGAGGCGGCCGGCGGCGACCCGAAGAAGTGCGCCGGTGCCATCCTGGAGGCATCCGGCTTAGATGCCGATCAGTATCGTCTTGGACACACCAAGGCACGGTTTATCATGTCTAGTAGTCAATTCGCAGCAGAGCAGCTCTTCTTCCTTTTTGCCTTCTTTTTTTTTTCACGATCGCGGTGACTCTCGGTGCCTGGGAACCTCTTTAATTCAATATCTTTGTAGCTGCGATGCATTCGCAAAGTTCCCAGGACCGATGATCGCCTCGTTAATTTGCAAAGTGTGACCGAAATAGCGATGCCTTGTTTATTCCGTAATTTATGCGATTCCCGAGAGTTTTCTTGAGAGCCCCAACGAGACGGGCCGAGTGTTCCAGCCTGCTTGTATGTCAATAGTCATCCTCATACTTATAGTTCTATTAGTATGGTAGCTCGTAGTTGTCAAAGGTTGTCATAACATACGAAGAACGTAGACCATATTTGTTGTTATTAAGTGTATCCGTAGCGAGTAGCTGCCTCTGGACGACACGAACAAAGACTGAAAGCTTCGAGCAATGTTTTAAGTACTGTAAACATGGCGGCAGTGAGCTTTCAGTTTCCAGCAGGCGCACGCTTGAAAATTCCCTCAATCCTAATACATATACGTAGTGCGTAAGTTGAAACGTAGAACGTAGACCCACTCCAGTAGTACACTGTAGCTGTTAGTGGACGATCTTGAAAAAAAGAGTCACTCGAAAGATCGATCCAGTTCCCGATTAAAAGCAGGATGAAAATTCTGAATTTTAAAACGCCAATAATGATACTGTCTCGATGTAAAGCCACTTTCATCCTGCTGTTAATCGAATCCTCCCCCGCAATCTCGCAAACGAGACGTTCGAGAATGCAAACGACAACATTAACAACCTTGTCGTCTTTTTTGTTCTTTTTTTATGTATTCGTCCCAATATGTGTGTGCACCCTATATACACCTTGCCCTCCGTGTGACGCAACGCAGATACAAAATTCTGTGCGCCAAAAAAGTGACAGACGGCATGGAAGCTAAGAAAGCCAGCGAGATTATTCTCAGCGAGATCATAACACCCGACCAATACCGCCTCGGTGCCAGCAAGGTACTTGAAATGCCTGAAACGAAACACTCCAGTGCATTTTCCTCTCGGGGCGCAGATCAGTTTGTAGACATTTCTCTGCGCCCTTTGAGGATGATAAAGTACGATAAGAGAGTACTTTACTGCTTTTGTCGACTAACAGTTTTTGCAGTTTTGTTTTTTTGTCTAAGAAGTAATCCTCACATCTTTTCCTTTGCGAATGAAATCTCCCGAACGCGTCGCTTCAATAGCTTTTGAGCTTTTACCATAATTCACCGACAATTTCCGAATTAACGCAAACCCCGATAATCAATGCTAATTAAGAATAATGAGTGGAATCTTTTCTCCCTGCGCAGTCAGCACCTGCAGAATAACAGCGAAATCCCAGGAAAAAGCAACGAGTTCCAGCGAGAATTTTTAGCTGGAAAGCCGTGTTTTGCTTATACCAATAAATCTAATACTTCGACATTGTTTTTACAAGGGAGATTTGAGCTGGAGCGCGTTTTTAAAAATTGCGTTTATTTACTCGTCTCAAAGAATAGAATGTTACGTAAGCAATTCGCGAGACTCAAAGAAGTTTTGATTGTTGAAAGACAGATAAAATCTCCGTTTCTCATTTCATCTCAAACTGTGTTCTCCTTAATTCCTTTAAAAATTTAATTCTTTCTCAGAACATTAATCTACAGTGTAATAACCCACTTGTGAAATTTCCGATTAACGAGCTTCTATTTGTCACTTATCTACAGCTTTCCGATGTCGACAGTTTGTGCAAAAATTCTCAATACTCAAAATTCGCTTCGTTAAATATCCGACAAAACCAATGTCAAAAAGTACACGGCATCTCGCCTTCGAAAACGCCGAAACGAAGGCATTAGCTTTCGTCCAAACTGTCGCCTGAAGAAAAAAGTTTGCTGGTCAGGCCAGCGGTAAACTCGGAAGATCGACGACTCCTAACCGTAGAACTTGACCCGCTCCCCCGACAGGTATTCTTCCGCGCCGGAGTCCTGGGTCAGATGGAAGAGTTCCGTGACGAACGTCTCAGCAAGATCGTGTCGTGGATGCAGGCTTACGCTCGCGGTTACCTCGCCCGTAAGGACTTCAAGGCGATGCAAGAACAGCGTCTCGCCCTGCAAGTCGTACAGAGGAACTTGCGCAGATATCTCAAGCTCCGCACCTGGCCGTGGTGGAAACTCTGGCAGAAGGTCAGACCTCTCCTCAATGCCACTCGCATCGAAGACGAGCTTATCGTGAGTATTGCCATTCCGTCAGGTAGTTTTTTTATTTTTTTTTTATTTTTATAAGCTTCGCTTTGAGGAATGGAAGATTGTGGAGGAAGTGTTTTCCAAGTGTAACTTTTAATAGTTAGCTGCTATTTGTTATTGAGGTGACTCAAGCTGTTGCGGAATTTATTTGTTTTTCCAGATTATTTTTAATTTCATAAAGATTTTATTTAGAAAGATCGATTCATCAACGTATTAATAACTTCGGAGCTTGGGTATTTTCGTACAATACTCGTGTTTTGGTTTAAATTAATATTGAAGTAACATATAATCTTCTCTCGGCGAGTTTATAAAAATAATAATAAATAAATATTTAAAGAAATCTCCCGCTTAAATCATTGGATCATTAGTTTTCTTAATCCGCGATGTTTTCGAACGTTTTCAATTAATTGAAATTGAATCCTGATTTACAGAAAGTAAATAAAATATTTAATATAAATTTGCCAATGATTTTTGCGCGAAAATCGAGAGCATCTTTTCAGCAATCTATCCTGGATCATCGCCCGGCTACATCTCTATCTCTCATAAATTGTATTTTAAGATGGGGTATACTAAAATTTTCTTGCCGTTAATTACTCTCTCTCTCTCTCTCTCTCTCTCTTTAAAGCTCCTCAATTTGTCTTGGTGTATCCGCAAACGTTTTCTGAAAATAAGTATGTTAACATAAATTTCGAGAGTCGCGAGTAAACTTTTAATAGACACTTATGCATCGTAAATCAGAAATATACCTTGGATACCTTTCCAATACTTTATGTAAATTATCGCGCCTCGTAACCTGGAAACAAGATGCATAAAAAAAAAAAGTTCGAAACAAAAATTGTAGCATTCGACGGTACATCGACAGTCGCGAAAAACGCCGAGATAACTAATTTTACCAACTCTTTAGACCAATCTGTCGATGCAGCTACGTGCGCCTCTCGTGGGGAAGAATTCGCGCGTTCTTGAATTTCACTCCTCCATCTAAATGCGTGTACCCGTCGAGAAGAATAGCCGTCGTTGCTCTCCTTTCCGAGCCTCCGACTGGAGCCGCTGGAGAACGCTCCTCCTCCCCCCTCCTCTCCTCCCTTGTCGTCCGGCTCCGGGATTCGCTCGATATTTTTAGCCCATCCCTCTCTCGCTGCCGATGCGCCAAGGGAGGCGAGGATCGCGTTCCGAGATCGTTTATAAATATTTTTAAAGAAGAGCCGCCGCGCGCGTGTATCATCGCTCTCTAGCAGGGGGAGGGGGGGGGGGCAGCAGCAGCAACCCGAGAGACCGTTGGAGTCCGCGGCCGATGACTATACGCTCTAAGCGAGCGACGAAAGGAGGGTAGAAAAGCACGGAGCCGCGGAAAGGCAGTCACAGTTCTCGATCTGCTCTCGAGCGACTCGCGCGACACACACGCTTAACCGATCATTAACAGTCGCTGATTAATATATCACCGACGAACGAACCTCACGAATACACGTACGCGCGCCTACGTGTATAAATCGCAGTTTCGGTAATCGCGCGGCACGCGTGGAGGCTTTAATCCCCCCCACACCCACCGCTCAACCCCTTCGCTCCGCCGCTCGACATCCGTCAGGCGCCAGTGCGCGTCCCAGTTATTAGCAAGCCCAATAACGCTCCTCCGCCGTGCGCGTGCAGACCCCGTCCTGCGTCGAATGCGCGAGAAGACGACGACCGCGCGAAATCGTACGCAATCATACGCGGCCCGTGGCCTAACGTCGATTTCGCGTCGCTTCGATCGAACCAATCGCTAGTTTAACCTACCGTCGATTCGCAATCATTCCACGCGCTTTGAGAGAAGACTGAGAGAGGCTGCGGGGACATATTTGAGAGAGATAGAGAGAAGAAGCCAGGCGAGATCAAGCAAGGATGTCGGAGGAGTCGGGTAACAAAGCGTCTGAGACGAGCGCTGAATTTCAGGCGATGGAGGAGAAGGCACGCAAGTACCAGGAGGCCTTCGAGCGCGAAGAGAAGATGCGCATCGAGCTCGAGGAGCTCAACACGAAACTCCTCGCCGAGAAGACCGATCTCTTGAAGAATTTGGACGGCGAGAAGGGACAGCTGTCCGAGTACCAGGAGAAGGCTCTCAAATTGGGAGCCCAGAAAGCCGACCTCGAGTCCCAGTTGTCGGTGAGTACTTTTTTTTTATGTTTTATATACCTCTTTGACATTAGTCTGGAAAGTTTCAGACTTTTCTAGATAATTTACTCGGCGATGGAGTGACTTGCTCATTTTTTTCTTCTTAAAATCGTCAAAAACGTTTAAAACAACTGGAATCGATTTTAATTAGATTTGAATTTAGTGATAAAATTTAGCTGAAACCATTTCGCGAGAATAAATTATTAATCGGAACAAAACCACAAGCACAGCTTTTTTTAACGCGGTAAAATATTTCTAAATACAAAAAAATGCGAGAAAACGTGCAATATACGGCGGCGAAATAACGGGGTGAAGGGCTCGAACAAGGCTGCATACCAAAAAAATTTCGTTCGCCGACGAAACGCAATCGATTCGCGCCGATAATGGCGCAATTTACGCGAGTACGCAGAGGATCTCGCAATTTCTTGGGATTCGTTTGTGCAACGTTCCACCTTGTCCATCTGTCGACGATCGCTTACAGGGGATTGCAAAATAAAAAAAAAAAATCGTATTCTCAAAGCGGAATTTTACGATACTGATTTTACCCGAGGATTTCCGGCAAAATACACACAAACACACAGGAGGCACCACCACTCCGTCGAGCAAACAGACATTTCTCGAAATAAATTCGCGACTACGATGATTTCCCTCTGTTTATTTCCAAAAGCACGAAATCGAAGCCATATGCTCGGCTCGTTGCGCGGAAGATCCCGCTTAAACTGACGTACAAAGGCATTAAGTTAGAAAAAAGAATCGGCAGCCTCTTTTTCCGATTACTCCTTGGCGTTATTTGTTTAAAAAGCAATTGAAGCTGCATTCTCGAGCGCGGCGCGGCGAATTTATTGCACTATTTTTAACCCAACAGCTGGAAGACAAAACAATAGTAACCGGAACCCGAAACGCTCCGAAGCGTTCTCTCTCTCCAGTAGTAACGGTCGCGCTGCGCTCAGACACCATAAAAGCCGTCGCTCTCCTCCGTGCATCGCGCCCGCGCATTTTTTTCCAGTCATCCGGCTATTTTCATACGCTATCGCATAATTCAGCGTGTCTCCAAATTAGTCTCCTCCCCGAGAGAGGAAAAAAAAACGAATCGAAGCGCCGCGGGTTCGAAATAAATATAATACATACGAAAGCGCGGCCCGAGCTCGTGAAAAACACGGAGGAGTTGACAAGCGTGACAATCTAAGTTAGTCAGCCGCGGAATATTTAGGGAGCTTTAAAATTAGCCTCTCCCGCGATGCGCGAGCGCGAAAAAATTCCAGAGCGCGATATCTGGAGAAGAGCCGCGCGGCCGCTTCTAATTTCGTTCGAGGGTGGCCCACGCGCGCGCGCACGCCACGGCGAATCGCCTCGCTTATTACGACACGGGGACGCGCAACGGAGTTTCATTAATCACCGGACGAGGCGCGCGCGCGCGCGCGTATATACTTTGTATCGCGGCTTTATTTATTGGCCGTCGACGCCAACGCTCGAAGCTAAAAGGATCGCCGACGAGTCAGCGAGTCGGAATCGTTGCCGAATTCTGGAGTTGCCTACCAGAGAGCGACTCGGGGTTTCTATTTTCAAGCCGCCCCGGCAATTAGTCGGGAGAAGCATTAACCTTGGTCTAGTGTGGTCGAATGTGCCTCTTTCCCCGGCTTTCTCTCGACTCGAAGCTGTTTGTCGATGCTCGTCCGTCGGGTATCGTACTTTTTACTCGGACTGTGGAGTCGTACACTTTTTTATTCGGATTCAGTCTCGACTAAATGGAATATACTCTAATTAAAAGCCGATAATCAAAGAGTCCATCTCTATCGATTAATTGAAATAATCTATCTAGAGCGATGCCGAGTCCAAGCCATTTTCGGCTCTCGGGTTTTGCGAGCGAAGCGAAGAGAGGCAGGTACGGATTATGCGGCCTTCTAAATTTATCGAACGGCGATACACGCCAGATATTCCAGGTTATTAAAAGTGGGCGCGGCCAAGAGGCCCTTTTCTATTTGCTACCTTCTGCTCGTCTCCTCGGCCGGAAGAGGATAAGAACAGGTGTGGCTGATTATTAATAGAGGGAGACGGCGTCGACCGGTGTGGCTCGTGCAAGCTCTCGCTGGTAAAGAATGAATTGGAACGATGAATGGGCTGAGATGTAAAGAGTCGATAACGTGAATAAGTAGCTAGACGTGAATGAACGAGCTTGTGCTCTAATGAGACTGGTAGTTTAGCTAGCAGTGCTTAGTTCTCGTTATTATTACACGCGGAATAATTGCTTCGCTGTAAATTCGTGCAAAGATAGAGCTTAAAATATCAAAAGAAAACAGAAACCGTTACTAATCCCCCGAAGAAAACGAAAAACCAACAGCCGCCCGAAATTCCAGCAAACTAAGTCATCAAATGACGACACGCAGATAAATTCGTCAAAAAGCTCTCGGGCCGCGTAAATTAGCAGCTTTACACAAGAGATATTTTCAGTCGAATCGAGAGAAACAGATAGGGGGAGAGGGGGGCCCAGAACTAAGCGCTCGGATCGCTTGTTCTTGGCTCGGAGCGCCGTTTCCGCGGATGACGAATGCCTCCATCTCTCCCCGCTGGCACGCGGCGCGAGCGGCTACGAGCGCGTAATGCTTTCTTTTATCCGGCGAAACTAATATTAGGCCCCCCACCGGGGAGCGCAGTCGCGCTCTCATTAGACGCGGATCTCCAGGTGTGAATCACGGATTTACGACCGCGGCCGGGAAGTCTAATTATGTTTCGCTAATTGCTCGGATCTTCGAGATCGGGTGCTGGCTTTTTTCAAAACGAACTCGCTTCAAAGATCCAAGTAACTCTGAGTCAAAGCGGTAGAAAAGCTTCTCGAATTCGGCGCACGGATTAAAATCCCCCGCGGAAAAAGTCGCCCGCGCTAAACGCGGTGGGAGTTTCGACGCGACCGATTTTGGGCTCTCGCGTGCGTACGCACGGCTTCTGGCTCCTGCGTCGCCGCGCGCCGATTAATTATATTGCTAATGATGTGCGCTCGCGAGCGGCGAGCAAGCCAAGTCTGCGCAGCGAAAACGGGGCAACTGGAGCTTTAACGCCGGGGCTTGGATTCGATGCGCGCGCGAGCCAGTTTACTTTGGGCTTTGATATCGTGTTTATAAAAAGCCAACCCGGCGCGCCTCTCCGCTTCCGATTGTAATTAATGCGCGAGGCATATATTTTGCACGGCTAGCTGAGCAGCGGCGTGTAAGTAATTTCGCGGAGCGGAGCGAATTATGAAAGAAGCATTTTTGACACGGTGTCAAGTCATATTTTTAAGTAGCTCTCTAGCGGGGATATTTGTAAATAAAAAAATAAACCGAATGCGAATTAGAAATAGGATCTTGGGTAACGCGGTCTAATTCTGAAAAGCATTCGATAAACAAGCACTCCATCGTCGTATCAAATGTTGAGCTACCAAAATTAATTTCGCAGTACCGGCGATTGTACTTATAAAACTGCTTTGCTTCTTTAGGACATCACCGACAGATTCCAACAGGAGGAGGAAGCGAGGAACAACCTGTTCCAGTCGAAAAAGAAACTCGAACAAGAGATCTCCGGCCTGAAGAAGGACATCGAAGATCTCGAACTTACCATCCAGAAGTCCGAGCAGGACAAGGCGACCAAAGACCACCAGATCCGCAACCTCAACGACGAGATCGCCCACCAGGATGAGCTCATCAACAAGCTCAACAAGGAGAAGAAGAACCAGGGCGAGGTCAACCAGAAGACCGCCGAGGAACTTCAGGCCGCCGAGGATAAGGTCAACCACCTCAACAAAGTCAAGCTAAAGCTCGAACAGACCCTCGACGAATTGGAAGACACCCTCGAGCGCGAAAAGAAATCCCGGTAAGCCTCCCCGTCTTTCGGTTAAAATAGACAATCGCTGTCAATTTCGACTTGCCTTCTCACTCACCCCAATGCTTGCCATTACAGTGCTGACGTCGAGAAGACCAAGAGGAAGGTTGAGGGCGACCTCAAGCTCACTCAGGAGGCCGTCGCCGACCTCGAGAGGAACAAGAAGGAGCTCGAGCAGACCATCCAGCGCAAGGACAAGGAGCTCGCCTCCCTGACCGCCAAGCTCGAGGACGAGCAGGCTCTCGTCGGCAAACAACAGAAGCAGGTCAAGGAACTGCAGGCCCGCATCGAGGAGCTCGAGGAGGAGGTCGAGGCCGAGAGGCAAGCCCGCGCCAAGGCCGAGAAGCAGCGCAGCGACCTGGCCCGCGAGCTCGAGGAGCTCGGTGAGCGTCTCGAGGAAGCCGGCGGCGCCACCTCCGCCCAGATCGAGCTCAACAAGAAGCGCGAGGCCGAGCTCAGCAAGCTCCGCAGGGACCTCGAGGAGGCCAACATCCAGCACGAGTCCGCCCTGGCCATCCTTCGCAAGAAGCACAACGACGCCGTCGCCGAGATGGGAGAGCAGATCGACCAGCTGAACAAGATCAAGGCTAGGCAAGTATACTTTTGGAGCTTTAGACGGATTTTGGTAGATGGGTGAACTTTGATTAGGACGAACCTGTGGGATCCAAGTTAATACAATTAACCGATATATTTGATAATTTTTTTTTTTTTCTTAAAACGGGAAGTGATAATCGAGAAAAGATTTATTAATCTGAGATATTTTTAATAGAGCCGAAAAAGGCCGCAATGACATCCACGTTGAGCTGAATAATGCTCGTGCAGCCGTTGACGTAGTCGCGAGAGAGAAGGTAGAGAGACTCGAGAAGTCGTTGCGTGTTCCCTGTGTTTTACTTAGACCCTAGAATTTAAAAACTTTTTTTTTTCACCTTCTCTTACCTATCATTGATAATAACGACCAGAAACTTTATGTCTCCCTGTGCTAATTCCAATTTTGAGGTTTTACATTCCAAAATGATTAATCCCCCGTTTTCAACGAGATCCAAGCACTCTCAGCCACCCGAAAGATATCAATTCGTCGATGTTGTCCCCCCCTCGTTCGCGTCAGAACTTTCAGGAGCAGGATCTTTGGGAAAGAGATTCGGGGCTGCGCGATATTCGCAGAGCGTCACTCATTTACACTGGGCATTTTTTTCGCTCTTTTCCATGTTCCGCCAATAGGATCGAGAAGGAGAAGGTTCAGTACTTCAGCGAATTGAACGACCTCCGCGCCAGCGTAGACCACCTTAGCAACGAGAAGGTAAAATGAGATTCTCTTTCGATCTCGCCGGCAAAAGAAACACTAACGCAATTAACGCAGAAAAAACGCAGAGCTGCCGCAGATGCCGCATCCGGAAGAAGAAAGCGATATTCGTCTTTCCATAAGCGTCGCTCTTTGTTCCTTCATCCATTACGTGGGCTCCTAAGTAGGCCATGAACCATACCATACACCCACTTCTCCTTGCTTGCTGCTTGCTTTTTGTCCCTTTGATAAAAATCTAGATATTGCTCTAGGAAAATGTTTCCAATTCCTTAAGAAGTGAAACTTTCTTTAATAATCAAGAGCAAAATCTAGAAAGAAAGAGTAGAATCTATAAGCAGAGGACTAACGATTATATCTGAAATAAAACAGGCCGCTCAAGAGAAGATCGCCAAGCAGCTTCAGCACCAGCTCAACGAGGCCCAAGGCAAGATCGAAGAGCTGACCCGCACCGTCAACGACTTCGACGCCGCCAAGAAGAAGCTCTCCATCGAAAACAGCGACCTCCTGCGCCAGCTCGAGGAAGCCGAATCCCAGGTGAACCAGCTCTCCAAGATCAAGATCTCGTTGACGACGCAGCTCGAGGACACGAAGAGGCTCGCCGACGAGGAGGGCCGCGAACGCGCCACTCTCCTCGGCAAATTCCGCAACTTGGAGCACGACCTCGACAACATCCGCGAACAGGTCGAGGAGGAGGCCGAGGGCAAGGCCGACTTGCAGCGACAGCTCAGCAAGGCCAACGCCGAGGCCCAACTCTGGCGCACCAAGTACGAGTCCGAGGGCGTCGCCCGTGCCGAGGAGCTCGAGGAGGCCAAGCGCAAGCTCCAGTGCCGCCTCGCCGAGGCCGAGGAAACCATCGAATCCCTCAACCAGAAGGTCATCGCCCTCGAAAAGACCAAGCAGCGCCTGGCCACCGAGGTCGAGGATCTCCAGCTCGAGGTCGACCGTGCCACCGCCATCGCCAACGCCGCCGAGAAGAAGCAGAAGGCCTTCGACAAGATCATTGGAGAATGGAAGCTCAAGGTCGACGACTTGGCCGCCGAGCTCGACGCCAGCCAGAAGGAGTGCCGCAACTACAGCACGGAACTCTTCAGGCTCAAGGGCGCCTACGAGGAGAGCCAGGAACAGCTGGAGGCTGTCCGCCGCGAGAACAAGAACCTCGCCGACGAGGTCAAGGATCTCCTCGACCAGATCGGAGAGGGTGGACGCAACATCCACGAGATCGAGAAGGCCAGGAAGCGCCTGGAGGCTGAGAAGGACGAGCTCCAAGCCGCCCTCGAGGAGGCCGAGGCTGCCCTCGAACAGGAGGAGAACAAGGTGCTCCGCAGCCAGCTGGAGCTTAGCCAGGTCAGACAAGAGATCGACAGGCGCATCCAGGAGAAGGAGGAAGAATTCGAAAACACCCGCAAGAACCACCAGCGTGCCCTCGACTCCATGCAAGCCTCCCTCGAGGCCGAGGCCAAGGGTAAGGCTGAGGCCCTGCGCATGAAGAAGAAGCTCGAGGCCGACATCAACGAGCTCGAGATCGCCCTCGACCACGCCAACAAGGCCAACGCCGAGGCTCAGAAGAACATCAAGCGGTACCAGCAGCAGCTCAAGGACGTGCAGACCGCCCTCGAGGAAGAACAGAGAGCCCGCGACGAGGCACGCGAGCTCCTCGGCATCAGCGAGAGACGCGCCAACGCCCTCCAGAACGAGCTCGAGGAGAGCCGCCAGCTCCTCGAACAGGCCGACCGCGGCCGTAGACAGGCCGAGCAGGAATTGGCCGACGCCCACGAACAGCTCAACGAGCTCAGCGCACAGAACGCCAGCATCTCCGCGGCCAAGAGGAAACTCGAAGCTGAACTCCAGACCCTCCACGTGAGTATCTACGACTGTCCCTTACCTGCTACGTACGTGCTAAAAACTAATCCCCTTTCTCTCCCTTTACCCCCAGTCCGATCTGGACGAGCTTCTGAACGAGGCCAAGAACTCCGAGGAGAAGGCGAAGAAGGCGATGGTCGACGCTGCCAGGCTCGCGGATGAGCTCCGAGCCGAGCAGGATCACGCCCAGACCCAGGAGAAGCTGCGCAAGGCCCTCGAGACCCAGATCAAGGAGCTCCAGGTCCGCCTGGACGAGGCCGAGGCCAACGCCCTCAAGGGCGGCAAGAAGGCCATCCAGAAGCTCGAGCAGCGCGTACGCGAGCTCGAGAACGAGCTCGACGGCGAGCAGAGGAGACACGCCGACGCCCAGAAGAACCTGCGCAAGTCCGAGCGCCGCATCAAGGAGCTCGCGTTCCAGGCGGACGAGGACCGCAAGAACCACGAGCGCATGCAGGACCTCGTCGACAAACTCCAACAGAAGATCAAGACGTACAAGAGGCAAATCGAGGAGGCCGAGGAGATCGCCGCCCTCAATCTTGCCAAGTTCCGCAAGGCCCAGCAGGAGCTCGAGGAGGCTGAGGAGAGGGCGGACCTCGCCGAACAGGCCATCGCCAAGTTCCGCACCAAGGGACGCGGAGGTAGCGCCGCTCGTGGTATTAGCCCAGCGGTAAGTCGACCCTTTGCCTAACTACACTTTATTTTATCTTTACTTTGGTATTCGACGATATCGAATTGACGACTTTTTTTCAAGCTCGATTTTCTATTGTTTTTTTTTTATTTTTTCTTTCTCTTACGAGCAACTTAATTTTCGCAAGAATTAGGTTATCGCTGTTACCCTGTATCGTCTTGTGCTGTACAGTCTAGTTAAAAAAGGGCAGTAACGCCCCTTGTTCAATAAATAAACGTTTTTGCGTCTGCACGATTACAGAGTTTCCGAACTCTGCGAAAATACCAAAGTAAACAAACCAGGATATCTGACTGGTAAATGCCGGCTAAAATGATAAAAAAAAAAAAAAGATGAAAGAGAAAATGTTAGAGGAAAGAAAGAGGTCGAGCAGACTTCTCATTCGTTCTTATGTGTCTCGATATAGCCCGGACCGAAGGCGCAAGCCCGCAAGGCGGCCGCATCGGAATAAACCGCCGCGCCGGTTCATGTAAGTCTGTCCCACTCTCGCAGCACGTCGCTACGAAAGAGCGTGTCCAAAAGAAACGACCATCTAGACGATCCGTTTAAGTGTCAAACGTGTAATTTACATCACGTGTAACTCTCTATTTCTCATCTCTGTTTTTTGATTAATCAACGCTCGAATCCTCTGTTTTTTTTTTGTCTATACATGTTTTATTTTATTATTTGTTTATTTCATTATGTGCAAGAGACATTCTAACAGTCAATCCAAACATCCAAAACGTGATTTTTCGTGCTTGAATTATCTCTCTGCTTCGACAGATGGAGAAATCCGCGACACTGTTTACATCAGAGTTTATATCAATGTTATTGGATTTATATGTTTTTTCTTCGTTCAGCCTTTTTAATGTTGCTGTGTTTTTTCTAATTTTTTTTTAATCTTCGTTAGCGACGAAAGGATTCAGAAACATGATCGTCTAATTAATTCGCCTCGGCAGACCCTCAACACGTCTCATTCCATCTTGTAGAACATGAGATGTAGAATTGTTGGTTTTTTTTTTCTTAGTTATCTGTTTTCGCTTTATTCGAGAGTACATGTATGTCTGTATGCTCGTGAAACTTTACTAAACGTAGTAAAATGTCCTTTTTTTTTGTTGATATTAATGTGATTCTCCGACACGTCTGATGTTCATTCAAAAAAATAACGCTACCTCTTTTAATTAACTTGATAAATTTGTTCACGAACACTTGAAAACAATACATCTACACTGACAGTCGCTTTCAGACTCATCAAAATCTGCAGAGATTTTGAACGAGATTATATAGTCAACAAGGCACACCGTAAATGTGTTTTTTATATGTTCCCCTTTCATATATCAAGTATATGTCAATGTTTATATTCCAACGTTTTAACAAAAATTTCGTGATACCCTTCTCATATTACATTTATTAATAAAAGGTATTTCTCCGTAAGCACATGTTGATCAAATATACACGCACACGCACGCAGATTTGGAATTTTGTGTAATAAAAAGAGTTTTTTCACTTTCTCCATATACACAAAGTTTCTAAACACGTGTCTCGTGCGGAAAGCGACTACCGATATATCCCAGAACCCAACTAAAATCAGTACTTTAGGTACTGTAAAGTAGATAGCAACAAGCTCGGTAGTATTTTTCCGCACCTCCCCCTCCTCGATCGACGAAAAAGTCGAGAGCAGCGCCAATAATTAGCCCGTCTGATTTTTCTAGCCACACCGATCAGCGTTGAAACCCCAGCTCGATGGTTCCGCATTCCCGCCACGCTTCGACCTTATGCCCGACGGTGACCTGTAACGAGCCAACTTATCACCATACACGAAAGCGTCAAAGTATATCATCATCACACACACTTGCCTAGACATTGCCATCATCGAGAGCAGCCAAGTATATATATATAGATATGTATATTTATATATAAAAAAAAAAAGAACAGAACAGAAAATATAAGAAATATACGAAGCAATGAAAAAAAGAAAACACTAGACACGCAGCCATCATTAAGATGAATCATTTATCGCGACATTTCAGTACCAAAAAAGGGGGTTGTTTCCCCTCACATTTCTCTTTTTTTAGGGGGACGCCTCTTTACAATAATACACAGAATGAAAAAAACGATAAGCAAACGACGACAGAGGCTATCTAGGGACAGGTGAAAAAATATAATATATAAAACGTGTGTGGGGGGAGAGACGACGTGCGACACGTTTTTCAACGACAAAAAAAAATGTTTTTATTATTATTAATTATATAGATATATATATTAATACGGCAGAGTTTAATCGTCGACCGCCAGAGGTGCTCGATTTGGTGCGAGAGAGAGGAGAGAGAGAAGAACGAGAGTCAAATATATATATATATACATATTTAAAGAAAAAGAAATAAAAAAGAAAAAAAAAGAAGTAATGAAGAAACGTGCGCGCGGCGACGAGCGAGGCGAGCCAGCGAAGAATTACTATTTTTCAACAAAATATGCAACATATTGTTTTATCTATCTCGAAGAACTGTGTCGTCATATGCTGTCCTATCCTATAAAGTAATTTAATTTATAAAGAAAAGCGAAATATGTATTTATTAAAGTAAATAAGCAATAAATAAAGTTAAGAACTTAAAGAAAAAAATAATTAATGATTTGTCTGCTTTACCTTGTGCTCCTTTTCCTATTTCCTGTACGGCAATCAATCAAAATACTCTAGAACAATTTTTATTAGCTTACATTTATTTCTCTTTATTTTAACGAAATTATAAATCTTTCTTTCGTTTCACATTATTGCTCTGAAAATAATTCAATCTACCGTAACGAACAATTCAAACAGACAATATAAAAACCGCAATGATTAGACGCTATAAAAACTCCTAGAAAAAAGCATTTCGCGCGTCAACATGAATTATTCAACAAGTAACACATACGCAAACACAGAGTCAACGTAAACAACGACCACAATAAAAATCAGCGCGCTCAACTCACGAAGCCTTAGCTTTAACAATAGGTCCGCCTCGGTAATTAGCCCGAGGTCCAGTGCGCGTCAGCTGACTGTACTGACCCTTAATCAGCTCCCACTGGGTGAGCTTGTCAATGTCGACGTCGAACTCGCGGCAGGTCTCTACAAACGCCGGCCAGCACAGCGGCAGATAGGCATGATCCACCGTGGGTAGCATGTGGTGCAGTCCGTGCGAGCCGAAGCTCGTCAAGACCAGGAAGATCGAGTCGTCGATGACTTTGCGGTCTCGCACGGCGTCCAGCTCCATGAGTCCCCAGTCGAGGTCTTTTCTGCCAATTTTTTAATGGACGGTTTATTTAGCGAAGTTTGGAGGGAGAAAAGTTTTTATTCTAGAGGATAAGGGGGCTGGATTTTTCAAAACTAAGATCGTTACGTTTAAAAATAATTAAAGAATAATGTATACCTGCATTCGTCGCCGTCGTGAAATATATCTGGATGATGATGTGCGGCAGTCACTCCAATAAATGAAAAAATTAAACTACTTATTACTATGATGTAAAGCCAAAATTTCACTGCATCGAAAATTGACGAACTGAAAAAGCTCAGTATTATTGGTAAAAAGAAAGGCACGGCGTCACGAAATTCAACCTTTTTCCATTCCGCATAAACGGAATAATACCTGTAAAGCAAGAAAACATAAATTATTAGCACTGCTACCGCAATTACTTACGATGCTAATTAACCGCGACGTATTAGCATCAGAAATAATGAAACCAGAATATAAGTTTCTAATAAAAGAATAAAACTAATGGCGACAAATGTTTTGCAAGAGCAGCATTTGAATTAGCTTGTAAATATTAGCTTGTAAAAACCTGATTCTACTAAAAACTTGTTATGCACGGCAACGAATTATTCATTTTTGCTAAAAAAAATCTCGTAAATTTTCTTTTCTCAAGTTAAATAGATTCACTTAAAAAACCAATGATAAATTGAACTTGAATACCGACGAGTTTAATTACCTTATACGCATTTGATCTACTCTTTAATGTGATATACCACAAAAAATTCTTATGATTCACTTGCATTCGACAAAACTTAATTGCACATTCGAGGCACACATATCAACGGCAAACGCACGCGAGCGTGACATATCATACCGTTTCATTCCCTGAGCCAAGAAAGCGGCGGCGTAAACGACCGGACTGGAAATTAACATCCTCGCTCGATTAATAACCGACTTATCCTTCGTCGGCAGGTATTTCAGGAAGGGCTCCAGAACGTAAATTTCGTAGTCCCACAGCGTGTTTGGATACAGGTGGTGGCTAAGGGCGTGGGATATTCTCCACTCCTTCGACGACATCAGACTCAAGTCGAAGTAGTACATGCGGAAGTTGTCTCGCATGTGGAAGAAATTGTGCGCAATAATCGTCGTCCAAGCGAGGAAGAGCGCTGCGAAAGTGTTGAAAGTACTGAGTTAGCTTTGCAAACGTTGCGGATAATGTTTAGTAAATCTGGTTTTCTTTTTAAGTTATGCCATTCAAAATTCGTCGCCTGCTCGTACTTTGAGAGCAGAAACTCTTTTGTAGGCATTGATTCAATGATTAAGTAATAATAATTAATTACCACTGATTAAAACGATAATATAAGATTTAAATATGACGGCGGCAATGGCGGAGAAGATAGTCACTGAAGCGACGGCGTCCGCAATCATTTTCGACGTCCTCGTTGGATGATGATAATCTACGTCTTTGAGAACTTCGTGAACTCGTTTCTTGAATTTTCGATAAAATCCGTTTGGTTCAAAGCTGTACTGAAGGGCTCTGGGTTCCACAGCTTTACGTATAAAGAATTTTGAAAGAAGTCGCTCAGCCTTGTCTGTTATGTGATGGCACTGCGGAAATAATATTATTTTTATTTACTTATTTTAATATACATAAATAAATAATAATATTTTACAACTTTTACTTATTCAAAAAACTTATTCCGGTATGAATAGTGAGGATTGCAAAGAACCATAAAATTATTTAACTTCTGAAACTATTCAAATTATTTGGAATCAAGTATTGGGTAACAGAATGTACAATTGATAATACTTATGGTATTGAGAAAGCGTTCCAGATTTATTAGTAAGAATTAAATATCATTGTTATTAGGAAAAATTCAAAGATAATTATTGTCGTGAAGAAATTTTCCTTGTTGAATATTCCGTGAAATATAGCAATAACAAAATTATTCAATGATCACTAATCATAAGCTGAATTTATTTATAATAAATGAGCTGAAAATAAATTAATTTATACATTCTCCTTTGTCATACAAGGAAAATATACTTAAATACTTTTAAAGACACTTAAGTTTTAATTTCGGTTTTCAAAATATTTTAGTAATTCTAACGCTTGAAAATCTTTCTCTAATATGTTTGCAATATCCTTACATGATTACTTCTTTGCAGTATAAAGCCTTTAAAGGGCGAAATTTCTTATGCTAAGTTGCAAATAAAACAATATAATTAGCCCGATAAAATTGAAAACCTCAAATGCTTCTGTGATATCAGTTCCTCTTGTTATTTCTAACCATTCGGAGCCACCGGGATGATTTTTGATAAAGGATTCCAAATCGTAAAGATTGTCGTAAACTCTCCACAATCCTTCTGCGCCGTCATCTTTCCGTCTGCCAGCCATGAAACCGTAAGCGGTCTTTAGAACATCATCGCGGGCTGACGGATAATTCATACCTGGCACCGTGCTTTTCAGCTTTGCCATTTTATGCAACCTTTAAAAGTACGTTATGATTTAGGAAGCTGTGGAAATATTACAATGAAATATATATTTACATTTTAAAGTACACTTTCGTCGAGATAAGAACTCAGTCTGTTTTACTTTTGTGCGCCGGACAGTTACTGATAACTTATCTCGAAACGGACTCTAAAATAATAAATGTAAATCTATACAAACAGATATATACCTTTCAATCAAAATCCAAAAAAACTAAACAGATCCTCACTCGAACTCGGCGCACCGCACAGAATTTATCACATGAAAATCGAAGCGACAGTCCGAGCGCAGCCGGACTCAATCGCTATCATATAGAGTAGATGTTACCGAAACTCTCCGTTTCCCGATAATGATATATCAAAGCGCCGGGAGTCGCGCGCGCGCAAACACGCGCTGCTTCGCACATCAGTTCAACTCCGCGCGGCGCAGAGGCGGGTTCGACTGCTCTGACATGCACGCCGACGACAGTCGGCTGCGGTCGGCGAGTCAACCTTTTGCCCCACGCCTCGAGCGCGTAATGCGAAGCGTCGGTTACGAACGGCAGCAAAATCTAAGAAAACTATATTGCTCGGTAATACGTCGTGCGTGCTGATTCGACCTTGAACTTTATGTCGCATAACAGCCTGTACTGCTGCTACTGTTTCGGAGCATTTGTATGGAGTTTATTAGCAATCTTGATCACTATGCATATCTTATGTTGATTCGGAGCAGCTCGATGCCTTATTGTGTCTCGAGCTAAATCACATTCTTTGATAATTTGTATTCTTTCGGAAATAAATCAATAACAGTATTTTTCTTTTTAAAGTTTTATAGCATCAAGAAATTTATTTATAACATTATAACATCTTAAAAACGTGCATATATTTATCATTAATTAAAGATAAACATACATTCTTCCTCTTATAGGGAGAGGATATATCACTCAAAATTCATTAAACAATCTATTAGTAATATACAAATGCAAGCGTATAAATGTAATGAACAATTAAACTAAACAAAACGATCAAACATTCGGAACATATCGCGCTTATTTTTTTCACGCCGCCTTGACCCTCGTGTCGGGCCCTCCGCGGTAATTGGCAAGAGGTTTCGTGCGCACCAGTTGCCTGAACTGTCCGTGCACCAGCTGCCAGGGGTACATCTTGTCCGTGGGCACTCCGAATTCCTCGCAGGTTTTGAGGAACGCGGGCAGGCACAGGTTGAGGTAGGCGTGGTCCACCGTCGGGATCAGGTGGTGCAGGGAGTGCAGGCCGAAGTTCGTCAGGGCCAGGAAAATCGAGTCGTCGATTATGTTGCGGTCGCGCACGGTGTCGAGGCACATCAGGCCCCAGTCGGCGTTGTCTCTGAAATTTGCGGATGGCGCGATTGAGTTAGGATTTTGATTTAATGGGAATCTGTAGGGTGATGTGAAATTATTTGTGAAAATCATAAAAAAAAAACCGTTGCTGAATAAGAAGAGACGTCGATTTTAATTTCATTATTTGTCATTTATAAAAATTAAATAGTATTTGCTGATTTCTAAATTAAAAAAAAAACAGACACGAACGATGTAATTATCATTTATAACGTACCTGTAAATATCTCCATCGTGGAAAATTTCCGGATGATGATGTGCAGCATTTACACCAATGGATTCAAAAATTAAACTACCGCCAACTATGATGCAGAGCCAAAGTCTTACGGCAGCAAAAATCGAAGGTGTAAAGAAACTGAGTATGAATGGAAATAAAAACGGTACAATGTCTCGAACCTCTGGCAATCTCTTTTCAGCGTATAATACATAAAATCTGAAAAAGCAATAAGTCAATTACAGATTTACAATAATTTATGCCTAATCTTAATAAATCGTACAAAAATAAAGTAACGTTTTCTAAAAAAAGATTATTACGAAATTTAATAAATGCGCAATTCATTTTCAAAAACACTTCTGTTTAAACATTCAGTTTAAAAAAACTTCTAGACCACTGCCGACACTTTATCGATCATATCTCTAGCATCTTCTAAACATTAGAAAAGCATGATTTGCACGCATGATGAAGTGCAAACACACTTCATTTTCAAGCGATGCATCTTAACTAACAACAAATTATTGCGTCATACCTTTTAATTCCATGAACTGGCCAGGAAATACTCAACATAATTGGAAGGCATATTATCATTCTCAGTTTGCTAAGAATGGACTTGTTAGCAGGTAAATATCTAAGAAACGGTTCGAACGCATAAACTTCAACATCCCAAATTGTATTCGTGTAGAGATGATGGCTAAGACTGTGTGAGATCCTCCACAGCCTCGTCGACATCAAACTTATATCGAAATAGTACATGCGAAAGTTGTCCGCCATATGGAAAAAATTATGCGCGACTACCGTTGACCACGCGAGGAACAGGGCTGAAAAAGTTATTCAATTTTAAAGTATTCATTTTTTTTTCCGTGTACAATTGAAGATTTCTCAGATTATAATTAACTTTCTACAACGCATAGAATCAATAATTCCTTCAACTCTCTTTCAAATACTTTTTAAAGTCGATCAAAATTACTTGCAATAAAAACATTTGATAGTGTAAAGAAATAAAACGTACAACTAAATATCATGGCGGTCCAGGATTTTAATACGACAGAGGTAATTGCTGCGAGAATAGTCAGCGTTACAAGAGAATCGGCAATTAATTTGGATGTTCTCGATGGTTTGTGAAAATCTACTCCTTTCAAAGCTTCGTAGGCACGTTTCTTAAATGTTACATAGAATCCGTTGGGTTCAAAAGTGAAATTTACAGTTCTAGGTGCTACAGCTTTCCGCACAAAAAATTTTGGTAACAGCCGTTCCGCTTTATCTGATATATGATGAGTCTGCAAAAAATGATGAATTATTACGAGTTCTTTTTGTAAGATATATTTCTTTTTGAATATTCTTATAGCTGTTTTCCTAGAATTTTTAAGTTAACTAAATATATAAGCTACTACTTATCGGCAAGGTATAGTTTGTATACATAAGAATCGTGTACCATAATATTAATTGTGCACAATTTAGCATAGCCCGATGCTAAAGAGTGTGTACAATTAATATGTGCACGATTCTTATATGCACAACCCACACCTTGCCTACTTATCTTACAAAAATTTTAATTTATTACTTTTTCAAGCGCATAATATAGTTAAATACCTCAAATGCTTCTGTAATATCAGTTCCTCTTGTTATTTCTAACCATTCGGAGCCACCTGGATGATTTTTGATAAACGACTCCAAATCGTAAAGGTTGTCGTATATTCTCCACAATCCTTCTGCACCATCGTCATTCCGTCTGCCAGCCATGAAACCGGCAGCCGTCTTAAAGGACTCATCACGCCCTGATGGATACGCCATTCCTGGTACTGAACTTTTGACTTTTGCCATCTTTTCACACTTCGATTACCTTCCACAAATGATCCCTTGTTTGAAAATGTGAAATTTATTTATTCAAGTAAGGCAATAATTTAAAAAATAATTAACAATTTAAATTTACTTATGTTATGTTATATTTAACAGAGATGGTTTAAAACTCTATGCAAGTTAAACGCAGTACATGAAATGTACAAATTGTTCCGCTCGATGGATGCAGGACCGTCTTGGAGACATACTGCTTCAGAAATCGCTGATCAACGAGCTATATAGCTCGTGATTATTTCTTAATCAATTTTACAAATAATCATATTTGCGATATGTGAAACTTAGCAAAAGGTCAGCAATCACATTTTTTGATAATAGTGAGTTATATCATTTAAGTTTTTTTACATTAGAAATGACACCCATCACATTATTATCTTTCTAGTAGTAGGCATAAATTTAAAACCCAAAGGCTCAATGTTGATATTGCTTTATTAAATGTATTTTACAGATATTTTTTAAAAACTAGAGACGAATGATAAAGATTCGTGTTATGCAAGATCATGAAATTTTGTCGCTTATTTACGATCAATGATACTATGTAATATTTGTTTTCATTTGCTGAATGCTTTTTCATAATTAAACTAAGGAACTTTCCTTTCTATTTTTAGCGCTGTTTCGAAGAGTAAGAGTATTACGAATTACGAATAATAATAATAATAATAATGTACGAAGTAGATTGACGTACTAACGTCTTTTACTGATTAAGAGCAATTCACTATTTACGAAATCATATTTTTCAGATTACTTTTATTTTATTATCTTTTAAATAAACATTTCATGCAATTTTTTCATTTTTGACTTCATTTTTTGGACAATTAAAAAAATTAATTTATCAATCTCTTAACATTTTTTATTTGCACATAATATATGATATAAGCTTATAAAAAAAAAGATTTATTCGGAATAATCTGGTTATCTAAATAATGCAAGTGCCATTATTAATTAATTAATGATTTATATATATTAAACCATTTTCAAAGACAGCTGATGTAAAAAATAAACATATTTCACTATATATAAGTTTTAACAGCTAGTTAAAACTTATATTAAATTTTTTTTTTCTGATATTACTTATCTCATTAATTAAAATAAGAGAATCCGAAAGATTTCAAAATGTTGAAAAACTGACATGTGTAAGGTAATACGATAAGATTAATATAATTAATCTTATTATATTGCATTACTTAAATTTGTTACTTAAATTATAATTTGACAAAAAATAATCTATAAAAGTTGTTCCGGAATCGTCACATATTAAAAAAATAAATGTAACTCGCTTCCCTTGTAAAAGAGAGAAAGGAGGTGAAAGAA